>JBBYHK010000020.1:11093145-11318316 GCA_038382065.1 Adansonia grandidieri | reverse complement strand
AAATCCTATTCAGTTTAACTACTCTAGTGATAAGAGTTTAACTCTAATTCAGTAACTAATTAGAATACAGATTCCTTAATGGTATGATATAACTCTAATTAGTCTTCTAGTATAGGTCCCTAGTCTAGTCTATGAGAATTGCCTATGCACCATCATAAGGTAATTATCAAGAAAAGGATATAGACTAGAAGGCTTATACGGAGTGTTCGTCTTTATGTATTTGGAACGAGTCTGGGTTCTTGATCAACAATGACTAGAGGTACGTTTTATTTAAATTATTACAACATCATCAATTTGGACTTTGGATATGCATGGAAGGAATGAATCATAGTTGGTTTGCATTTTCGTCAATCTAACAAAGATGTAATCAAAGAGTTAAACGCTTTTACTTGATCGCTTTGCCTTGAATCAGTGTTTGTTGACCATGCTGCAGCATTTGATTGTAAATGTAACATGGTATGCATAGATATGCGACAAGTTCTTGCTTCTGTTAAGGAAGTTTTAAATTTCATATGCATTTCATTCTGGTGTTCACCATTAACATGGGTGATGAATAGTTGGGACTTGGGAGTTGGAGTAGGTTTAAGTATTATTCGAAGTTAAGCACTTCCTTGATTTGGTAGTTCTCCTGATGATTCTGATTTGCTTCAACTGGAGCTAGAATGTTGAGAACCGTGAACTCTGGATCTTGTGAGTTAGGGCCCACCAAGATAGTCAAGATTTTAACTTTTTCATGGCTATGTGTAATAGCGTGATAATTAAAAGACTTCAGTTTCTTTTTATTTTCAATTTGAAGGCTCAGCATCATGATATTTCATAAAGCAAACTAGGAGATATTAAGTTCTTGAATCTTGAGGGAATTTAGTTGTTAGATTGATGGTTGAACTAATTATTCTAGGAGGGTTTTTGATGCTGGTTATTTTACATTTACATTTGCGGTTGAATCTATTAGATCAGAAAACTAGGTGTATGCCATCATAGGCAAGGATGAGAAGAATTTAGTCTGCGAACTTAAGGTCTGTGATGCCTTTTTATTAAAACATTTTGTTTAAAGAACGGGTTTTCTGGGAATACTCCTACACTAGAACCACATTGTTCAAACTTTGCTCTCTAGAGATCCAGGTCAGGGACACAGATTGTATGTTGTCCTGGAGTAAGTGTAAGTTCAATAAGCTAAAATCCATCTGCCAAGGATGCTGGTATTTCACCACTGCTTCATGTCTTTATATTTCCCATCTTTGGCATCTACTCAACCAAGGGGAATATTTGGTAACGACATATAGCTTTCAACATTGTTTTGGTGATTTCACTTATGGCGTTGGGGAAATGCAATTTTGGGGATGAAATGATCAAGGAAGGAGGTGAAAACAATTGAGAGTTCTTTGCGCTATTGGGAATATAACGCCGTAGAAGAAATTTATTTTCTGGCACACAAAGCAATTTGGGTTATTATTAGGTACACCGGTAGTAGAACATTTTTTTTTAACTCCACTAGCGGCATTAGCTACTTGGTTAGCTTCATTGTAACTAGTAATAAGGTGCACGAAGTGAACTTAGGCAATAGGCAGCTGTAGGAAACTGATGAAGCAGCATGTGCAGATGAGGAGGGATGGTCCAAATCTTGCAAAGTAAAAGAAAGAGGTTTTAGTTTGACATGGATTCTAGTAACTATCTTCTTTGTACATGTGGCCATGGCTTAAAAACTGAGATAATCTGATCTCGTAGTGACTTGCCAATTTCCGTTAAACATCCTGATTGATAGAGAGTTAAGAGAGGTTGGACCCTAATGAAAGACGGGTGAAGATATTTGTTTTCTTTTAAGATTAGTGGGGAGAAAGTAGCGGATATTGTCGAGCTCAAAGGCATCTATGGGACCGATGGAGGACAAAAACAATGCCCAACGGCTCCACCCTGGCGCACCACTAGGTAACTCTTTTTATGATTGGTGAAATTGGTGTGGCCGTTTGAGACCAGAAAATCAGAAAAAGAATGGTTCTGGCCCTGATATTTTTCTGGGACTTGGATTAACACTGGATATTGGCAATCAACTAAAGAGTTGTTGCCTTAACAACGAAGATAAAGTAAAAAAAATATTGGTGACATGCATCCCTTTGCCTGTGAATGCTTTTTTCTTTTTAATGACTGCGACTCAAATGGAGCTAGATTTTCAGACACTTATTCAGGTGATTAAGTGCCTCAAACCCACCAAAGAAAAAAGTGTCAGTTGTACTTACCGGAAAGGTACTATAGACTAAATTTATCTCAGTGCCGGATAGTTCGTCCAGTTAAACAAACCTGACTTGTATTGGGTTGTTTCTAGATTTACATTTTAGCGATTGGACGAGAGCGGCTTTTGCATTCATTACCTGTAATCCTTCAAACTGCACGACTTTCCTTTATACAAAAGTAAAAGGTAAGTCAAGCAAAGAGTTGGGTGATGAATCATTTTTTATTTTTATGTATTCATTTGATGTCGAAACTTTTGAATATCAAAGTTGTAAAATATCGAATTTCTTTTTTTTTTTAATTAGTTAATAGTAGGTAGTGTATCTAGAAAAGCAGATGTATATTGGAATGTTTACTTTTTTGCAATGATTTTCACAATGAGATTATAAAGTCCTAATCAAAGTTAAGCATTTGATTAAAAAAATGTTAAACAGATAACTTTTTTTTTCTTAGACAGCTATTAATAGATATTGAGTAAACAAATGAATCATTTCCAATTTGTACTCTTTTTGATTGCTAAAGGACTTGGAAAGTTAATCAAAATACAATTTTGAAAACAAATAAACAATTAAATCAAACTTTGCTCCACTTAGTTTGGTTTGGCATTATTGAAAAAGTCATATCCAATTGATTAATCAAATTGATTGAGTTGAGAATCGATTTTTAATTTAATATATGTTATAGTAACAAAAGTTTAATTCAGAATTGATGCTAATCTGATATACGTTATAGTAGCATAAGTTTAGAAAATTGGTGAAAAATCATTAAATTAACAAAAAATTGAAAAATTAAAATTAAAATTATTTTTAATATTTTAAAAAATATTTTATATAATAAAATTTGAATTTTTAATTTCTTGTGTATATTAAAAATTATATTATTTAATTATAATTAAATGTATATTTATTCAATCGATGGAATTAGTTAAATTGAATGAATAGATAATTCAAAAGTCTCGTCGGTTTGAAACATTGGGTTTGGCGGCCTGAATGCGGCAAATCTTTAACCGACAAACTTTGTAATGGGTAGGTAAAATATTCTTGTTCAGTAGCCATTTTCCCAACGTCTGAATATATACAATCATAAAAGCAAAGGGGTTTCCAGGATTGAAACTTGGAAAGAACAAATTTTGTTTAATCACTATTTAGCCTCTATAATTGAATGTCACATGACGTTTTTACAAAAATAACCCAAAGTTAAAGGTTAGTATATGAGTATCTATGGGGGGGACTCTTCACATTTCCCCATGAAATTGTCTCCCCTCCCCCCTCTTCCAACTTTGTTAAAAGCTCCTCTTTTTTTCTAGCAGCATCTCCTCTTTTTTTTTTTTTTTTTTTTTCAACCTCTCAATAGCCTGCACAAAATCATGTAAAGATTAATATAATCTTCAAAATGTTTAAAAAATTGATGACTGAAAAGACCTGTTCAAAAATAAAATGTTCTTGTGAGTTATATAATAATCTCTAACCTTCATACTTCTTGCTTCGTTTCTTCAACACTGATTTCAGAAACATCAAACAAACAACAACAAACCCCAAAGCTGCAACTCCTCCAACTGCGATTGCCACTGTCTTCTGTGTATTTTGCCTTGTCCCTGTCCCTGCTTCTACATCATTTGAATAAAACCCATCTTAGCTGCATATTGAATTTTTCAAAGAGATTGGCCTTTTTCAGGGTATGAGGTAGAGACAGATAGAGAGAATGGGAGTTATGGGACTATACTTACATAATTAAGGACAATTAATAAAAAAGTGACTTCCACAAAGAGCTATAGTCGGTCCACAGGAATACAGAACTTTTGACTATAACGAAAAAAAAAAAAAAAAAGAACCCAAGGAAATCCACCTGTTTTCCTAGCACATAGAGAAAGCTATCTCACGATCCACAGCCTTCATTATTTCAAGTCACTTATTTTATCTTTTTGAGAAAAAACAAAATTTGAGGGGTCCCGGTAGGGACTTTGGCTTTTGACACTGAAAATTGAAAATGATCCTCAGGGTTTCAACGGTTGATACATATATTGATGCAAGAAACCAAAATTTTGCCAATATATTAATGTGAAAAGATGATTTTCTTTACCTGAAGCTGAAGATATGGTTGGAACTCCATTGGGATAGTAGCTGTAACTAATGTAGCATTTGTGCAAATAAATCTGCCCTGAAATTGAGTCACCACAGTCATCTTTTGCAGTCTCGAAAGCTGTCTTCACGCAATCCCCACAGTCACTCGTTGCCAAATCACCCTCGCACTGACCCAAAACATAAACAGATTGATAATCCCCGGTGTAAAACAGGCTGCTACCAGATTTCACGCCATCTTCCGCCATGCCGAAAGCCGTGTCTCTCCTGCTCTCGAAGTCGGTTCCACTGGCCTGAGATGACCCACAAACCTTGTACAAAAACTCGGTTCCCGGAACCTGTTTGAACCCGACAATCTCGTACCTTAGATAACAGCCACTCAGCTGAACCCTCGCGGCGACAGCTTTGCCGCAAAGTTTATCACTTATTTCTGGGATCTTGCTGACGCAGCTGTAACACTGGCTTGTTGTCAGGTCCCTTCTGCATTGGTAAAGCCCCGTGATTGCATTGGGGTCCTGACCAGAGGCCGTGGTGGAGAAAATTTTCTGTGATGATTGTGAAACCAAAGTTGACATGAGATTTTTGAGGTTTTGCAAATAAACCCCAGATGGGTCTTGAAATTTCTGGTCAGCACAGCCCTTAAAGACCAAGGTGGTGTAATCTGCAGCTGTTGCAACAAAAGAAAATGACCCCAAAAAGATTGTGACTGAAAACAAAGTAACAGATAGCAACAAAGAGAGGGATTTTCTGGGTAAACCCATTTGAGAACTTGAATTGATTGTTTTATTTTCAGTTTTTCTTTTTTCTTGTCTGTCACAACATGGAACTATGGAAGGATGGCTTGAAGAGGGCTTCTATGGGAGCTCCAAGATATGTTTTTTTTTTTTCTTTTGCTGCAAAACAAGAGTTGCTATTGCTATATATGGTCTGAAGTCTGAAAACTGTTAAGAGGAGCCTTGTAGTACCCTTATTTTTTGGGGGGGGGGGGTTGCTTTTTCCTGTTTGTAATTTTCTTTGCCTTTTTTTTCTTTTCCTTCAAATTCAAGTGCTTGGCTCTAAAGTTGGAATAGAAAAATGATTAATAATTGTTTGAAAGAAACGGATGAAATTGAATTTTGCTCTTAATCTTCATAAACATAGTATTTATATCCAACAATAGTCGTCAGGTTGGGGATGGCCTGAAGCTGATGCAGAGTGAAAGCGAGTATTAGCAGATTTTATTCTGTTTTAGAGTTTAGATCTGAGAGTACATGACAAACATCTCAATTTTATAATTTAACTGCAGTGAAATTAGAAATATATGCATGCTTTCCAGGCATTTTCACACGCTCGACCCGAGCCAAATCTCGAAAAAAGTGTTTAAATTATTATTTAATAATAAAATAATTTTATATAAATTTAATAAAAAATTATATAATATTAATATAAAGTAATATTTTTATAATATTATAAATATTTAAATTAATCTAAATTTAATTTAAAATTTAAAAAATGAAATATTTGAAATTACGAACTCGGAAGCTAATGCTCACGCGTAACTTTGTCTCTGCACATTGCGGTGGAGAAATATACGGCAGTCAAACTTGTTCGAGTAGCACTTGGGCTCTAGAGGACACAGGGGAAAGGTATTTTTTTTTTAAATTAATTTATTCAACTTTAATTCTTAATCTTTATCAAATTATACTCATTCGAGAAAAATATGATCCATTTGAATTCTTTTAAAATTATAATTTTAAAATTTTTGTTCAAAATACATATTATTTGAATTAATATTTAATTGATTTTTGTTAAAAAGGGAATACCTAATTGGGTGACAAAAGTGGAAATTTCTTGTACAAAGCCTTGGAATTGGATTGGATACAGCTTTGTATCAGAAACTGAACCTTTTGCAACATTTTTTTTTTTTTTTAAAAAGCAACTTGGGCTTTACTCTTTAGTTTTTAGCACATAGTTAAGCAAAGCACACAATCAATTTTTCAAACAAAGTGGCATTAAGTTTTGCTTTCTAATGGTGCAATATATGTGCCAAAAACACCTAAATAAAGTAATAAAAAGTAGGGAAATGTCAGTGTCTAATATTGGTTAAAGTAATTTTTTAAATAAAGAAAAATTGTAATTTATACTTTTACCTTTTTTAAAAAAAAAATTCAATATTAATAATATATTAATAACATTTTTTTTTACTTGTTGTTCTTTAATTTTTTTTTTTAAAAGTGCATTATGAATCTTGGTTGGTTAGGTTTCATTAAGCTTTGTTATTAAGGACCCAGAAAGGACTAAATATTTGTCTTATTTTAATATTGTTTTAAATATTTATCTTATTTTATTTAAATTAATTTCTGGTTGGTTTTTCTTAGAAAAATAATAATAATATTTTTTCCATGTTTGTTACTTTATGAGTATATTTTTGTTACATTTAAAATATAAACCTCATATTTATTGTTTTATTCAAAAACTTAATTAATTATTAAAGAATATATTTTTTGGAATATTTTTTTTCTATTAAGCTTTTGTCCAAAAATATTTAAAAATAAAGGTAGAAGAATAAAATTTAATCAAATCAAATTACAATGGAAAATCCAACTTTCTTAACTATTCTATGTATTGAATATAACTAAATCAGTTAAGTATGTTGTTACTTATAATAATGAATTATTTTTATAAACATTTAATATAAAATTACTTACATATACCATATAAAAAATGTTATTAATATACGTATTATATTTTGAAAAAAAAAAAGAGTTTTTGAATCGTATTTCGTTTTAAAGCATTTATTTTATTTTCTTCATGTTCCAGATAAATAAATTTCCCAAACTATCTGCTGGTCCAGGTGAGAAAACCCAATGGGTCACGCAATGGCTCAATATGCAAGACACAAATGGGGTAGAGTCACACTGTAATGCCAAGGGCCCAATACATTACTCAGAATCATGGCCTGGCTACAGGCTAGAAGCCATGCTCACAAAATCACAGTGCATGGCTACCAGAAGGGTGCCCGCTGTTAAATGGAAAACAAAACAAAGTCCATCACCAAGCCGATGCATTGAAGATCAAGGGAAATTTTTGCACAATATGCAAATTGCCAAAAATAATGCACCAGCGCACCAACCTGAAAGCACGTGCCAGAGTGAAACTGATGAACTGCTAAGCACTGGCCATGAACAAAGAACAATGCGAGCGCCCCATTGAGAAAAACCTCTAACGAAAAAGAGCCATGACTGATGAATAAGCACTGGCCAATGGCCGTACATAAGTTCACGAGGAAATGCCTAAATCCAATTAGCTGAGACTTTAAAAAAGTGTGATTCACCTAAACGCATGGTCACAACATGACAAAAAAGGCAAGCTGAGTCCCCGGACCCTAGATACAGCAGCGTCCACGTCTGCAGCTCAAGGCAAGGCCTATGACTTGCCACGGCAAAAATCAGAATCCAAACAAAATAGCGTATGAAATGAAAGTTTTTATGGAGAGGGTCACCCAAATTCATTCAAAACACATGGTTTAGGCTTTTAATTATAGCTTCGTGTAAAAGGTAGCATTATCTTAAGGATAAAGGTACTTTACAAGAACTTAAGATAACCACCTTCTCAATTCTCATCCTGCGCTCTATTCATGAATCATGATGCACTACACTATATGAGGCAGATTAAACACAAAAACTCTGTCGTTGACAGTGGGGAGTCAAATAATTAGTTCATCAAATCAATAGACACAAACAAAATCAAGCTCTTTAACTTTCTTACATAGCTCTTCTTCTGCAACAGCTATTTCTTTTTTAAAGGGTTAAGGCACCGTGAGCTGCTTTGTATGGGTCTTTTTTCGTGAGATGCTTGAAGCTGCCATTGTTGCCCCAAAAAAGCCGGTTACGTAGGGGTATTATGGTAAAATGGTGTCCTTCTTGGTTGCTTTGTAATTGTATGGCAGTGTGGGTCCTTTTCCGTGAGCCGCTATGTATCTCAATTCATGACTTTTCTTGTGGTATTATCGACCGCAACACGCTTTGCATAGGTCTTTTTCCCTGAGCTGTTTGAGGCTGCCATTGTTGGCCAAACTAGCCGGTTACGTGAGGGTTAAAGGTACCACAAAAAATAATGAAAAAGAAAAGGAAAACTTAAACGTGTGAAGTACAAACTCCAAGGGTTCTCATTTTTCCACTCCAGAGTGAATACCGGTAAGGATTCTTCTAGTTTTCTCCACATCAATGGCAGAAGTAACAAACAGGTAATACTTTTTTTTTTTTTTTTTCAATCACACCAGCTAAATCTATTCAGTTTTCAATTCTCTGGACCATTTTTTTTTGTTTAATTTTGTTCTCAGGTATGCAGTCGTTACTGGTGCAAATAAGGGAATTGGATTGGAAGTATGTAAACAGCTGGCTTCAAAAGGAATCGTGGTTGTTTTAACTGCTAGAGATGAGAAGAGGGGTCTTGAAGCTGTTGAAAAGCTGAAAGAGTTTGGCCTATCTGATAATGTAGTTTTTCATCAGCTTGATGTTGTAGACCCTGCTAGTATTGCTTCTTTGGTAGAATTCATCAAAACTCAATTCGGGCAGCTTGATATCTTGGTATTAATTTCTGTTCAAGTTACTGGCAATTTAGAATTCTTTGCTAATATGATTCCAGTTCCCACATTTTTTTCCTATTTTACTTCTTTCTCAGTTCATAATTTGATTGAGTGATGAAAGACGGTCGAGTTTTGTCCCTTGTGCAGGTGAATAATGCGGGAATTCTTGGCGTCGAAGCCGATGGTGATGCTCTTAAATCTGCAGGTTTTGGTAAGGTAGTCTTCTATCCCAATCCATTTCTTTTCCATAAACTGAAGTAATGTCCGAGAGAGGCAAAAAGATTGTAGACGCAGAGACTCGAACTTTAAATCAGTTGGATGTCACCTTTTTCAATATGACCGTATAAATTAACTAGGTTAAATCCAAATTTAGTATTAATGTTTTTCAATACCATAGCTGGTTAGCCTTTTTGAAGTAACTGACTATTTGCCATACATAGCCGTACAGTCATAACTAGTATGAAACCAAATTAATCCACATCTCTTGTTTTTGAGTGATTGAAATTTATAGCTACTAAGTAGAAAGTATTGAATAATACAAGTTTGATCCACCAAAAAAAAACCTTAATGTTCGAAGATGTTTTAGAATACCTCTTGCAATATCTAAGCGTCACTCATTGATGCAGCCCGGTGCACAATCGGAGTGGAGTAGGCTAATGACTCAAACACCAGAGTTATCTGAGCAATGCCTTCAAGCAAACTACTATGGTGCCAAAACACTCTCTGAGTCACTTATTCACCTTCTCCAACTATCCGATTCACCGAGAATCATAAATGTTTCTTCTTCCATGGGGAAGTTAAAGGTAAGAAGATGCAAAAATCACTCGCTGGTATCATAACTTTTGGCGTAAATTTGATGCAGATTCTTATTTTTAGCTAAACTTGTTACTTTCCAAGACAATGATGAAGATCAAGAAACATAATTTTATATTTTATTCTGGTTTTCAGTATGTACCAAATGAATGGGCGAAAGGAATCCTTAATGATACCGAAAACCTTACAGAACAGAAAGTGGACGAGGTATTGAGCGAGTACATGAAAGATATCAAGGAGGGTTCACTGGAAGAAAAAGGTTGGCCTGCTTTTTTGTCAGCCTACACGTTATCTAAAGCTGCCATGAATGCTTACACAAGGGTCCTGGCTAAGAAGTATCCGAATTTAATCATCAACTGTGTATGCCCGGGCTTTGTCAAAACTGACATAAACTACAACAGTGGGATCCTGACTGTTGAAGAAGGTGCCGACAGTGTAGTAAGATTAGCATTGTTGCCTAGTGGTGGTCCTTCTGGTCTCTTCTTCGTTCGGAAGGAGGAGTCAGAGTTTTAAATCAAAGCTGCTTTCACTTAATGAAGAAGTTTTAGCTTGTTAAGTTTTATGTTTTAGTCTTTGTGTGGTTGATGACAAAAAAAACTTTTGGCTTCATTTTACGCAATTTTTTAAATAGAAGATTGTGACTCGAGACAGGAAAATTAAGATGTGCTGGAACTTGAACATTAAATTTATTTAATGGTAATTGTACAACTTAGTTTAATTGAATATAGGTTTTACAATTATTTATTTTTGGCTATGTTAGTATCTTTTCTCTCGTTAATTTTTGATTTAATAATTTATATATTCGTATCATATTCATATATTTTATTATATTATAATTGTATTTAATTTTTTTTATATATTTTTATCAATTTTGATACGTTTATAATTTATATTATTTAAATTTTAATAATATAATTATATCACATCGTATAATATTTTTTTGTCTTATACTTATTATATTTATATAATTATATTAAATATTATCGATCTAATTAATTTGTAAATAATATAATATTATAAGAAACAAATGTGAATTAATTAATGAAGTCATAAGTAACAATATATACATGTTTGCACGTGGCATGAGGAATAATTGACATCCTCAATCAACGGATAAGTGTCAACATATGCCAACATATGCCAACGTAGGGGTTATAATTCGAAAAAAATTTAAAATTTAAGTTAATGTTTAAATTTAATTGAATTTGATTAAATTTAATAATTCAAGTTATAATTTATAATATAATATAAAAAATATTTTTAATTAAATTTAATTAAAAATATTATTTTAATTAATAAATAATAATATAAATTACTTTAAATAAAAAATAAATTTAAATTTAATTCGAATAGGATGAGCTCGTACCTAAGTGTGATATAAATAAATGAAAATGAATGTTATAGGTGCTTACAGCAGTGGTGTTAATTTTATATATACGTGTAAGACAGCGGGTATGTTGAAGGAAGACTGCCAGCGGGCCCTTCTAACCGAAGTGAGTCAGTGATGTACGCCAGGTAAAAATATTAAACAACCAAGGATTAGCCCTTCTCTAACCTTTCTTCTGAGAGGAAGGAGGGACAAGGGAGGGATGAATTGGTAAAATGGCAGCCTTCTTAGCTGGTTCCATATAGAACGCTGCGTTTTCGTTTAAGAAAAATGAAAACCATGATAGGAAACTGCGGCACCGTGTAGCCAAACAGTCCAAAAATCTCCAATAAAGCCCTAGGCCAGCGTATATAACGAAGTCACTCTCGCTAGTGAAAATGGTCGTAGATAAAACGGAGGAGCGGAGCAGAGCTGATCCAAGATGTCGAAGCGAGGTATAATATTTTACTTAATTTTCCCTAACTTTTCGATTCTCCAAACGAATGCCATGGTGATCTCGTCGTTTTTTTCTTCCCTTAATTTGTAACAGGAAGGGGGGGTAGTGCGGGGAACAAATTCAGGATGTCGCTGGGTTTACCCGTGGCGGCGACGGTGAACTGCGCGGACAACACGGGAGCCAAGAACCTTTACATCATTTCAGTGAAAGGGATAAAAGGGCGTCTCAACAGGCTTCCATCGGCTTGTGTTGGCGACATGGTCATGGCTACCGTCAAGAAAGGAAAGCCTGATTTGAGGAAGAAGGTGTTGCCAGCTGTCATCGTCCGACAACGCAAACCTTGGCGTAGAAAGGATGGCGTCTACATGTACTTCGAAGGTTCAAAAGTTTCCTTTTTTTTTCTTCCGTTGTTTATTTATTTATTTTATAAATCTTATCCTTGTTGCTTCTTTTGGGAAGGGGGTTGGTGATTTTGATAGTTGGTTACTCTTTATGGGAAGCATAGAATAATGGGAATTCCCCAGTTTTAAACAGCATGATGCTGTTGTTTAATAATCGCATTATTACCTGTCTGCTGGTATATTTGATTTAGTTATTACGTATTACTATAATTTATTTGCCCTTGTTTCAAAACATAATTTGGGTTTATTTATCTGTTCACAGATAATGCTGGTGTCATTGTCAACCCCAAGGGAGAAATGAAAGGTAAATCAACTCGCTCATCGTCTTCATTCTATCTGGTATATCCAATTACTATTTTGCAACAATGGTGGTTGTTGAATTGTAGGGGTAAATGCCAAAGTTCAGCTATTTATGTTGTTCTGAGATCTATTCAAATGAAGTTTTTTTGGGCATGGTTTTCTCTGTTTCTTTTGCTCTTGCAATATCAGAGGCGAAATCAAGTGAATATTCCTAAAAGTTTGCTGCTGTTATACCTAAATTCTGAAAAGGATAGCATGCCTCGGTGACTATTCACTGACGTTTCAAAGATTCTAATTTCTATCATGCTAAGTAAACATCTATGTAACCTGGAAGCAAGTGTCAGTGTTGGGTTGGAGCGTTTGTTTGGTATGGATATGTTTAATTTCTTTCATTTATTGGGAGGTCTATATCTGTGTACTTATGTTGGGTAAGTTGATGGATTTGGATATTTTTAGAAAAATAAAGAGTTGGAGCGATATAGGTTAACATAGGACCTAATAAATATCAGTTATCTTTTCTAGAAGTGTCGTTTCCTAATCATGACTTGTAAAGATGATGTTTTATCTGTGTTTGTTGGCTTTGCCATAAGGGGAATGACGTTACCTTTTGCTAGGCTGGTTCTATCGATGTCTTTAGTATTGATCTGCAGTTGAGTGGCGGCAAGTATTGTTTTGTTGGATTTGATATATGAAACTTACTTCGGCTTATTGATATGGTGTTTTCAGGATCTGCTATCACTGGTCCCATTGGAAAGGAATGTGCTGATCTGTGGCCTAGAATTGCCAGTGCTGCCAATGCCATCGTCTGAAAGATTTTCATGGTTTTGTTTGTGATTGTGGTCTCAATGGTTTCTTTCTATTCCTTGTAACATGTTTCGAGTTGTTTTGCCTAGTAAACTTGCAACTTATTTTCGTTTATCTAGTCGTCTAGAACTTAGTTGTAATGCTTTAGATGTATTACAACTGTTTTAGCATGCTTTCACTGATCTTTTTCAGCTTAAGCGGAGGTGACAAATCCCTCTCAGTAAAGCCTTGGGGCATCACAAGTTCCACTCTTTGATTCTTGCTATACCAATGCATAATCCCAGTGATTTCCTTTATCCAACTGGCCTCAGAACATAGGTGAATTATGGCACAAGATCTGCTTTCTTCACATTCCAAGAAAACTTGCAATAGAATCATCCGGGCAACAACACCTTGAATGCATGCTAATTAATGTCCTTATCAAGCCAATAACCTAACTTGCACCAGTTCTATTCACATCAACAAGATATCTGGTGACCTTGTCGTGATGTTGCCAACTCTAAAACAGCAGCCTGTAACTTTTAATCACATCCTGAAATCGTGTCGTTAAGCAAATGTCCTCGATGAAAATGTTACAAGACATAATATTATTGAAAAACATAACATTATATAAGGAAAAAGCAGCCTGTAAGTTTTCTGAATTTGGAGTCGCTATCTTCTTAAGACCCAAATGTGATAAAGTAAAGTTAAAGCTGTGTTGCCAGGGAAATGAGTTTTGGTGTATGCAAGGCAAGATTGTAATTGGATGAGGTGCGTCTGCTTGTATTTCAGTGAGGAACCTATCAAACGCTTGTTTTGTGAGCAGAGATCGGTGAATTCTGAGGTGAAGTTAGGAGTAGATTCACAGTCCGCATTTGTGGAAAAAGAAAGCGCAAGGAAGCAGAGAAACGTAAGACCCGACCAGTTATATCAACTCCATTTATATGACGACCCTAATGTAAACAAATTAACAATCCCGTCATTATCAACTTATATGAGCTCTCAAGGCAAAAACTCGGAAGGAAAACTACCAAGCATTTGTGGCCCCGTAAGTAAATCTAGTTTTTCATTTTCTTTCTCATATTTCGGCTTTTTCTTTAGCCTTTTGAGGCAATAAGCTGGGGCGGGAAAACTGAAAATCCCCATCTTAAAAACGTAGCGATCTTCTCTCTAGAGTCTACATCCCCATCATTCGCTCCTTAAACACTAATCAGTTGCGACCCAAATCCTGATTGGCTTCAAAAGCTCTTACCAATCTGGTGTCTCGTTGCTAAATCGGCGTCGCTGAAAACGGAATTTAAGGAAGAAAAAGAAAAAGAATGGGATGGAATCACCCAGACATATCGTTTGAAGAAATGATGAAACTAATCAAAGGGTTTGTTGATATCCTGATTTTAGCATCCGGGTATCAATCGTCTGGTCTTCTCGCCCACTGGGACGCCGATAACATTAAGCGAGCCTTTCAATGGGCCCTTTTCTTTGAAAATGTTCGTAGTCTGTACCCTCTTTCTCTCTTCTCTAAAACTCATTGATTAGCTGATTCTATTTTATGTAAGATAGTGGCTGTTCAAGAAATTTGAGATCTTTCCATAAAAAAATTTAAAAATGACTTCTTTTTTTTCACTTCTTAATTGGGCAATTCAAATTATAGTAATTGAACCATATTGTTTAGGTTTTTTGGCGTTTAAGCAGCTTGGATGTTTACCAAGAGTCTATAAAGGAGCTTGATGCAGCTCTGATTGAAATGGCATCTCATCCGTCCTTTCCTCAGGTTCTGATCTTTATATATCCTGCTTTCTTATATACTAATTGAAAGTCAATGAGATTGTATTGTTATTAGTGTCATTTTTTTCTTTAATGGTAGCAGGGTCTCGAACATTTGTCAGCTGCTACTCTTAGAAGGGCAAGAGGTTTTTTATTGGAACACTTGCTCCGTAATTTACCATTGAGAGATTCGCATCTAAGAGCAGTTTTTACAGCAATTGTCGAGATGGATCTTAGTGACCTTTCACACACAGAACATGACTATCTCAATGCATATCTCAATAATTTGACACTACAAAATAGGACTTATACGACAAATACGATTACATCATCTCCTGATGTAACTCCAACCATGGAAACTAAAAAGCCTGGTGCTGATAATTTTACTAAACTTGCTGTTCAGCAACTCTTCAAGAGACAATCTTCCGTGTCATGCATATCAATTATGGAGGAAGGGTTGGATGTTTTTTCTAATGCCGTAAGACATGGCAGCTGGATTAATTCTGACTGTAGCTTATTTAGGGAGCAAATGAATCACGAAACTGTTCCAGCTTTATTGTGGTAAGTATCGATATTTATTGCTAGTAATTCCGTGTCAAAGATTATGTTAGCTCAGAAATATGAATATATTATTCAATGCTTAGTTCTTAAAGGGAGATGGAATCTGTTTATTTTCTTCACATCACCACCCATCTCTTGAAAAGGCTATCTTTTTGTTCTCTTTGAAACTCATGGATCTCCCTTGTTAGTATTTCAACTAACAATTTTATGATGTGATATTTGCAATCTGCGAGATGCACTCAACAGATCAATTGCTTACTCATATCACTTTTGTTAAAGGTCTGAGCCATTATACTGTATTTTGTACCTAGAAGTGCAGATGCATTAGTTGATGTTGTCACATGGAACCGCTGGAAGTCAAGGGCTTTGTCATATTTTCTTGATAAGAGAACTATCAGGTTGGTTTCTGGTGCCAGTTTAATATTTTCAGGCACTAACGCACAATGGCGGAAAGTATTTGGGCAGCTGAACATTTCTGAAAAAAGTAGCAAAAATGATTTACATGAAGCAATTGTAAGTTCTACTTGATATAAATGATAGTGATGTAAGCTTGCTTTACCATGGTTGATGTGTATCCTAGCAGTGAGTGTCACATGTTTGTTCACGTCTATACTTCTCTAGTTCTTGCCCTTATGCTTGTGCTATGCTTTAGGCCATCATGTCATTATGTCTATCCACATGGTAGGTATGCCAGATTTGAAAGTTGAGGAAGCACGAAGTTTTGGTATGCTATGCTTAATGCTTTGCAATTGTTTGCCTTTTGTTTGTTTGTAATCACTTTGGATAAGTGATTCACATTTCAAGGAATTTTTGTTTATGATTTATCAGGATAAGAAAAGCATATCTTCTTTCTTCCTTTTACTGTTTGATGTTTATGATAGGTGCGGTATTGTCGGGGTTATATTGAAAGTAACGGGACTTGAAAGCTTGTTTAGTTGTTGGGAAAAAGACAGTCTAGTTTTAAAGTTGTCAATTAGTTTGAGAGAAATTTAGCCACTGCAAGCATTAAACTTCATCTTGGATATGCAACTTGATTGCACCCGAAAATCTCTTTCTTGTTGCTCAATTGAGCATAGTTTTAGTTTTCATTTTTGGTATCAACTGGTTGTGATCAATTAATTGCACATCTTATTGTGTGACCGCTTATATTGTGCTTAGCAGAGACTGGTTTTGGTAATATACTGCTGGGGTGGTGATAGATGTGGTGTCTGTTCAACTTATATATGTTATCTTATATAAGTCTGTGTTTGGAGTTGTTTGTTTCCTTTTTAAGCTCTAATTTTACTTATAAATCCTTGTTTCCCCGCCTAATCTCTCGAAACAGGAGCTCTTGTTACTGGGATGCATTGCAAGCAGATGGAATTACGTTATTGAGCACTTGATGTCAATTTCTTATAATTCTGTTACCATCTCAAAGCAATATCATGTACTTGCTAAACTCTTTGGAATATCTCAAAGTTGTCATCAAACAGGGGAAATAAAACAAACAAAGGTATCTTTCAAGGGCAAATTGTAGAGATCAGGATGGTGCATATGCCTGTTTTCTTGTAGTAAACCATCTTTAGTTGTGTAAATGTGCTATGTATGTATCTGTGCATGCATGTTAGTATGCCTTTATTTATTTATGTATGCATGTGGTGCAAGAGCTTAATTGGGGTTTGATCTTACTTTAGCATTAGTTATTTCAGCTTTTTTTGTTCTTGAGGGACTTTTTGTTATAATAGTAAATGTGGTTTTTACACTTCTATCGTTGATTCGTTGTATCACAAGGAAATGGACGATTTACAACCCACAGTTCTATATTTAGGCCCTGATGCTGCAGAAGTAGTTATTCTGTGCCTGTAGCTTTGCTGATCTCAGAATCTGAGTAGACCTTAAATATGCCCAGAGTTCTTAAAACCCTTGATTTTCATTAGAATGTGCCTGACTTTAAATTCTTGGGTGGAATATAGATCCTAAGCTTTATGCGTAGTTTAACTGCATTTCTTCATACCTTTTTTCTCTCATTCAAAGTCACCTCACTATCCTATCAGACTTATCGTACGCCTGCCATTTTTTCCACTTCTTTCTTTCCTCTAGCCAGGAACCAATCATCACTGGACAGATGCACAAAAAACATTTGGAAAAGTTTTGTTTGATGGATGCTGAAAATCATAAAGGGACCTATCAGCCTTATTCTTGTAGTTGGCTTTTATCTTTGCTCCTATCTTTAGCATAAAAACCAGTGCTCTGGGAGGAATCAAATCTTTGTAGTTCTTTTTCTGTCAAAATATTGATCTTTAGTAGTTTTGAATATGCTAGACAATTTGTGCAATGTGTGTATATATATAAAACAAATATTGAGAAAGAGTCAAATGACAGAATTTTGCCCCTGAAGCAAAAGTATTGCACTTTACAACTTCGATTGTCGTGCAAATTTGTTCCGCAAGTTATTGTATATTTTGTTTATTTTTTAAGTTTCTTGTGAATGCTGGTATATTGGACTATAGCTCTAAACCCATCTTTTTATTGCTTTAATCTTCTTGTTTGCATCACTATTTATAGTTTATTTTGGCTGTCTAAATTAGGAAGGTGGTATTATTCTTGATTATCTGATGGGACTGTTGGGTGGTCAAATTCATCTGTTGTGGAAATCATCTCCTGCTCTGACAGCAGTTTCACTGCCATTCTGGTACTATTAATCTCTGTGGCTTGGATAATTTGAATCATCTCATTTTGTTGGAACACTAATTAGGACATTCCATATATGTTGGACTGTGAACAATAACACTTCATTAGTTTGCAAATTTAATAATAATTTAAATATAATGCCCATTTTCTATACCAACCAAACGAAATTAATGGCAGAAATCAGATAGGAATTAGGAATTCTTATCTGTATTGAGTAAATTGATGATCAGTGAATGTCTCCACATTACCAATGGAAGGGATCAATTTCTGTTGAATCAATGGACATTTGTAAGAGTGCTTATAGTTTGCTTGCTCCTTGATTTAAGATGGTTGTAATTGGTATTGCAGGCCAACCTTATTTAAACTTTACTTGAGTGAACTAGAGACTCAATTCAAAGGACAGACTTCTATGATAAGGTTTGGGCATTTGTAAATCAAATTTTAATCATTCCTAAAATATTTCTTGTTTTGAATCTTTTGATCATTTCATGACAGCATTTACATCTCAATTCCTATATATATTGCTTTGTAGATGCTGCAGTTGTATTCAAGACAGGAATGAGCATAGAGACTGTGAGTATATTAGTTCTCACATCCATGTACTCCTCATGGATGCTTTTATACTGACTCCATGACTTGCGATGTAAATTTTACATTCCTTGCTGAATCAGGAGCCTTAAAATGGATATATACCAAATGCTACAAGATTAACTTAGCTGTTAGCTTGTGGCCTTATGTTATTGTTTCAAGCAGGATTACTTTTTTGAAATACAAGCCTAAAATTTAGAAAAAAAGTTACTTCCTGTATACATGTTATGCATACAATTTGTCGTTGTTATCCGTCAACCCTAACTGTCAAATACGATCTCCCAATTAATAATTGCTTTGCTTGTACCCTGCAGGTGAAAATTAAGAAAATAAGTAATTAAGGTTTCTGCTTAGAATCCACCATCTGGTAGCTTTGACAGAAGCAGTTATTGACTGGTTTATGATTAAAACAAGGCTCGTGTTTGCTACTTGAATGCACATTATCTTCTGTCTGTTGGCATAAGATGGCCCGTGTTTATGTATATCACTTGAATAGATATTAATACCAACGGCATAGTGACACTTGAATCATGTTTATGCTATGAGAGCCATAGGTATATTATAGCATCAGCAATTGACATAGGTTTGTTAGCTAAATAGAGTGATATCCTGGATTCAAACAATCCTTCCATGTGATGCCTAGTCAATCATAAAGGGACAATAGGGAACCACCCCAGATTTTTATTTCCAGCTCTGTTTCTTCTTTATTGAGATTCTATGCTTTTATGTCAACTGAAATAGATCACTCTAATCTTTGATTGTATATTGGAAATCAAATAGATGAAATTTTTCTTTTTTTCTTTTTTTTTTCTTGGATAATTGAAGAAACTTTAACTTTTAGATCGGAGGAAGATTTGTATAAAATATCTAAGTAGATAGTGTGATGTATCCCCAGGTGAACTTGCTGAGAGGATTTGGTGTCTCTACATCTTTCATGTTTGTGGCTCTCAGATAATGCATGGCGCATTTGGTGGTGCTTGATAGCTGAAACTTATTGTGCTTGTCTTCGATAAGGTTCCCTTTTCTTCTCTATATCCATTGCTGAAAATGGCATTTAATTTGTATGTACTTTTAGCGACAGGTACTTTTGATCTAAATTTTTGTTGTTACACATCGTGTTTGGCTCTAACTTATCTAGACCTTAGCCAGCATCTTAAATACACAATCAAGATAAATCATTGTTTTTCAAAAGTTCACAGTGCAAATGTAATTGTTCCACTTTGTTATGATCAAGCAGAAAGGGAAAGGTTGATTTGGGTATTCTAAGAAGCTATACCCAAAAATTGGAAGTTATTTTGGAACTGATATGATCACATATTTATCTCCATCCCCTCTTCTCCTCTGATGGAAATGGTGAGAAATGTGAGATTAAAGGCTGTTAAAATGTCCATTTCAATGTGTGAAACAAAGGATCAATTCGTATATGGTAATGTAATCACTCTAAAATTTTCTGGATAAAGGCAGTGTCCACTTCTCCTTAGAAAAATTTTCCTAGGATGAAGTTGTGTGTGTGTGTTTTTTGGTTCAAAGAAATGGTGATGAAACTTATATTTGCATACAGTATTGGCGATGCCTGTTTTTGTTACTACTTATTGCTAAGCATCTGTTATCTGCCCCACAAATATTTTCACATCTTTGTGGGCCTTCCTCGAAGATAAAATGAAACCAAACCTTTTGATAGTTAGGTCACTGCGTCTCTCTTTTTCCCCTCCTCCTTTCGGCACTAGAAGGGTCAGAACTTAGGCATGGGGCGGCATAAACTTTTTAGTCGTAGCAAACCTACCCTTGGTCTCTATTGTTTGTAGATGCTTCCCAGAAAGTTCACAATGAGTGAACAGGAAGAGAGATGACGAGTGATAAATGCTAGCAACTTTTTGGAAGGTTTGCCGATCTCGAACAGTGCCCATCTCGGACATCACATTGCTAATACTTTCTCCAAGTTGAGACAATGGATGACCTAGGAATGATGGTAAAGCTAAGTGGAAAGAACATTGGCTGATAATGATTCTGATTTCAAACCAATGGGAAAGTGCCATCTAACATCTTAGACAGTGATATCTTTTGGTAGGAATTAGATGCATGAAAGGCTCAATTCATGCTTTCATTGAAACTATATATATATATATATATATATATATATATATATTCTTATTTTTCTTGTTGCTTTTAGCCTTGCAAGCTTTCCTACTTTGAGTGGATATAAAGTGAGAAAGTTAGCTGTAGGAGCTAGAACTGAAAAATTCTGAAAATGCAGATTTCAAAGAGGATTCCGTTCTTGAAGTGGGAAAAGAAAGTAGCAAACGATGGTGATACCATCAAACTAATTAGTGTACAAAGAAGGCCAACTCTTTGGTGCCGCTCAAAATCATATGTGTTGAAGCAGTTTGTTTTTAAGCTCAAGTCACAGTGGAGGAAAGCTTTGAGATTGCAAAGAAGCAGCATGCAGTTCAGTTACGACTTACACAGCTATTCTCTCAACTTCGATGAAGGGTTTTCTCGTGAACATACCGGACCACTGCATTCAACAGGATGAACTTTTTGGCTCCCTTCTACAAATAAGTCATCGATGTGATTGTTTTCAGCTGTTCGGGGGCAATTTGATGCGTAAATAAAGAAGGTTTTGCCATTTTTCTTCGTGTTTATTCGATTTCCTATCATATTAGTAGCAAAATCTGAGATGATAGCACCTTCAAACTATGTATTTTTTTCCCCCTCAAATCTGTAAAATTTAAGGACAAATTGTCAGGCATTGGAACTATTCATTCCCCTTAAGGCCTTAAATTTTAGTTGCAGAAATCAGAAAAAACAATATATGGGTTTAAATGTTTGGAATGATTTTGCCTTTTTCCTCAAACTTGTGAGCTTAATCAACGGCTTTAGGTTTCATTATGAAACCTGAATGGCTGAATCCATCACTTCAATTTCCATGTTTAAGAGAATGTTTAATTGAATCCAAGCACTTATTTTCTTTTCTGAAGGAGCCTGCAAGAACAAGAAGGAAAGTAAATAAAAAAAAGAAAGGAAAGTGGAAAAACAAGCCATTTAGAAACATGATGCAGTTGCTCAAAGGTCATTACTCACTGGCCAGGCCAACCATCCATTCTACCGCCCCACATCCGCTGTCAAGAGAATAAAAAGGAGACAGGTATCGTAGCGAAAGTGACGCGCATTTGGCCCCTCCACTATCCCCTGCTTTTTCTCTCTTTATCAACGCAGAAGCCAAGACACAATCATCATCATCATCTTTTATTATTATTATTATTATTATTATTATTTATGTTGAGAATGAAAGAAAAAGGTTGGTTGAGCTCAAATCCGAATTTACATGACAATCATTTCGTAAGATTGTGAAAAAAGTCGAAAAATCAATTTGAATCGCCGTGTCCGATTAATTTTTTAATTAATTTGTTTTAGTTTCTGTTTGAGTAATAATTAAATATTCAATTCAATTCAATTTTTGATTCATAAGTTAAAAAATAATAATTATTTAAAACAAATGAAATTTTATTTTATTATTTTTAATTAATTTTATAATATAAAAGTAAATATTTTATTTTTAAATTAACAAAATATTTTTAAAATATTATAAAACATTTCTTAAATTAAAAAAAAAAATCCATGAACCAAACTAGTAAAACTCTATTCAAATTAACTCGATTCAACTTTTAAAAATTAAAAATACTACATATTAATCATAATATTTATCAAACCGAAATGAATAGTTATTAACCTAATTCTCTTGTTTCTACTGGACCAAGAAGTGGTAAACAACTTCATCATTATATATATATATATATATATATATATCCTGTAAAATGTTTATATCTTTGATCTGATCTTAGACTGGCATCAAATTATCGTATCTCCTGCCATCAATTATTTTATATTCTAAATTTCAACGACATTCCAACCCATAGAAGCATAAAAAGAAGAGCTCTTATTCTTAAAAAAGACAAAACAAAAATGAATATGAAAGCTCCGTGTTTGATGGCAAGAATTACGGGACATATTTATTCTTCTGGCCTTGAAATGATTGAGCAAATTTCCTAAAATTACCTGGCATCCATGGCTGAAAATATAAGCTATGTGCGGATCGATGCCAGCTGAAAACTAAATGGCATGGAAGGGAACAGCATGAGTTGGGGCAGCATTATTTGATTTGCATTTGGTTTTGTCCATGTATTCATTAACCTTCAAGTAATATGCTATCTTCCATTTTAAGAAATTATCATTCCATGTGATTGTTCAAAGCTGGATCATGGATCCAGTCCATACCCCACCTCCCATGTGATTAGAAGTTATCTTAAATTTTTTCTAATTTTTTATTACGCTTCATCTAATTTAAAAGTCTAAAATATTATTTATAAATTAATAAAATATAAAATGTTTTATATTAATAGCAATATTTTTTATAATAATATTTAAATAAAAATATTTTATTATTATTAAATGATAATTTGAGCTTAACTAAACTATCTAAAATAAAAAAAATTATATTCCAAAACTGGTCTAGATGAATAGTCCGACCCATGGCAAGTCTGCGTGTGGCCCTTTTATGTGCCCCATCAACTTTCAAAATTCATCGCTCTTCATTCATCACCCTTCTCTCTCTGCAAAAATGGCAAGAAAAACTCTGGTTATTTTGGCAGTGACAAGCCTTTTCATTGGCCTAGCATCTGCAGACTGGAACATTTTGAGCCGCAAATGGAAAAGCAATGCAAGAGAAGATAGCTTGAAAAACTACTGTGAAAGTTGGAGGATCAATGTCGAGCTGAACAACATAAGGGAGTTCGAAGTGGTGCCCGAAGAATGCGTGGACCACATCAAGAAGTACATGACTTCATCTCAGTACAAGGCTGACTCTGAGCGAGCAATCGAGGAAGTGACGCTCTACTTAAGCAGCTGCTGCTCTTTGCAAGGCGATGGTAAAGATGCATGGATCTTCGATGTTGATGACACATTAATTTCCACCATTCCTTACTTCAAAAAACATGGTTTCGGGTAAGTTTACATTCCGACCTAACTTCTTTAACCACGTAGCGTAGACTTTTCATTTTTTTTAAGTATTCGTCTTTGATATCTATATCCGACATATATCCGAACATAAATACCAGTCAAAGACCCTTTAAATGCATGTTGTTTTATGGATGACATTGCCAGAGTTATGGTGTTGTCAAGTGAATATGGTTACATATTGAATGGTGCTGAACTAAAATCCGATCACTGATTGAAACTAAAACCAGGGGCGAGAAGGTGAATTCAACTTCTTTGGAGGCATGGATGAAAGAGAGCAAGGCACCGGCTCTCGACCACTCGCTCAAGCTCTTCCATGAGATCAAAGATCGAGGGGTTAAAATCTTTCTTGTCTCTTCAAGAAGAGAGACCCTTAGATCTCCTACTGTTGATAACCTCATTAATGTTGGATACCATGGATGGGCTAGCCTATTCTTAAGGTATGCAAACTCACCTAAACTTCATGATTTTGACTGTCCCATATTATCAATATTCATAACTTTTGATTTTTTTTCTGCACATGAAAACTGCAATTTCAGGTATTGTCAGTTTAATAATCATTTCATTAATTGAGAATGTTCGAGAAAATTTTAAAAAATTGATGCGGATATTTTTTTGTGAATTATAAGTATCTGATGCATATCCAAACATGAATATAATATATAATTTTTTAAAAATCCTCTCCAAAATCCAAATATATGAAAATCTGAAAAAAAAAATATAACTATATCATACATATATCCTTATCTGAACAATGACACTTGAATCTGAGTAACGTCGTTAAAAAGAAGTGCTCAATCTAGGTTCTTGATCCACACAATTGTTGAAGTTCATCGAAACCAGCATTTCTACGGTAGCATATTAATGTTTGATTTTTCTTTCTTACTTTGATCTATCTGAATGATTTTGTTGGAACTGTGAATGAAGGGGTCTTGATGATGAATACATGCATGTGCAACAATACAAGTCCCAGGTGAGGAAAACATTGGTGGATCAAGGATACCGGATATGGGGAATCATTGGAGATCAATGGAGCAGTTTAAAGGGCCTGCCAGATGCAAAGAGAACATTCAAGCTGCCAAATTCCATTTACTACCTGCCTTAAAACTTCCATCTCATTCAATTTTTATGCCTCGTTATCCCAGCTAATCAGCTTTTTATTTGCTTGTGGTACTAGAGGTCAAACAGGTGTGACCTTCGCGTTATTACCGGTTGAACCGAAATATTTAATTTTAAAATAAATTATATATTAAATATGTAATTTTAATATTAAATAAATATTTAATTGATAAAATATATGCATTTAATTTAATGATATGATCTTTAATATATAATTAAAAGATTAAAATTTTAAATTTTATTATCTAAAAACTTCATAAAAAATAAAAAATAATTTTTACTGGCTAAACAATTCTCCGTCAGGTTATTATATTCCTAGCTCTTTGATATGTTTCAAACTACACACGCCACTCGTTTCCATTTGAACTAGTCCAATCGACTGATAGTTGATCGGACACCGGAATTCAGGAGGATACAGATGAAACCCAAAACCATTGGCAGAGCTGGAAATTAGAGCTCCATAGAGTTATATATAAACTCTTTATCATACAATTCTAGAGTCAGATTGTGTCCGAGTGTACAGGCTTAGAGCTGAGCCTTGGCCTGTGATAATGGCACTTTTCCCCAACTCTCAATTTCAACCAACATTGAAGCCTATCGAATCAAAAGCTAGTTCAAAATTACAGAACTCTGCTTTCGCCATATATAGAGGACAAATATTGCCAACAGGAAATTACAGTTTGATACGAATATATAACTACAAATTTCTATGTTTTTTGAGTTCGAAAGGGATGTTTGCTACTTAAACATATTTAATACACATATATATTTAATTTTTAATTTTAAAAATATTTTTATATATTTAAAAAATTATATTTTTCGTAATTATTTTATACGTGTTTAACAAAAATATCCTTGGCAATTGAAAGTGTAGGCATCTTTTATTAGAGTAGGAGTATAGACAAGTAATCAAACATCCAGACGACTTTTTGTACGAACTATTAATGAAAACGGCACTTCTGTACGAGGAAATAATTAAAAGCTGCGGTCCAATTGTTGCTGTCTTTTTCTACTGCTAGTTCCATTAATGCCATGTCTGGAGCACAATTGCACAACTGATAAAGCATGAAATGAGAGGTAAATACACCAACTATTTCGTCTTTCCGTGTTCTGTTCTACCAGTAGAAAAGGTTTTCTGCCAAAAGCAGCGAGTTGCAGTGAGAAATTAAAAGAAACCTGTGAAATTAAATTAGTAAGATTTTCCAGCATTAATTATTCAATTAAAATTTAAAAAATAATATATTAAATAAAAATATGTATTTGATTAATTTATATAACTTTTAAATTTTAATATAAATTTAAGAGCTTTAAAATTTAAAGATCATCACATACAAATAAATTTTTACTGAAAACGATTTTTTAATTCTTTTTATTTGTTGAATCAATTTTTAATTGATTTGCAAACTTCAGTTTAATTGATCCAATCTGAGTTCTTTTTTGACACCAATTGTAAAGAGCTGTGAAAGCATATCCAGAAAGGGGGCATTTCTCAGATATTCCAGAAATGGCTGCCAGCGGTAAAGTTCCCTTACAAATACGTAGGAAAATGCTCTTATGTCTTAACAGACAAATTTCTTTGACGCCTGCCAAGCCCATCCCTTTAAATTTTAGAATGTTAGGTTTCTCTTTTGGCAAAACATTTATAGTGGACTTCATGCAAAGATTCCATCTGACATGCCAACCACTAAATAACGCTTTACTGTTTTCTTTGCCGTCCATCGCTAAAAAAACATAATAAATATATAAAAATCTTAAAATTTATATAAAATAAATTATTAATATAATAAAGTTTATATAAATATAATTTTTTAAAAAATAATTATAATATTATAAAAAATATAAATATAATATAAATATATAATTTATCATGTTCATATTAACCCATTAACTTATGAACAAATTGAAGAGTTTGAATTATTTCATTAATTATAAAAAATTTAAAACACAACATAAAATAAAATTATTGTAAATAAATATACAAAAATTTATATAATAAAAAAATATTAACCCACCCAAATTTAAGTAAGTATAAACTCAGACTCGAATTAATGTTGTCGTGTTATAATTTGCCAATCCCACTAAATAAAGGCCATCCATTTCTTGACACGTGTTGACCAAACTAATTGCGTATGTTTTTATCTGGACTGGAGAAGCCCCAAAAAACTCTTCCCAATAAATATAATTAAGGGGAAAAAAAGCTTTAGAATAAAAAAAAAAAAAAACGTAAGAAGCAGAAAACGTAGAGGCCCCGTTGGCCCTTTAGAAACTGAAAGAGCACATCTTTAACAGTATTAGCAACACTAATGCCCACGTGCAATCGATCACATATTTTCCCACGCACCGACCAGAGCCTTCCACGTTGACAACATTTGGACCCCACGGCTAATGCCAGAACTGTTTTCGATCATATTCTCCCCTTCATCTTCTTTCCAGTGGGGTTGTTTACACGCGCCACCTAAGGCTTCTGAGCCCCAATCACTGTTTTATTTCCTATTAGCTTCAGAGGCTGAGAGGGCCAAAAGAAGAGGCGAAACCGCACGTCGCAACCGTTCAGTTCCTTTGTTGGTCCAAACACCGGCGACGAAATTTTGATTAAAAAAAAAACCCGCTTATTGATTCTAGAATAATTTCGTCAACAATCCTTTCTTGCCGTGACCCAAATTTCTGATTTAATTCATTTCTGAGGATTTTCAATTCTGTGAGATTTCTATCGAGTTTTTAGGTAAGAATCGATTGTCCCATTTGCTTTTTTTTTTTCTTTTATTAATTTTGACTTTTTTAGAGGTAAAAAAAAAATATAATTTATTGTTTTAATGTTTCGGTTAAATTTTGTTGCCTTTGAAGATATTTGAAGTTGTAATTCAATTTGTCACTTTTTTTGGGATATGAAGTTATTCTTTTGTTGCTTTGCATGTTGGGAGTTAAGGATTTTTCTTTTCTTATGTAATATCACATTTTAAGTGAATGGGGTAAATTTCTTTTGGTTTTTGGTTTTTCTGATGTTTGCTTTTTTCCCGCTTATTATCACTGTTTTGGTGGAGCTTTTTGGATGGAATTTGCATGCCAAAACTTTAGTTTTTTTTTCTTCTGTGTGTGAAAATCAGTATTTTGATGTAAATGAAATGGAGCTTGTTCTAACTGAAGATATATGTAGCTCTGGAAAAGGTAGGATTGCTGAAAACGGTTATTTAGTCAAGTTCTAGATATATGAAATAAGTTTATTTGACCTAAAAGTATGTTTTTTTAACAAGGGGCTGACAAGGTTACAAATGGTCATCCTGAAACATGAAATGCCTGCCTTGGTTGATACTTGAGAGTTAACTAAAGGTAGTTTAATGCTCACTCAGATCAGATGTATGACTAGAATTATATTTTGGGTTAATGGGATTGTCAGACCATTGTGGTTTGTGTATGAAGGGGTTGCATTCTTATAATGGCATTTGTACAGACAGATTAGAAGATTTTTGGAATGTGCACAGCTAAACCTGAAGCATATTGAAGGCTACAAATAGACGGAAAGGAAAAAAAAGCAATTTGGAGTGATAAAGTTGGTTTGAGCCTTCTTTGTGATTGATGAAACTACAAATAGCGAGTTTAATTTTGCATTTCTTTCATTATCAAGGAATGGCTTTTTAACAGTCTTGAGCAGTTTTGATATATACATACATACATAATATTCTGTCATCACAAAATCAGAGAACAGTTACTTTCAGGGTAATTGGCTTCAAGACCGGAAAGAACCTGTTTCAATGTATAGAGACCCATGAATCGATAGACCAATGTTTGATTCCTCTCTTTTGCCTCTTCCTTTAGTTTTCTGGTATGCAAACTAGATTCTGCTGTAATGTCTGTGTTCTTGTGCATTTTAAGCATATAATGATTATTTATTCTGAGCATGCATGGCAAATCTGTAAAAGGGATCTCTGCAATTGCTTTTTCCTTCTGTCACAGAAGTTCTATGTTGTATTTTTGATGAAGAACTAGCGAGAGAAAGAGATACTTAGAAATAATATAGAGCAATTTAATGAAAGGGGAGGAAACATCAGAAATAGAAGGGAAAGAGAGAAAGAAAGAAAGAATAGGGGAGGGGACTAGAGAGAACCTAGGAATGGAAATTTTAACACTCAAATGTCAAATCTAAATTCATATATCTTAAAAACCAAAAGTTACTAGAAATTGAAATAACAGAGGTCCATATAAGCTACCTCCTGAACACTAACAAAATGAAATATAAAATATAACCACAGCTGCCCAAATAATTCTGTAAATACAGCAAACTACATTGAACATGTAAATCTATACAATAAATTTCTTGGCAATTTAGCTCTCTGACAAGCATGATCTTGTCCTACATTGGCTTTGTTTTATGATTTATCCAACTGAAGTCCTTTGTTCAGAATTTCAGAGTAGACATCCCTTTAAGCACATTGTTATCAGTTGGAGCATAATCCCTAAGAACGCATGTGAACATGTGTTTCTTCTTTTTGTTTATCTGTGCGTCTTAGTTTTGGTACCAGTGTTTCCTAGGAGTTTTCTCGGGTTGATGCCCTTTTATATGCATCTATATGTTTGATTTATTATGATGTTTACTGGTTTCGAAAGTTATGATCTTTCCTTGTGGCATAGCATTTGTAAGCAGTAACAAGGGTGCTTTCTGGAGCTTTTATTGGTTTGTGTGCAATGGTATGAACTGTGCCAATCAAGCAAATATTGATTGACAAACAATTGACACCCTCGTTTTCAATTTAAGATAACCATGGAGACACGACCAGCTTTATCCATTCAGAGACCAGGTTCAAGGCAGCCCAGTAACCTGGGGGTGTCTGGAGGATTATCATCACCTTTACCAGCCCTTTCAGCATATTTGGAAGAGACCTATCTGAAGTTGCCTGACACTCAACAGATGTCCACAGAAAGGGAACTGATGACAAGGCCTCCTGTCCATGCAACTCGTTTACCCGGCAATAGTGGAGTGGTTGGTCACATGTTTTCATCGTCCTCAGGATTTTCAAGTGACCTTCATTACTCATCTGCATCACCACATGAGAAGCATTCAAGAAACGCTCCTTTCATTTCTCAGCCACAAACTAATGCTGCAGCTT
Source organism: Adansonia grandidieri (assembly GCA_038382065.1). Taxonomy (NCBI): domain Eukaryota; kingdom Viridiplantae; phylum Streptophyta; class Magnoliopsida; order Malvales; family Malvaceae; genus Adansonia; species Adansonia grandidieri. The sequence goes on along the minus strand of JBBYHK010000020.1, from coordinate 11,288,508 downwards.
TGCCATTACCAAAATCATCAAATCCAGCACGGCCTCAATCTACAATATCAAGTAATTACAGCAAAGAAAATAATGGTTCTTGGAGTACAGATCAGGGTTTTCTTGACTTTCCTCTAAGCACCCCTGCCCAGAGCAGTCAAGTAGAAAGAAGTAATTGTAGTGGTGTCATGACATCTGAGGATTTCAGCAAACGAAATGATTGGCAGGAATGGGCAGACCAGCTTATCACTGATGATGAGGCTTTGGCCTCCAATTGGAACGATCTTGTTGACAACAATGTTATGGATCTGGAACCAAAGGTGTGGTTCTTTTCATACTATGGAGTATTAAGCTTAATAACATATCTGAATACTTTTCGTACTTGTTTATCTTTGTTTCATGTTCCTTTCTTGTTGCTTCAGATGACATATCAGATGCCAAAACCAAGCACAACCATACCTGTACAAAAACCCCAAGCAAATCAGCAGCTTCCTTCTCCATCTGTAGAAAGTTGCAGTGTGGTAAACCCCACTTCATCAGCAGATAATGCCCCAGCAAAGCCACGAATGCGATGGACACCAGAGCTTCATGAAGCCTTTGTTGAAGCTGTCAACCAACTGGGTGGCAGTGAAAGTATGTAACTTTTGGCTCTCATGAAATTACTCGCCTAAAATTGTAGGTTCATGTTTCGATTTGTTTGGTATTTTCAACTTACAGGAGCTACTCCTAAGGGTGTGTTGAAGCTTATGAAAGTTGAAGGCTTGACAATTTATCATGTTAAAAGCCACTTGCAGGTACATATACTTTTCTTTTAATTATTAAATATTTGTGTCTGTATCTGTGCTCAAAGTCGCTGATTAGATTGTCCTTTTAACTGGAGATATCACTTTCTTTAACTGCAGAAATACAGGACAGCTAGATACAGACCAGAGCCATCAGAAGGTACATGGCAAACTCCCTTTGAGTTTCATCTCTTTTCTTATTTGTGTCACTTCTTTGCAGGCATGAATCTAGTGCTGCTTTATTGGAAAATCTTTGAAAGGTTGATTCATTCCTTGATACCTTTCCCTTATTTCCTCTGAAGTTTTTTGTCTTTGTGTCTGTCTTCTTTATGCACACTCATGTACATATGCATATAGATTCATCAATCGGGAGGGATACATGCAGGTTGAGTACTGGATTCTGTTTTTTTGGTGTTGATACTACACACCCTCCTCTGTTGTTTATGTCAATCAAAGCTATGCAATTGATTTAAGTCTGCATTTTTGGATTTGCATCCCTCCATTCAGTAGCATCCTCTTTGTTCTGAATCATTTCTTACCTGGTTTAGATTTCTTAGTCTGAAGCATCTTTGCTGACTTTGCCCTTTCACAATGGGAGACGGAGATTTTTTAGACTACCTATTTTCAATCTTAGCTCTATGGGTTTTATTCATTCTATGAGCCTATGCCTCCACTGTGCTTTTGTAACCAAATCTCAGTGTAATGAATTCACTCTTTTTGCCCCTCCTTACTCTATCTATGAAAGTGGTTATCTTTTTAGTTGGCATGGATACTTTGTGCAAGTTCAGTTACTTTGATTATCGGATCATAACAGATTTAAGGGACTTATATCATGTATGATCCTCACAAATTCTCAATATGAGATTGGGAATGCCACTACATATATGTAGCTGAAATAATGACTTTTGCTTGCAGGATCCTCAGATAAAAAATTGACTCCGATTGAAGAAATATCATCTCTGGACTTGAAAACGTAAGTAATCTCTGATGATTTGTCCAGGACTTGAGCATCAGTGTTCACACTTTGGGGGCTTTCTTAAGTTCTAGTAGCCTACTTAGTAATTATATCTGGACCTTTGTTGTTATAAATGAGTGGGTTGCTTCATTTCTTGTGGGGATTATCTCCTTTTAAGAGCATGGTAGGTGACACGAGGCAAGGGTCTTCTAAAATTTACAGGAACTCTCCTAATTTGAAAAGTATTTCATCTTCAAATCTAGCAAACAATCTGCTGAACCCATATGGAAAACGTTGATCTGAAACCATGGAAGGGATGGTTGACGGGTCCTGTTAGTTCATGTTTTCAGCTCCTCTGTGGATTGTGCATCCATATCTTATGTGGTATTTTAAGTTTGTCATATGCTTCAAAAACAAAAGAAGTTTGCCATGATTGTTCCTTGGTAATTCTATTTGGTGGGGATAGAAAGCTGCAAAATTGGCAATTATTTTCCTATTTTGTTGTTGAATTTTGCAAAAAACTGATTTAGAAGATTCTGAATGGAATCCAAAAGGGCTTACCAATATTCAAGGGTCTAATGACGCTTCATTGTGTTGATTTTTTTTTTTTTTTTTAATTTAGTTCATTATATTAAATGCATTTTTCATTTTGAACTGGAGCAGGGGTATGGGGATCACTGAAGCTTTGCGGTTACAGATGGAAGTCCAGAAGCGGTTGCATGAACAGCTTGAGGTATGAATTTATGTCAAAAAGGACTTGGGGAGCATAAAAGCAGCGTACTATGTACTTAAGAAAAATGAATTAAACAGAATCCATCATTTTAAATATTGCTTTGGAGGAATCAGGGAAATAAAAAATCTTTTTCTCTTTTAGACAAGTAGAAATTATTTCTCTGCCGTGCTCTCATTCAGACACATGGCTTTGGAATTTGAAACTGGACAAACTGATTTTTTGCCATGATTGGTCTGGGAAGGTGGGAGTATCTGCTTGGTATCCGCACATTGAGGTGATATGATGCTGTAAACCTATTGGATTTAAGGGCATTTAAAGAAACTGTTTTCTTTGGAACTCTTTTCACGCAGATATTATGCATTGCACCTATCAGATTATGGACATTGTAGGCAGGGGTGTCTTTGTTGCCGAGATATCATATCTTATGCGATGTGGCTGTTGCATTAGAAAAATTGTTTTCTTTTTTTTTTTTTTTTTTTGTAGTTTTTTTCAGCAACAACTTTGATGGAATATGTGTCCTGACTTAGAATGAAAAGTGGCTATCTGAAATATATTTTGTCGGATTCCAGCTTTTGCCATTTTAAAGTAGAGACACATGGGCTTAAGCGCTGAACTAATTTGCTGTGCAGTGTATCCATTATGTCTTGTGGAGATGTACGCCAGTACAGTCAAAGTTCTGACTGAACCCTTTGCTCATTGATGTTTCAGTTTTCCTCTGGTGTCTGTTGAGGTAATGTTGACATTTTTTTCCATTTTCTGCAGATTCAAAGAAATTTACAGTTGCAAATAGAAGAACAAGGGAGGTACCTCCAAATGATGTTCGAGAAGCAAAAGTCAGGTTTAGACAAGCTGAAGGTGCCATCTTCTAATTTGGAGAATCCACCTGCTCCTTCAGATACTACCAAAGAGTCTCCTGCAAAAACCGAACCGGAAGCCTCCCAGATGGATCATGTCAGTTCAGGAACTGACACCATTAATGCCAGCTCCATGTTGGAGAGAAGTTCGCAAGAAATGGGTGGACAGCAAAAGCCACCTGAAACTGGTGATCAAGAGAAAGCTGAAACCTGTGTTTCCGAGTCAAGCTCACAAACCTCAAAGCGACCAAGAACCGAAGAATAATAATTTCTAACAGCTTTGCGCTGACAAGCATAATTATTCCGTGGATAATTTCACTAGTAGGGTAGACCAAGTTGAGATAAGGATAGAGCTTTTGATGTTTTAAGGTCCTCTCCCCTTCTTATTATGTCCTTGCAGACAATTTGCTTGAGTACTGTGATATTTAGATGATTAAACAAAAGCTTATAAAGAAGGTTGGGTTTGATTTTCCAGTCTCCAGCCTCCTGAAGGTGCATTCAGTAACAGTTGCATAAATTGCTTAGTTATGCCAGTGAAGGTGTCCCATTTTGTAGGGAATAATGTCTTAAATTCTTGAAAAATATCAATAAAATTCGTGCTCCTAGATTTGTACATGGCTTTCATTCCAATACTGCTTGGTCACTTTCCTTCTTAAAAAGGAAGATGAAGTATTTTCAAGTGTATCTGTGAATGTATATAAATAAAATAAATATGACATTGACCCTTTGTTTGAATATGTCTGGCTTATATTAGCCATCCGGGGGTGTTATTCAGATTTGTACGTATATAAGCATGGAAAGTTTGGATAAACTGATAGAAACTGTATGGGCAGCCACATGTAAAGCTACAGGAACTGCGAATGGCTTGCAGCCCAGCCAGCTATCATTAAAGAAACAAAGAATGGGGGCAAAAGCAAAGGCACAGCATCAAATGCATTTGGTAGGATTAAGAGTAGGATCGCATGATACATTGTATTATATGGAAGGGATATATCGAAAACGGGCATTTAGGGGCCTTATTAAGTTTGGAATTTAAAAAAATAAGGAAGGATCTTATTCGTATTTTAATTATTTTTTTAAGTTATTTTTTTATCATATATATTTGCATAATTAGTTATAATGATTTGATTTTTACTCTGAATTTAATTACGTAAGATATTAAAATATTAAAAAAATATTGAAATATATGCCATAGTTATTCAATTAAGAAGAATTTATTTTTATTAATTAATTTTTTATTTTATGTTTAATGATGTATTTTTAATAATATATTTAACATGATTGATCTACATGTTCATTCGTGGTTATTCTATATGCTCAAAAAAATTATTTATTTTTTGATTTTTAAATAATGTATATAAAGGTGTTGGTTTTTATATACAGACGCAAATCACTTTAGTATCCGTACTTGATTCCTTAGGAAATAATAAGTTATTTTTTATTTAAAAATAATTTATTTAAAATGATTTACGACATGTACTTGCTTTGCTCGAAATTTTTTATTTTTAAATAATATATTTAAAAGAGTTAGTTTGTATGTTAATACATGGTGGACTAAAATAAAAAGTTTTTTTAACCTTATTTTTTGTTTTCTTTTTAAATAATATTTATTTGTGTAATTGGTTTACATATTTACTTGCAAATTAATTTAAATTCATATCCGATCTTAAATAATATCATAAATTTAATTTATATAATTAAAGTTTAAAAAATTAAAAATATTGTAACTAAATAAAATTTAATTTAAAATTAATTTTTATTATTAATTAATAAAAAATTATAAAAAAAAGTTTGAAAACCCTCGGCGTAACGATGGTTAAACTCTAGTTTTACTAAAGGAGCATGTTTCTAAGACATCTTTTGACTATTTTTCATGTTTTACGGGTCTTGCTACTTACCTCATTGCTCCAATCCCATCGAGTTTTCCATCTTGCACCCAATAGAACATCAACAAATCTCATGGAATTTTAGTTACTTTTGATTAGTTGGAAAAGGGAAAAACATTGGCGTATGAACTTAATTTCACTTTCGGTTGGATTTTGAACAAGTTAAATGATAGTATATTATTTCATGGGCATCTGCTAATATGATAGTCTATTGAAAATCACAGCGTTTGTTTAACGTATTTGCACCTTCCTCACATCCTCCTTAATTTGGCAGGCATTCAAAGTCAAAGTAAACAGTATGTAATAACGTTCCTATTGAAATCAAAAGTCAATTTCTTACCAGAGAGAAAAAATAATAATAATAAAGGTGATAATGATTCTTGACCCACCCATATGTTCTTTAACGATGTGTACTCCATCAAAGAGAAAAAAAAGGCTACAAACACGTTAGAAAAAAAAAAAAGACAAGGTTTTGTCAAAAATGTTGAATTTTAATTGCTCTTGCAAATTGGTATTTGGTAGTTGAAGATGGAGAAAAAATACAGCCAGTGTATATTGGTCCCCAGCCCGGGTTCAATTCTGCACCCAATTGCCTTTTCAACCTCTGAAATCCAATCTTCTTATTGGTTCTGTGAGCTATAATAAAATATAGATACACTCTGTAACTCAACAAAAATATGATACAAGGCACAAGCAAATATGCTCTATATATAACAGAAATGAAACCGGACCAACTCTTTGCCTCCCAGATTGAAACCTGTCTGTTATTTCGGTCTAGTTCTATTGCAGGAAGTTGGTTAGCTTGCTGATGGTTATTGTTTCCAGTGGCTGATCCAAGGAAGCCTGCGGTCTTGCTGATAATTCTTGTGCCACAAAACGCATAGTGGGTCGTGACTCTGGCACGGAACGTACGCAGGCCAAGGCCATGGTGACAGCAAATACAACTTCTGCTATTACATCAGTTGGAGGAGGAAGCCGTTGGTCTAGCAGATCCTTGAGAAGAATTTCATTATTGTTTGATAAAAATGTAAAAGATGACAGGGAATTCAAGAGCTCCCCTGGGTGCTTTCCCATCGTGATCTCTAATGCCACCACTCCAAAGCTGTACACATCGCATTTAGTCGTGAACCGCATTGTGAGTGCTAGCTCTGGAAGACCAAGAAAATTAAACAAAGTCAACAATTACATTTGAAATTGAAAAGTGAAAACTAAGGAAAAAAAAAAGAAGTCACTGCCAAAGCAGCATTTAATTATGAAACATCAATTAAGTTTAATTGTTTGATAACCTGGTGCCATGTACCCATAGGACCCAGCAACCGTGGTCCAGTTGGATGAATTTGGATTCAACAACCTAGCAGTGCCAAAATCTGAGAGTCTTGGCACATATTCTTTCGCAAGCAGAATGTTGTTCAAAGATATGTCTCTGTGCATAATAGGTGGAGAGCAATCATGATGCAAGTAAGCAATTGCATGAGCTAATCTTTGCACGATTTTCACCCTTGTAGCCCAACCTAACTCCAATCCCCCTTGTGCTCCATACAGTACACTTCCCAAACTTCCTCTTTCCACATACTCATAAATCAAGTATCTGCGGCCTCCACTAGAACAGTATCCAAACAATTTTATGATATTCGGATGCCTAACTTCTGTCAACATACGAATCTCATTCTCGAAGCTCCTGTGATTTGTTTCTTGAATATCACTGGAATCTGACAAGTTGAATTTCTTAACTGCAACGACTTGACCAGACGGCAATACTGCTCTGTAAACGCTTCCAAATTCTCCTTTCCCGATGCAGTACTTATCAGCAAAGCCTTCTGTGGTTTTTTCAATGTCATCAAATGTAAATTTTACTTCTCTTTCCCAAGTGGCCGGCTCAGGAATTATGGTCCTTTTGCTATCCTTAACCGACTCCTCGAGAAACTTGCTTTTCCGGTGATATATAAACACTCCAGCAACAATTGCTGCTAGAACTAATATGCCACAGACAGGAACAATGATAGCGATAAAAACCTTGCTGTTATTGGACTTCCTCTTTGTGGCACTTAAAGCGCAAGGAGTTAGTCCTTCAGCATCTCCACATAAACCTGAATTTCCGACAAAAGCATTTCCGGACGCATTTCTGAATACCCCACTACTTGGAATTGGGCCTGTTAACTCGTTGTAGGAAAAATCATATGAACTGAGACTGATCATGGAGGTCAATGAAGTTGGGATTATGCCGGAGAGATCGTTATGTGAAACATTTAGATTCTCCAATGATACAAGCTTCCCTAGGTCTTGAGGGAGTGAGCCAAAGAGTGAATTGCTGCTGACATCCAATAAATACTGCAAAACTGATAAGCTACCAAGCTCACGTGGAATTTCACCAGATAAATTGTTGTGACTCAAATTCAAGCTCAATAATGTTCCGCAATTCCCAAGTTCTTCTGGTATTGGACCTCTCAATTTGTTTCCCGATAGATCAAGGTACTGCAAACTCCCTAAGCTGCCCACAATTTGAGGGATGTCACCTGTGAGATGATTCTGGCTCAAATTGAGATTGAACAGCATGCTCAAATTCGCCAGTTCCGAAGGAATACCTCCTGTCAACTCATTCGCCCCCAGGTTTAGAACACGCAACTGACTCAATTTCCCAAGCTCAGCGGGAATTCCACCAGAAATTCTGTTTCTGTCCATTTGAAGACTGGTGAGATTTTGGCATTCTCCCCACTCTGGCGAGATTTCACCAGTAAATTGATTGTCGCTAAGAGAAATAAAGTCAAGCGAAGGATGAACTCCAAATGCATTGGTAATGTCACCAGTAAAATGGTTCCCATCAAACCGGACTCTTTTTAGCCCTGTACAGTTTCTCAAGCAAGCTGGCAATGACCCTGTGAGGTTGTTTGCGTTTACAGTGATATTTTCAAGAGCAAAACCACTGCACAATTCGGGCGGCAATTCTCCGGAGAAGCTGTTGTTGGAAAAGCTTACATAAGACAACCAAGGACTATTCTTCCCAAAATCCCGAGGAATGCTACCCGAGAAATGATTGGTGAACACTGAGAATGCTAATAGATTAGTGAGGTTAGAAATTGTGTCTGGTAATTCGCCATGAAAGAGGTTTGTGTTGATATCAAGAGACTGCAGGGATTTCATATTCCCAACCTCTGGCGGAATTGTGCCGTTGAGATTATTATAGAAAACCTGTAAACCTTCAAGGTTTGAAAGAGTCCATATAGTTGGAGGAATTGGACCTGAAAGCTGATTTCCAGAAAGATCGAAAATTTTCAACGAATTCAGGTTTCCAATCTCAGAAGGAATTAAGCCAGAGAGCTTATTGTTATAGAGAAAGAGGATGCGGAGCTTTGTCAATAGGCCTATTTCAGGTGGAATTTTCCCTGTGAAAAAATTGTTTTGAAGTTGCAAAGAGATTAATTTGGTCCAACTGGAAATGAGGGATGGTGGGATCTCTCCGGAAAAAGAATTTTCAGATAAACCCAACTCAGTTATTTTAGTGAGTTGTGACAAGGACAGAGGCAACGGCCCTCCCAGTCGATTCCCAGCTAAGGTCAATAAGGTGAGATTAGTACATGAACCAAGCTCAGGTGGGATTGAAGAATTTAAGTTATTTGAGTGGAGTTCAAGTCTCTTGAGCTTTCTTAGTAGGCCCAAAGAAGATGGAATCCTCCCTCCAAACAAATTTTCATACAATTCAATTGTTTCAAGATCAGAAATGGTTCCTATACTATCAGGAATTGAACCATTAAACCGATTGGCTGCTAGTTGAAGATCAATGAGTTTTGAAAGCTTAGAAATATTCGAGGATAATGGCCCTTCAAACAAATTCTGACTGAGATTGAGATACTCAAGCTGGCTCAAATTGGTGTACAATGACCCCGGTATAGAACCACTCAACCTATTCATTGACATGTCTAGGAAAGTAAGATTATGACAGTTGAGTATAAATTGAGGGAATTCAAATTGGAGTTCATTGTAAGCTAAGCCAAGGTGTGTCAATAAAGGCATGGCCAAGAAATTGGATGTGTCAGAAGCAACAAAGTAGTTGAATCCGAGGTCGAGGTACCTTAATTTTTGAAGATAGCTAACCTGAGGAGGAATGGTACCATTGAGATTGTTGTTGAATAGACTCAGATATTGAAGCTCCATTAGACTCCCTATCTCCACCGGTATGTTACCTTGAAAAGAATTGTTGCTCAAATCCAAGAAAACCAGCTTGGCCAGATTACCAATTGCGGTTGGTATTGTTCCATCAATGCTGTTGTTCTTGAGGTCAAAGACCGTGAGATTGGCAAATGGAGTGAAGTTGAATTGAGCAATGGAACCAGACAGGTTTGCACTGGAGAGGTTGATTCTGGAAACTGTCCCGGTGCCATCGCAGGTAATGGAAGTCCAGTTGCAGAGGTTGTTGAGATTGGAAAGGGACCAAGAATCGAGAGAAGGTGGCGCAAAAGACAAGCTGTTCTTCCATTGGACCAAGGCTTCCGCTTGTGTTCTTGCTGAACAAGTGATCTTCAATGGAAGTAAAGAAAGCAAAACAACATGGAAAACAACAAGGCAGGGTTTTGGAAAAGTTTCCATGCTTGCTTTCAAGTTGAGGTGCAGTTTGCCCGTTGCATAACTTCAAATCAACAATCTTATAGACAAACCGTCAAACGGGAGAAAGGTATGCCTTTCCACGGCGTAAAATTTTCCAAGTCTTCTCCTGGTTGTTAACAACTGCTTGATCAATTCTTACATCATTTAAATGTAGATGGTCAAACCAAATTGGACAAGCAACAGCCATGAATTCGACTTGGGAAGGTGATCGGAATTTGCCATTTTTGGCACCCACTGCAAGCGCGTAGGCCATAGCACTTTCAGTGTAAAACAAGTCGACCCGGTTGACTTTCAACTTTGATTTTGAAATTTGGACAATGTTAAATATATTGTAAAAGGTCTTACAATCCTCCCAAACAATCAATGACTCAAGAGTTACTGTTATCAATTTATTCACACCCCTTTTTATCTCATCATCCGTAATTTAAACGGTCAGTTAATATTTTTTTTTTTTGTTAGAAGCCTGATTTATAGAATAAATAAGTTAATAAAGTTATCCGTCATTCTTTTACGGACTATTATCAAAGGTTTTTTTATCACTAAATTCTTCTTGTATTAATTTTTTATATAATTTTAAACGGTTAATAATTTATATTATATAAATTTTAATTTATTTAATATATTTATATTATTGTTTATTATATCATATTTTAATTATTTTTTAATAAATTAGATAGAGTCTAATTCATTTGTTGTTAGGGGCTTTTTCTCTTAATATTTATGGTTATAATTTCTAATGGTACAATCGTAATTTAAAAAAAAAAACACACAATTGTGTGTTTTGGCTTTTTCCACTTTCGACAATGACATTAATAAACCATCGAGCTCTTTAAAAACTACTTAAATTCAATTTGTTAAATATTAGTATTTTATTCTAATTTTTTTTATTGACTGCTAAAATTGAACAATAATTTCCTTTCATTTTTGTCTGGTCAAAGTTCATATATATATATTATTTTAAATAATATATTTAGTTTTTGTTTACAAATAAAAGGTCTTTTCCGCAAGACTCTCTAAACGATGTCCCATATTTCTTTGCATTGACTTTGACCATCGTATTAAGTCATCTTTTTTAAAAAATATATATATATATATATTACTAATATTTCGTCTTTGAATATTAAGGAAGTACTGCCTTTATTTTATTTTTCTTTATGCGGGTAAAAGGAGTAAGAAATTAATTAAGATAATATCGAAATTATAAATTTTGGTTAATTGTTTTAAAGGTTGAAAAAAAGTTTTTCTTTAATAAATAAAAAAATTTTAAAATTCAGTTTTCATAGATAACAATAAGGTATAGGTTTTTTAATGTAATAATTGGTATTAATATTTAATTAAATTTTGTTAACGAATGTTTTTAAACATCTTTTAACGTTATTATATTAAGTTATAATTTTTAATGTATTAAAACTTGTTAAATTAATTATTAACCCCACCATTTAATATAGTATTGAACTAATCCTAGCAAGTTTTTTAATGCACTCTTTAACTAAATTCTGCTTTATTCATATTCAATATATCAAAAATGATTTTTTTATTAAATTCTCTTCTATTTCTATCTTATTTTATTTTATGGATAATCAATAAAAGAAAATACACAATAAAAACTGCATTAAATAATTACATATTAGAATTTATCATACTCATTGTACGGGTGAAAAATAATTTTAAAAAAATAAGAGGAAAGGGTTTTTAGTGAATATTTATGTTCTTTTTGGGAGTTGATTTTTTATTTTTAAATTGAAAAACCTAAATACTCTTAATTTATTTTGTTATTATAAATTCGATATTAACTTTTATACAATTTTTTTGAGTAATTGGTGCTAATATTACTCGGCTTGTGATATCAAAATTCAAACCTTTATGATAATAGAGATTAAAAAGTTATATATATTATTAATTACATTATTTTTACACCATTTTTGCTGTTGTAAGGAATGACAAAATATTATCTAAAACTGTAACATCAAATAAATTAATCATAGAATGGAAATTTTGAGCATTTATATTTTCATTTTTCAAATTTGGCCCACCTCATATGCAAATATATATATATATATATATATATTGACTTGACTTGACTGTTCAATGTAAAAAGCAAAAAAGGATTATCTTGTCATTATAGTTACAATTTCCTTTATTTTTGCGTCAGCACAAAGAAAAATATTAAAAAGAAAATTGCCATTTTCTTCTTTTTTTACGTCATGAAGCATTAAGCACTCCTACTTTAGAAAAATAAATATTATTTTATAATATATTTTATAGCAAATACAATAATTATTAATCAGTGTGATATGCATAAATTTAATGCATTGGAAAAATTTTTAAATATAATAATTTTAAATATATTGGAAATTTTTGTTATTTTGAAATCAGAAATTCCAAGACTATATTAAATTCCATAAAAAAAATAATAGTCCTTTGAATACCAACTGAATTTACATTTTTCAAATGAATTCTTTTTGTTAAAACAATGTTAAATTTTAGAATTTAAGACTTTAGACCAAATGCTTTTGACTTTTAAACAATCAATCAACTAATCTAAACTCAATTATAGTCAACATTATTGATATTTAGTTTTGAATGCACATAAATAATAGTTAAAAATGTAATTAGAAACAATTAAATCATCTGTTTTATAAACAAGAGAATAGACTACCTAAATTAATGCAAAAACGTTGCACTGAAGATAGACCAAACCGTGCAATCTGATCGGATGAAGTCAACATATCTGATCAGCAACTGACGTCACTTTTGAATAGCACATACTTCAGGAAATTTGCTTCCTTGAATTCAAAATCAAAACAAATCTGGGAAAATAAGTGAATTTTTAAAATATATATATATAAATAAAAATTCGTATATCAATGTAATTCAATGCGTACCAATGTAGGCTGATTTGGTTCAGGAAATATTGGTACAAGCCAATACAAACCAATGAGACTGATCATTATTGATATTATTTTTGATTTTCTCTTCAAAAGAGACACATATTGGTGGATACAATCAATGTCGGTATGATATTAACTACTTTGATTAAAATACATTCTAATAATTATAAATTAATTTATTTCAATCCGATTTTAATGCCGTTTTATCATTTGACAATGTGTTTGAATCTATGTTGCTGGATTCTTGATTTTTTTTAAAGTATTCATGCGCGATACTTAGACTTGATACGTATTTGAATATGAATATAAGAGTATAATCTTTTAAACATATAAAAAATAAAAAAAATAAATATAAGTATATCAAATGCATCACACATATCTATACTTAATACTTTCCCTTGAAGTCTGAATAATGCAAGTATGAAAATCTCAGAGCTTTATTCATTAGAATTGCGGAAATTGCGGAAATTGCTTAGTATGAAGTTTTAAATATCAAATTATAACATTACTTCACTGACAAAGGCATACAACAAAGTTCTCGGAAACTTCCTCAGTTGCTTCGCTGGTCAATAGATGGAGGTTTTAATCAATCCTTTCGTGTATCTAATTCCGAAAGAAATGGTACTTTACAAAGAAAAAGAATCATGCATCTTATTGTAAACAGAGAGAAAAAAAACTATGATGTGACTTAAAACTTTTTTCATTGGACCCACAATGAATGATCAAAACGCCTACTTTGATGGAAAAAACTGGAACGAGAAAATCGACATTCAATAAGCAAAGAAAACAATTGTCGGTCAAAATGAATTGAAATAATTGGCATTGCTACAATTTAGTCCGTAAGAACAGCGTGACATTAAATTTGGTTCCTTTGAAATTATCCGTACAAGACAAGTTAAAATGGTAGTATATTATTTCGTGCAATCTGCTGTCGGAATTTTGCATAATATAATAGTTTATAGACACAGACAGTTTGTTTTAAGAAAGATATTTGCGCCTTCCCGACATCCTCCGTAATTTGGTTGGTCAATCAGAGGATAACAGTAACACACTTTCAAAGTCAGGTGGACGATATGTATTGCTTTATATGATACAAGACATAAGGAAATATGCTTTATATGTAACAAAAAATGTAATAAAAACTTGATGCTGTACAAAGCAAGCCTTTGCCTTCCCAGATTGAAACCTGTCCTACTGTTTATAACAAGGTCTATTTATGGAAGCTGATCAGCTTGCTAACGGTTATTGTTCCCAGTGGCTGATGATAATTCTTGTGCCACAAAACGCATGGTCTGTCGTGACTCTGGAACGGAACATATGCACGCTAAGCCTATGGTGACAACAAATACAACTTCCTCTGCTATTTGGTTAGTAGGAGGTGGAAGCCGTTGGTCTAGCAGATCCTTCAGAAGCAATTCAGTATCGTTTGATGATAATGTTACTGATGAGAGGGAATTCAAGAGCTCCCCTGGGTGCTTTCCCATCATGATCTCTAATGCCACCACTCCAAAGCTGTACACATCGCATTTAGTCGTGACCCGCATTGTGAGTGCTAGCTCTGGAAGACCAAGAAAATTAAACAAAGTCAACAATTACATTTGCAATTGAAAAGTGAAAACTAAGGGGGAAAAAAAAAGTCACAGCCAAATTAGCATTTAATTATGAAACATCAATTAAGTTTAATTGTTTGATAACCTGGTGCCATGTACCCATAGGACCCAGCAACCGTGGTCCAGTTGGATGAATTTGGATTCAACAACCTAGCAGTGCCAAAATCTGAGAGTCTTGGCACATATTCTTCCGCAAGCAGAATGTTGTTCAAAGATATGTCTGTGTATAATAGGTGGAGAGCAATCACGATGCAAGTAAGCAATTGCATGAGCTAATCCTTGCACGATTTTAATCCTTGTAGCCCATCTTAACTCCAATCCCCTTTGTGCTCCATACAATACACTTCCCAAACTACCTCGATCTGCATACTCATAAACCAAGTATATGCACCCTCCTCTAGAACAGTATCCATACAAATTTATGATGTTCCGATGCCTAACATCTGTCAACATATGAATCTCATTCTTGAAGCTCCTGCGATTTGTTTCGCGAATATCACTGGAATCTGACAAGTTGAGTTTCTTAACTGCAACTACATCACCTGAGGGCAATACTGCTCTGTAAACGCTTCCAAATCCTCCTTTTCCAATGCAGTACTTATCAGCAAAACCTTCTGTCGTTTTTTCAATGTCAATAAATGTAAATTTTGCTTCCCTTCCCCAAATGGTCGACTCAGAAAATTGGGTCCTTTTACTACCTTTAACCTCGTCATCAAGAATTTTGCTTTGCCGATGACATATAACTCCAGCGGCAATTGTTGCTAGAATTAATATGCCACAGACAGGAATAATGATAGCAATAAGAACCTTGTTGTTATTGGACTTGCTCTTTGTGGTGCTTAGAGTGCAAGGAGTTAATCCTTCGGCATCTCCACATAAACCTGAATTTCCAACAAAAGCATTTCCAGAAGCATTTCTGAATGCCCCACTACCTGGAATCGGGCCTGTAAACTCATTGTAGGAGAAGTCAAATGAACTGAGACTGATCATGGAGGTCAATGAGGTTGGGATTCTGCCTGAGCGATTGTTACGTGAAACGTTCAGATTTTCTAAATATACAAGCTTCCCTAGGTCTTGAGGGATTGAGCCAAAGAGTGAATTGCTGCTGAGATCCAATGAGTTCTGCAAGACTGATAAGCTACCAAGCTCACGTGGAATTACACCAGACAAATTGCTGTGACTCAAGTTCACGCTCAATAATCTTTCACAATTCCCAATTTCTTCTGGTATTGGTCCTCTCAATTCATTTGCCGATATATCAAGGTACTGTAAACTCATTAACTTGCCCACATTCTGAGGGATGTCACCTGTGAGATGATTCTGGCTCAAATTGAGGTTGAACAACATTGTCAAATTCCCCAGTTCTGAAGGAATAGCTCCTCTCAACTGATTGGCCCCCAGGTTTAGAACACGCAACTGACTCAACTCCCCAAGCTCAGCAGGAATTTCACCAGAAATTCTGTTTCTGTCCATTTGTAGACTGGTTAGATTTTGGCATTCTCCCCACTGTGGCGAGATCTCACCAGTAAATTGATTGCCACTAAGAGAAATAAAATCAAGTGAAGGATGAACTCCAAATGCATTGGTAATGTCACCATTAAATTGGTTCCCATCAAACCGAGCTCTTTTTAGCTGTGTGCAGTTTCTCAAGCAAGCTGGCAATGACCCTGTGAAGTTGTTTGCATTTACAGTGAAATGTTGAAGAGCAAAACCACTGCACAATTCAGGCGGCAATTCTCCAGAGAAGCCGTTGTTGGAAAAACTTACATTAGACAACTGAGGACTATTCTTCCCAAAATCCTGAGGAACACTACCTGAGAAATTATTGGTGAACACCGAGAATGCTGATAGCTTAGTGAGGCTAGAAATTGTGTCCGGTAATTCACCATGAAAGTGGTTTGTGTTGAGATCAAGAGACTGCAGGGATATCATATTCACAACCTCTGGTGGAATTATGCCGCTGAGATTATTATAGAAAAGCTGTAAACCTTCGAGGTTTGAAAGACTCCATATAGTTAGAGGAATTGGACCCATAAGCTGATTGTCAGAAAGGTCTAAAGTTTTCAATGAATTCAAGTTTCCAATCCCTGAAGGAATTGAGTCAGAGAGTTTATTCTTATAGAGAAAGAGGAAGCGGAGCTCTGTCAATAAGCCTATTTCTGGTGGAATTTTCCCCGTGAAAGAATTGTTTTGAAGTTGCAAAGAGATCAAGTTGGTCCAATTGGAAATGAGGGATGGTGGGATTTCACCAGAAAAAGAATTGTCAGATAAACCCAACTCAGTTATTTTTGTGAGTTGTGACAAGGACAGAGGCAACTCCCCACTCAGTCGATTCCCAGCTAAGGCCAAAAAGGTGAGATTAGTACATGAACCAAGCTCGGGTGGGATTGCAGAATTTAAGCCATTTGAGTGGAGATCAAGTTTCTTGAGCTTTCTTAGTTGGCCCAAAGAAGGTGGAATCTTCCCTTCAAACAAATTTTCATGCAATTCAATTGTTTCAAGATCAGACATGGTTCCCATACTATCAGGAATTGAACCATTAAACCGATTGGTTCCTAGTTGAAGATCTACGAGCTTGGAAAGCTTAGAAATGTTCGAGGATAATGGTCCTTCAAAAAAATTCTGAGTGAGATTGAGATACTGAAGCTTGCTCAGATTGCTGTACAATGTTTCTGGTATTGAACCACTCAAGCTATTCATTGACAAGTCTAGGAAAGTAAGATTATGACAGTTGAGTATAAATTGAGGGAATTCCAGTTCAAGCTCATTGTAAGCTAAGCCAAGGTGTGTCAACAAAGGCATGGCCATGAAATCGGATATCTCAAAATCAACAAAATAGTTGAACCCAAGGTCGAGGTACCTTAATTTTTGGAGATTGCTAATTTGACGAGGAATGGTACCATTGAGATTATTGTTGAATAGACTCAGATATCGCATCTCCGTTAGCCTCCCTATCTCCGCCGGCATGTTGCCTTGAAAAGAATTGTTGCTCAAATCCAAGAGAGCCAGCTTGGCCAGAGTACCAACTGCGGTTGGTATTGGCCCATCAATGCTGTTGTTCTTGAGGTCGAAGACCGTGAGGTTGGCAAATAGAGTGAAGTTGAATTGAGCAATGGAACCAGACAGGTTTGCATTGGAGAGGCCGATTCCGGAGACTGTCCCAGTGTCATCGCAGGTAATGGAAGTCCACTTGCAGAGGTTGTTGAGATTGGACAGGGACCAAGAATTGAGAGAAGGTGGCGAAAAAGACAAGCTGTTCTTCCATTGGACCAGTGCTTCGGCTTGTGTTCTTGCTGAACAAGTGATCTTCAATGGAAGTAAAGAAATCAAAACGGCATGAAAAACAACAAGACAAGGATTTCCAAAAGTTGCCATGCTTGCTTTCAAGTTTGGGTTTACTTTGCACCTTGCACAACTTCATATCAACGTTCTGATAGACAAACCGTCAAACAGGAGAAAGGCATATATTTCCCTGGCGTAAAAATTTCCAAGTCTTCTCCAGGTAGCTATCAATTGCTCGCTTAATACTTAAATCTTTTAAATATAGAACCAAACTAAGATTATGATAGTTCAATGGAGACTGGACTCGCAAGAGCCATGAATTCAACTTGAGAAGGTGATCGGAATTTGCCATTTTTTTGGCACCCAGCACAAGCGTGTCGGCCGTGGCACTTTAAACAAAAATAAGATTGGCCCAGTTGACTTTCAACTTCAATTGTGAACATTTTAACCATTGATATATTCTCATTCTTTGCCACATTTGAATAATTTTTTCATGGTTATAATTATATTTACACGATTATATATTTAATAAATTTTGATATATTTATATATTTAATATAAATTTTAATATATTTATATATTTATTTTATGCTTAAATTATTTTTAAAAAATAAATTAATTTTAATTATATGAACATTACAATTTAATACGAAAATATTATAACGGTAATAATAAAAAATAAAAGGTTTGTGCTCGTAATTTGAACAATCTCCAATTAACCAACATAAAATAGGACATAAAATATATTTATTCCAAAAATTTTTAAAAATCAAGTAGATTAGGCTTTGCTAATAATTAATTTGTATGACCACATAAAATAAGAGTTTAATACTTTAATTTTATTTTTGACAATATAAGCCTAACCAAAATGAAATATAATTGAAGAATAAAATTTCAAATTATCAATTAAAAAGTTTATTTTAATACAAATTTTAATATTGCTAAAGAAATAAATAAATAACTAATTATATTTTAATTTAATAAAAAATTATTAATTATATAGACAAAATACTTTACTTAATATAGATAAAAGGTCTTTCCCACAAGAGTTTCCAGATGACGTCCCATTTTTCTCTGGATTGACTATGGGTTAAAGTGCTTAAAAAGTTTTTGTACTACTTAATTTAATTTTAATATTAAAAACTTAATAAACTAATTTATGTACATTTAAAAATGAGAAAAACAATAATTTTAATAATAGGCGTAAATAAAAAAGATTAAAATACTGATGTATTGTCTAACTTCAATTAAAATAATGACATAACTTATTAAAATAATAATAACTATATATCCCTCTAAAAATCTGTCACGATCAAACTTAATTTAAATATACATATTTATATATTCCTTTAAGAAAAGCCAACGTTTTTCATGTGAATTGAAGAAAAATTAGACATGTCGATCAAAACCTTAACCTTTGACTTTCTGAAACAAAAGAAAAATTAGAAAAAAAAAATGAAAAGACTATTTTACCCAAAGCCGATCATTCATATCAAATCAATTTATCAAAATCTCAAAATCTCGTTCTCAAATTTGAAAAACCTATAAAGTAAACTCAAATTTATCCTAAAAATTGAAAACCATTAGATACCTAAAGTCCCAAAAATTGTGAAGTTAAGGAAAAGGAAAATAAAGTTAGGTAATTTTTCAATTTGTTGATTTTCTTCTTTATTTATCTTTAAATTTTTTTGTTGATTTTGATGGTGGCAACGAAAGGAGAAGAGAAGAAAAGGTGATAATGATGGTGGTAAAGAAAGAAGAGAAGACGATGGGTTTTTTTTTAAGGTTATTTTTAATTTTTTTTTTATATTAGGCTTTTTAAACGAATATATATTTATCATTTTTTAATGAGTTATATCATCATTTTAATTGAGGTTAAAAGATATATCAATATTTTAATTTTTTTTATTTATATCTGTTACTAATGTTACTATTTTACATCATTATTAAACGTACATGAATTAATTTATATAAATTTTTAATATAAAAATTAAATTATATAAGATTATGTAATACAAAGACTTTTGTTGATTATACTAATAAATCTTTATTGAATCTTGAAAAAGTACTCTTTTTTTTTTTCTTTTTCGTTATATGAGAAAAATGATTAAGAAATTAATTAAGACAATATCAAAAATACAAAATTTGATTAGATTTTTTAAATTGTTAAATAAAATTATTCTTAAATTAAAAAAAAAACTTAAAATTCAATTTTCATAGATAACAATAAGTTATGGTTTTTTTTTTTTTTACATATGAAGCTATTATGTTAAGATATATGTAATAGTTGGTATTAACGGTTGAATCTTGTTAACAAATATATTTTTATTTTTTTAACTTTCGTATATTAAGTTATAATTTTTAATAGATTAAAAATCATCAAATAAATTAGCCACAATGAATATGATAAAAAAGTATTACTATTTATATAGTACTAGTTTATAACTCGTGCGATGCACAAATTAATTTTATTTATTTAAATATGTATATATATATATGCTAAGTATTATTTTTAAATTTATATCAAAGTATTTAATATTTAACATATATAAATTATATATATCTATCAAAATTTTAATCAAATTTATTCAATTATTTGTATATACATACACAAAATATATATTCAAAATCTAAGTTCGAATTAAATCTATTCAATTTATTTTTTTAATTTAAGGTATTAATAGATCATCAATTTTTTTAATTTGTATATAGTTTTTGTAATGTCAAATATATTAAAAATTATGTAAAATTTTAATACCATATCAAAATTAGATTCTATAAAAATACTATTTCTCCACTAACATTTTTTCTACAAAATAATTGAATAAAAATTAAATCATAAATTTTGATATAGTATAAAATCTATTACAAAAAAAGTTACTTAACGCTCCTATTGCAAAAAAAAGTTACATAAATTTATAGGCTATTACAAAAAGTTACATTACACTACTATTTATAGGTTATTGGATGTCAATAAATAGGATGTATATATAATTTTAAATTGATTAATATTTTTTGAATTTAAAATAAATATAAAAAGTGATATGTGTATTTTTGAATTTAACAAAAAAATCAAATAAGATGATAAAAAATTTTATTAAATTAAAAATTAAAAATTTTTAATTTTTAAAAAATATAATATTGTCAAATAAAAGGAATTCTTTAAATTTTAAATTTTTGTTGCAACTTAATCTTGATTTTAAATGAGTAATTTTATTTATTACTGTTTAATCTTGATTTTAAATGAAAGAAAATATCAAAAGATTGATAATAGATAACATAAAAATTTTTAATATGAAAATTTTTAAATTCTGATTTTAGATGCATAATTTTATCTATTACTTCTTAATATGATTTTAGATGGATAAAAAAATTAAAAGATTAATAAGAGATTATCTAAAAAGATTTAGTTTGAAATTTTTTGAATTTTGAATAATTATATATTTAATCTTAAAAAATAAATTTTTTAACTATATTAAATCGTATATATTATTAATCAAAATTAAAAAATTTTAAATTAATTAACATTATGAATTAATCCAGTATTTTGATATTAAAATATTAGTTAAAATCAAAAATATTTTACGTGTTATTAAGAGAAGATGTCCACATAAATTATCATAGCTTATACCTTATTTTATTATATTATATATGATTTAACTAAACCTTTCAAGGCATTCATTAATAAAATTGTATTTTTATTTATATTCAATCTATCAAGTATGATTTTTTTTAATTAATTTTCTTTACTTTATACATTCTAAAAGGAAAAAATAAATAAATATAACAACCAAACAAGAGATGTTTTCTTTTAATAAAAAATTTTCAAAGTTCAATTACAAACATCCATAAAATCATTTAAAAGAAAGCAAACGATGCATTTATCCTTTATCCTCTACCTACCTTGTTTTATTTTATCTTATAATTAATAAAAGAAAATACACAATAAACAACTGTATTAATTAGTATTAAAGAGTTATATACTACTAACTACATTATTTTACACACTATTTTTGGTGTTGTTAGGAATGGCAATATATTATCCAAAACTGTAACACCAAATAAATTAATCATAGAATGAAAATATTAAGCATTTATATTTTCTTATTCCAAATTTGGACCATCTCAATTTCAAATGCATATTATATATACGTATATATCAGTATATATATATATATAGTTTACCATTAAATAGGACATGAAATATATGGATTCCAAGAATTAAAAAAAAATGAGTAGATTAGGCTTTGCTAATAATTAATATGTAAGACCATATAAAATAAGAATTTAATACTTTAATTTCAATTTTGACACTATAGATCTTACCAAAATAAAATATGTATAATTAAAAAATAAACTTTCAAATTATCAATTAAAAAAAGTTTATAATATATTATTAAAGATATAAGTGTAGTTCATTGTTTATATTTTTGGAATTGTTTTTTTTTTTTTTTTAACATGCAAATATAGATAAAAGGTCTCCCCCTTCAAGACTTTCCAGATGATGTTCCATTTTTCTCTGCATTGACTATACTGTTAAGTCGTCTTTGAATCTTAAGTCTTTAAGAAAGTAATACTTTTTTTTTCCTTTTTCTTTATATGGGAAAAAAAAGACTAAGAAATTAATTAAGATAATAAAAGAAACACTTAAGATTCAATTTTAATAGGAAGGTATAGGTTTTTTTTTTTTTTTTAAAAAAAAAAAACATGAGGAAACTATTATGTTAAGATTTGAGAAATAGCTGGTATTAATATTTAGTTTAATTTTGTTAAGAAATGTTTTTTGATTTTTTTAATGTTATTATATTAATAAAAAAGTATTACTATCTGTAATATTTAATTAAATCTTTCAAAACACTCGATAACAAAATTCTATTTTATTTATATTTAATCTATCAAATATGATTTTTTTTAAAGTTAATTTTCTTTTACTTTATACGTTCCAAAAGGAAAAAATAAATAAATATAATAAAGAAATGAGAGATGCTTTCTTTTAATAAAAATTTTTCAAAGCTCAATTATAAGTATTCATAGAATCATTAAATGAAAACAAAGGATGTATTTATTCTGTTCCTGTCTTATTTTATTTAATCTTATTATTGATAAAAGAAAATACACAATAAACAACTGTATTAATTAGAAGTAGAGATATATATTATTAATTACATAATTTTAAACAACATTTTGGGTGTTGCAAGGAATGACAGTATATTATCCAAAACTGTAACATCAAATAAATTAGTCATAGAATGGAAATTTTGGGCATTTATGTTTTCTTATTACAAGTTTGAACCACCTTAGTTTCAAATATATATGTAAATTGGCTTGACTGTTCAATGTAGTCGATCTTCATAAGCGCTCGGAACAAAGACATGCAGCGCACGAGATCTAGGAAGTACTGCCCACATTGTGTTGAAGATAGACCAAACTATGCAATATGATGAATGAAGTCAACATATCAGGAAGGGCTGATCAGAAGCTGACGTCACAATTGGATAACAGATATTTCAGGGAATTTACTACCTTGAATTTTCTTTTATTTTTAACCAATTCCTTGGATGCAAATTTCAAATACATCCCCCAAGAATAGCTCAAAGTCAAAAGAAATTAAAACTTAGAAGGTATCTTAATGACTATACTTAACTTGTTTTACCTGGATTCTAATGTCTTTTTCGTCATTTTATAATGTATTTGAATTTATGTTATTTTAAGTATTTTTATTTTTTAAAATATTTATATTTAACATCTGAATTCGATATATATTTGAACATGTGTATGAAATATGATCCTTCAAATATATGAATGTTTTTTAAGTTGCCCGTGCTAGACACCAAACTTGTTTAAAGGCCAAACTATTCACCCTAGCAGGCTCGACATATACGAGTCGGGCCTTAGACAAAGTAATTAATAACACAAATAATATTCTATTTAAATTTAATAATAATATAATGAACAATAAAATGAATTTTTAGGCCTAGCTCAAATCGAGCCTAGACAAAAAAAAAATTAATAATTTTGAATCATATCTGATCCGACTCAACCCATGAATAAATTTATCAAATACGTCACACACATTTATATTTAACACTTATCTCAAGTTTAGATAATTTAAGTTTGAATATCTAGTGGCTTTTCACATTAGAAATGTAGAAATTTATAAAAAAGTTAAAATGTCAAATGAATGATGTTTACTTCACTGATAAAAAGCATACAACAGCATATTCTGAGAAAATTCCTCATCAGTTCCTTCGTTGGTCAATGGATGGAAGTTCTAATTAATCCTTTTGTGCATCTAACTCTGAAAGAATTGACACTTTGCAAAGGAAAAAAAGAATCATATTATCTTATTTTAAACTGAGAGGAGAAAAAAATGACATTGACTAACTTCTTTTCTTTGAACCCACAATGAGTATTTCCAAACCCCTACTATGTTGAAAAAACTGAAATGAGAATTCGATATCAACAAAGCAAACAAAACAATTGTTGTCGGTCAATGAAAGAATATTCATGCACTTACCAAACACTACATTTTGTTTTTTAAATTACTAAATAACCATAAAATTATAACGTGATTTACGTATAATGATTCAACGTAAGATGAAGATATAGAAAAGATGGAATCTTTTACATTAAAAAAAATGCAAGGACAATAGGAAGAAATCAAAAGGAAAAAAAACCATTTAAAAAGTTACATAAACACAGCAATTTTTATGCAGTAATATTGGTAATATATATATATATATATCCATTTATATTCATCGATCCAAGTTTATTGTTATTAATTGCTACATCAATGAAAATTGTGTTGGTTAAATGATAAACTATAATTAGTAGATAACAGTTTATAATTTAAATAACTTAAGTCACTATTTTAAAAGCCGATAAAAATGAAGACTGTTATATCCTTTCACCAACTCTATCACTAAATATAACTTCGTTAAGTTGCGAAGGCTGGTTGGATAATTTCAAGATTTATGAGTTTGATAATCATGTAACCTCTACTCACCAAGAGTTTTAAATTAGGTAAAACTCCTATCAAGGCCTATAAAAAAAAGTAGCATTAGCACTTATGAGGTATGAATTATTAGACATCTCTCATTCTCTTTTCAATCCTCATTCATAATATCTTTACTGACTTAAATATCGGAGTGTTCTCCGGAGCAAAACTCTAGGCCTCTCACCTTTGTTGTTTTGTAGGATTCTTCCTCAACATCTTGCATTAATAAAGACCTATTGAAACGGGTGATTAAGAAAAAAATGAACAAATATTATTTCTATTTACAATATATATATTTTTTTGTGTTATGAGACCTCTCGTCCAAAAAAGATATCTACAAATCTCATAGGATTTTAATCACTTTTGATTAGAGGAAAGGAGTATCGCACATATATTACAATTTAATCATAAGAAAATCGTGACATTCACTTTTAGTTGCTTTGCTTACTTGCGCAAGCTTAAGTTAATATTAAATAAGATTATAAGAATATAACATAAATAAAATTTTACATAATAAAATCTATGAATATAATATGCATATATAAATTTAATTGAGATAATAACACACACGAAAAGAGTAAATTTAATTAAGATAATAACACATACGAAAAGAGTCATTTTGTAACTCTTTGAGCATATGCATAACTGAATAAAAAAAGTGATCTCATCTCGCAAGTTACAGATCGTAAAAACATTGCAACAGGATTTTGCTTCTTGGATAAATAAAACTTCACTTAAAATCCAAAAAATATATATTCGTAGCCCACCATTTTTTCTTTAATCTGTACTTAAAAAAAAGTTACAAGAAAAAAAGTTTCCACACTAAGAGAAAGAAAATGGGTTATGTTATGTACAAAAATGTTGAATATTAATTGCCCTTGCAATTTGGTAATTGATAGTTGAAGAAGGAGAAAAAATACGACCAATCAACATCGATCCCCAGCCTGAGATCAATCCTGGTCTGTTCGGCAGCCAACGACCTTTTTGAACCTCTGAAATCAGATCTTCTTATTGATTATATGGGCTAGAGAATACAATATTTATACACACTGTAACACGAGAAAACATGATGCCAGGCACAAGCAAATAAGCGTTATATGCTAAAAAAAAAAGAAAAAAAAAGGGAAAACTGGACCAGGTCTTGGCCTTCCCAGATTGAAACTTGCTTATTGTTTCTGTCTTCTCCTATTTCTGGAAGCTGGTTAGCTTGCTAATGGTTATTGTTCCCAGTGGCTGATCCAAGCAAGCCTGGGTTCTTGCTGATAATTCTTGTGCCACAAAACGCATGGTGGGTCGTGACACCGGAGCAGAATGTATACAGGCTAAGCCCATGGTAACGACAAAAACAACTTCCTCTGCTGTTTGGTTAGTAGGAGGTGGAAGCCGTTGGTCTAGCAGATCCTTGAGAAGCATTTCATTATTGTTTGATAACAATGTTACTGATGAGAGGGAATTCAAGAGCTCCCCTGGGTGCTTTCCCATCATGATCTCTAATGCCACCACTCCAAAGCTGTAAACATCGCATTTAGTTGTGACCCGCATTGTGAGTGCAAGCTCTGAAAACCATGAAAGTAAACAACGTTAACAATCACATTGCAATTGAAAAGTTAGCCAAAAAGAAAAAGAAGAAACAGTCACAGCCAAAGCAGAAATTAATTGTGAAACATAAATAAAGCAAATTGTTTGCTAACCTGGTGCCATGTACCCATAAGACCCAGCAACCGTGGTCCAGTTGGACGAATTTGGATTCAACAACCTAGCAGTTCCAAAATCTGAGAGCCTTGGCACATGTTCTTCCGCAAGCAGAATGTTGTTCAAAGATATGTCTCTGTGTATAATAGGCGGAGAGCAATCATGATGCAAGTAAGCAATTGCATGAGCTAATCCTTGCACGATTTTCACTCTTGTAGCCCATCCTAACTCTACTCCCCTTGGTGCTCCATACATTACATTTCCCAAACTACCTCTTTCCACATACTCATATACCAAGTATATACGCCCTCCTTTAGAACAGTATCCAAACAATTTTATGATGTTCCGATGCCTAACTTCTGTCAGCATGTGAATCTCATTCTCAAAGCTCCTGCGATTCATTTCTTGAATATCACTGGAATCTGACAAGTTGAGTTTCTTAACTGCAACTACTTGACCTGAAGGCAATAATGCTCTGTAAACGCTTCCAAATCCCCCTTTTCCGATGCAGTACTTATCAGCAAAGCCTTCTGTGGCTTTTTCAATGTCATCAAATGTAAACTTTCCTTCTCTTTCCCAAATAGTCGACTCGAAAAATTTGGACCTCTTAGCACCTTTTATCTCTTTATCAAGAATTTCGCTTTTCCGGTTATATATAAACACTCCAGCAACAATTGTTGCTAGAATTAACATGCCACAGACAGGAACAATGATAGCTATAAGAACCTTGTTGTTATTGGACTTGCTCTTTATGGCATTTGAAGTGCAGCGATTTAATCCTTCAGCGTCTCCGCATAAACCTGAATTTCCAACAAACGCATTTCCGGGAGTATTTTGGAATACACCACTACTTGGAATCGGGCCTGTTAACCCATTGTAGGAGAAATCAACTGAACTGAGACTGATCATGAGGGATAATGAAGTTGGGATTCTACCTGAGAGATCGTTATGTGAAACGTTTAGAATCTCCAATGCCTCGAGCTTCCCTAGGTCCTGGGGAATTGAGCCAAAGAGTGAATTGCTGCTGACATCCAATAAGTACTGCAAAACTGATAAGCTACCAAGCTCACCTGGCATTTCACCAGACAAATTGTTGTGACTCAAGTTCAAGCTCAATAATCTTTCACAATTCCCAAGTTCTTCTGGTATTGGTCCTCTCAATTCGTTTCCCGAGAGATCAAGGTACTGTAAACTCACTAAGTTGCCCACAGTCTGAGGAATATAACCTGTGAGATGATTCTGGCTCAAATTGAGATCGAACAACATGCTCAAATTCACCATTCCTGAAGGAATATCTCCTGTGAAATCATTGGCCCCCAGGTTTAGAACACGCAACTGACTCAACTTCCCAAGCTCAGCAGGAATTCCACCAGAAATTCTGTTTCTATCAAATTGTAGACAGGTGAGATTTTGGCATTCTCCCCACTCTGGCGAGATCTCACCGGTAAATTGATTGCCACTAAGAGAAATAAAGTCAAGAGAAGGATGAACTCCAAACGCCTTGGTGACGTTACCCGTAAACTGGTTCCCATCCAACCGGACTCTTTTTAGACCTGTGCAGTTTCTCAAGCAAGCTGGCAATGACCCTGTGAGATTGTTTGCATTTACAGCGAAATTTTCAAGAGCAAAGCCACTGCACAATTCAGGTGGCAATTCTCCGGAGAAGCTGTTGTTGGAAAAGCTTACATAAGACAATTGAGGACTATTCTTCCCAAAATCCCGAGGAATGCTACCCGAGAAATGATTGGTGAACACCGAGAATGCTAATAGATTAGTGAGGTTAGAAATTGTGTCCGGTAATTCGCCATGAAAGAGGTTTGTGTTGATATCAAGAGACTGCAGGGATTTCATATTCCCAACCTCCGGTGGAATTGTGCCGTTGAGATTATTATAGAAAAGCTGTAAACCTTCAAGGTTAGTAAGAGTCCATATAGTTGGAGGAATTGGACCTGAAAGCTGATTTCCAGAAAGGTCTAAAGTTTTCAGCGAATTCAAGTTTCCAATCTCAAAAGGAATTGAGCCAGAGAGTTTATTGTTATAGAGAAAGAGGATGCGGAGATCTGTTAATAGGCCTATTTCGGGTGGAATTTTCCCAGTGAAAAGATTGTTTTGAAGTTGCAAAGAGATCAAATTGGACCAACTGGAAATGAGGGATGGTGGGATCTCACCGGAAAAAGAATTGTCAGATAAACCCAACTCAGTTGTTTTTGTGAGTTGTGACAAGGACAGAGGCAACTCCCCACTCAGTCGATTCCCAGCTAAGGCCAAAAAATTGAGATTTGTACATGAACCAAGCTCGGGTGGGATTGTAGAATTTAAGCCATTTGAGTGGAGATCAAGTTTATTGAGCTTTCTTAGTTGGCCCAAAGAAGATGGAATCTTCCCTTCAAACAAATTTTCATGCAATTCAATTGTTTCAAGATCAGACATGGTTCCCATACTATCAGGAATTGAACCATTAAACCGATTGGTTCCTAGTTGAAGATCTACGAGCTTGGAAAGCTTAGAAATGTTCAACGACAACGGTCCTTCAAAAAAATTGTGAGTGAGATTGAGATACTGAAGCTTGCTCAGATTGCTGTACAATGTTTCTGGTATTGAACCACTCAAGCTATTCACTGACAAGTCTAGGAAAGTAAGATTATGACAGTTGAGTATAAATTGAGGGAATTCCAGTTCAAGTTCATTGTAAGCTACGCCAAGGTGTGTCAACAAAGGCATGGCCATGAAATCGGATATCTCAAAATCAACAAAATAGTTGAACCCAAGGTCGAGGTACCTTAATTTTTGGAGATTGCTAATTTGACGAGGAATGGTACCATTGAGATTATTGTTGAATAGACTCAGATATCGCATCTCCGTTAGCCTCCCTATCTCCGCCGGCATGTTGCCTCGAAAAGAATTGTTGCTCAAATCCAAGACAGCCAGCTTGGCCAGAGTACCAATTGCGGTTGGTATTGGCCCATCAATGCTGTTGTTCTTGAGGTCAAAGACCGTGAGATTGGTAAATGGAGTGAAGTTGAATTGAGCAACGGAACCAGACAGGTTTGCACTGGAGAGGTTGATTCTGGAAACTGTCCTAGTGCCATCGCAGGTAATGGAAGTCCAGTTGCAGAGGTTGTTGAGATTGGAAAGGGACCAAGAATCGAGTGAAGGTGGCGCAAAAGACAAGCTGTTCTTCCATTGGACCAGTGCTTCCGCTTGTGTTCTTGCTGAACAAGTGATCTTCAATGGAAGTAGAGAAAGCAAAACAACATGGAAAACAGCAAAACAGAGTTTTGGAAAAGTTGCCATGCTTGCTTTCAAGTTTGGGTTTAGATTGCACTTTGCACAACTTCAAATGAACGTTCTTATAGAGAAACCGTCAAACCGGAGAAAGGCATTTCTTTCCATGGCGTAAAAATTTCCAGGTATTCTATTCGCCTGGTGGCTATCAATTGCTCCCTCAATACTTAAATCATTCAATGAAGACTGGACTAGCAACAGCCATGAAATCAACTTGGGAAGGTGATTAGAAGTTGCCATTCTTCGTCCCCAGTAAAAGAAAAAAAAAAAAACACGTCGGCCATAGCACTTTAAAGCAAAAAATAGGACTGGTATGTTGACTTTTTGAACTTTTACTTTGAACATTACCATCTCTTAATATATTCTTTTATCGTTTATAATTTTGAGAGATTATCAATTAGTGCTATATAAATTTTAATGTATTTATTTATTTAAATTATATTTTCATATATTAATATTTTAATTATTTTTCATATTAATCTTTTTATCGTATTATCAAAATGAATCGGATAAGACTATAATTTATAATTTGTTATGGTTCTTTTAATGAAGCAGTTTTGTAATTTCAAATAAAAAAATTGTATTTTTTTTTTGTTTAATTTCCACTTTTGGCAATGGGATAACTAAAGATATAATAAGCCATCAAGCTCATTATAAAACTACTCAAAATCAGCTTGCCTTTATTTTGTTAAATGTAACAACAATAATAAAATAATTAAAAAGTTTGTGCTCATAATTTGATCAATCTCCAATTAATTAACCAAAAACATGAAATATATGTATTCCAAAAATTAGAAAAAAAAAATCCAAGTAGATTAGGCTTTGCTAATAATTAATTTGTAAGACCATAATAAAACAAGAGTTTAATATTATAATTTTAAGTTTGACAATATGATTCTAACCAAAATGAAATGTTTATAATTAAAAATAAAATTTCAAATTATCAATTAAAAAAAGTTTACTACAAATAAAATTTTAATATTGGTAAAGAAAAAAACTAATTATATTTTAGTTTAATAAAAAAATTTATTTATTATAGACAAAAAATTTTCTCTCCATTGACTGCTCTAATTACTCTTCCTTTGAATCTAAGGAAATGCTACATTTTTTTTTCTTTGTACGGAAAAAAGGACTAAGAAATTAAGATAATAATATCAAATTCAAATATGTGTGTATATATATATATATATATATATATATATATATATATTGACTTGACTGAACAACATGTAAGAGACAAAAGGGCTTATCTTGTCAGTTTAGTTACAGTTTTCCTTTTTACGTCAGCACTTACAAAAGTATAAAAAAAAAAGTCATGAGGTCATAACGTGACTGTAAAGTAAAAGTAACTTTGGAATATTCAAAGTTTCACATTTCCGCAAAGATTTTCCTTTTTAAAACAACAGTTCAAAGTGGTTATAAAATTAAGATGGTAAATTGTTTTAATGAAATTTTTTTAATTAAATTAAAAATAAATTGTAAAAATTTTGAGAAATTAAAATTTTTTTTAAGGCACTTATATCCTGTCTCTTTGCCTTCTTGGTCAATTGAGCTAAAATATAGCCTTATATTTCTTATCTTTTAAGACCAAAATAACAACCTCTAATTTTTTTTTTTTCTTTTTAAGGATTCTGAACAAGTCTTGAAGCAAATCTCCAAAGACGATACTGCACCTCTTAACTCACAATTTCCCTATCAATGCAAAGGTTTTCGGCAAAATAACAACAACAATAATAATAATAATAATAAATAGAAATCTATAATAAGTAAGTGTTTGTTGAGTATTAAGTTGAGAAGATAGATGAATAGTATCATATGATTAGTTGGTAGAATGATGAACTTTTAATTTTAATGATTAAAGCTCAAATCTTGATTACTTCAACTATAAAAATAAATAAATAAAGTTTAGATACAGGATTTAAAGATAAATATGAAATTGAAGCTCTAAATACTCGCATGCTCTTGATTTATTCAAAAAATTAAGATATCATTTTTTTAGATTAATCATTAAATAATATTTATTTTTACTTTAAAATTTAATTACTTAAATTAAATAGTAAAATGTCTAATAAAGTAAAATATATTGAAAATTTTTTGTATTCTTGAAAATCACTTATGCCAAGACTATATTAAATTCCACAAAAAAAAAAATTCCTGAATATCAATTAAATTTACATTTTAAAGTTAATTATTTTGATAAAATAATAGTGTAATCGAGGTATTAGAGAAATTTTAGAATTTAAAACATAGCCCAAATATTGTTGACATAGAAAACAATCAGCCGATTCTAAAGCTAGATTATGGTCAACATTATTAATAATACGTAGTTATGAAATTATACGTGGATGCACATAAATAGTGAGATCCAGAAAAACTGCACACGTCGTACCGAAAGATAGACTGAACTGTTTGCAGCCCCCCACCCCCCCCCCAAAAAAAAAAAGATAGACCAAACTGTGCAATCTGATGAAGTGATCACGTCACGAAAGGCTGAGCAGAAGCTGACGTTAGAATTGGCTAACAGATATTTCCGGGAATCTACTTCCTTGGAATTAAACGTATGCCCCGAGAATAGCTCAAGTCAAGGGAGCTCAAATCAACGTAGTCATGTCGTACAGAATTTTTATTTTTATTACGTGTTTCACGTTGAGTTTTAGTTTTAAGTTAATATATCATTTGACGTACGGATTATAATATAATTTAATTTATAATTAAATATTTAAAAAATTTTATAATATGATATTTAAATATTAATATAATTATATATTAGTTTAAAATTTAATATTATTGATATAATATTTTTTTGACCAGTAAGATTATAATATGTTAGCATTTAAATTTTTTTATTTTTATTTTTTAAAATGCTGAAGCTTTGATTAACGTGTATAACAGAAGTAAACTTTTGATATCAAATTGAGAATTTTTCCATAGGTATCAAATTATGAATTAGTCTATAGTACATGGACCAAATGATATTTTAACTCTTTTGGATTTATAGATTGTTTTTTAAATATTTGTTTATATGTTTATTTATAAAGATTTTTTTTCAAATTTTTGAATAAAATATATCTTATATACATGTACAAATATATCAAATTACATACATATATAAGTTTAGATGCAAATATAAAATTTTAAAATTATAAATATTATATAATTAAAATTTTTAATCATAAATAAAATAACAAAATTTAAAAATTATTATTAATTAGATTCAATAACCTAATTTAACAAATATATTTTATTTTCAAATGAAATTATAAAAAAAAATTATTTTGACTAAAAAAGTATAGGAATAGGTTAAAAAAAATCAAATAAGTGAGAACTCTTTTTAAGAAAATAAAAAATATATATATATTAAGCGGTACAAGTCGATATGTTGCCGTATAGGTCAATACAAGTCGAACACTTAGATTTGGCACATGTCACATGAGTATAGGAATATAATCTTTCATTATTTATAATTTTTTTAAAATAAAATATATTAATATTAAATTCATAATATATATTCATATCCATCGCTTAGTAAAATTTGAATAATAAAAAAATGAATACGTGACTCAAAGCTTTATTCGTTAGAATTGTGGAAATTTACAATAAAACTAAATGTCAGATGAATAATATTCCTCATAAAAAGCATACAACATATTCCGAGAGACTTCCTCTGTTCCTTCCTTGGTCAATGGATCGAAGTTTCAATTAATCCTTTTGTTTATCCAACTCTGAAAGACTTACACTTTACAAAGAAAAAGAATCATAGAATCTTATTTTAAACAAAGAGTAAAAAAAAATTGACGACTTTTTTCATTGAACACTCGATGAGTATCCAAACGCCTGCTTGATTGAAAACACTGAGAATAGAAATCGGAATCAACAAGCAAACAAAACAATTGTCTGTCAATGATATAAGTATTATCATCATCACCAAATTAGTAAAAAACAAAGACTCACAGCTTGTAATTTTGGCTTTTTATCTAATTTTTTGGTTCCTTTTTTTTTAATTAAAATAATATTAATAAGGGTATAGTTTTGATTTGTGACCCAATCCAATCTCATTTTACTCATTGGACATCACAAAATCCAATCTCTAGAGGCCCAAATATCTCCTGCCCAATTTTATGATGTTCTTTGTCTCTCAAAAAATGTAAAACCAAAAATAAAAAATAAGATGGAAAAATTGCATCGATAAATGATAGAAAACAGGTTTCATTCTTTTGTTATATCCTAAAATTATTTTATCCAAACTTTCAAATTTCAATTTACGGAAATGACAATGTCTAATTGAAAATTAAAACCCGACTTTATTGTTTTATATTAAACTCTTAATGGTAATTGACTATTAACTTAGATAACATATATGTTAGATTGATTTATGAAGAATGCAAGATTAAAAGTTCGAAAAAATTTACAAGCGTAATGTTTTTTTTCATATGAATTAAATAGGTTTAAAATTAAAAAAAAAAAAAAACTCTTCGATTACAAAATATAATGTCTTATATATGTTTATCACAATTGATTCGAATTTAAGACAATTCTAGCTTAGAGAGCTGAAGCCCCACTGGTGATGATTTTGCTTTGGAGCTGGGTATGGATGGTCTGTTGCAGGGCAGGCAAAGTGTATGCCATTCCCAAAATAAATCCAAAAACGATAACATGTGGATGTCCCCTATTTGGGAAGAACTAGTCGACGGCGGAAGCCAACTTTCCCTATTTTAGATCCCATTATTTACAATTGTCGTTCCTTCTTGAATCCATTGTTGTATTTCATAAAGGGAAAGTTGCCTTTAATGAGACATATATGGTTGGTCTCAATCCTTCAAGCATTTTCTTCGTCAGTTGTCACTGTCCATTTGTTTTTTGATCATATATTCTAGTACCGACTTCGTCTCCACCAATGAACTTTCTGAATGATACCAAAATCTAAATATTGAGTAGATTTCATGCCTAATTTCCCTATGTTTGATGTCTACTGAGCGATCAAGCGTGGCAATTCTTTAGAAGCTGCCAAATTAAAGCTGACAGGGTTCTGTAAAGATGGAGGATGTCAGAAGACGTAGGAGTCATACTTTGGACTTTGAAGACATTCTCTAACATGTAAATAAATAGGGATTCAATGAATACTTAAAAGAAAATGCGTTAATGGGTAAATTTATCCGATATTAAAATTTATCATCAGAATTTATTTTGATTAATATTTGCCGATATACTTTTGAATTTAGTGCAAATTTACGTTTAACTCAACATTGAATTTTGCCCCTCTATTTTTTGTTTGATTGAATTTTACCACTACATCTTGATTTTTTATTAAATTTTATCACTTAACTTTGATGTGGTATGATTTTAAGATAAAATTCCTTCAAATATTTTATTTTAATAATTAGAGTTTAATAAATTAATTAATAAAGGATGATAAAAAATTAAGCTTTTAACTTTTTACAAAATGAAAATTTTATATTAATTTTCTATAAGTTAATTTTATCTTCAGATTTTTCAAAATCAAATTTGACATATGATTTAATAAAAAAAATGAAGATAGTCATTAAAATATTAATTTTTTTTTCAATTTTGATTACTAAAAGAAAATATTAGAAAAAATTTAAATAATAAAAGGTCTAATCAAGTAAATTATATTGAAAAATTTTGAATTCTTGAAATCAATAATGCCAAGAATATATTAAATTCCATAAAAATATATATATTTTAATATCAATTAAATTTACATTTTTGAATTAATTAATTTTGATAAAACAATAATAAATTTAAATATTAAAAAAATTTTAAAATTTAAAACTTAACCCAAATATTGTTAACATAGTAAACAATCAACCGATTCTAAAACTAAATTATGGTCAACATTATTATTAATATGTAGTAATGAATTATGACTTAGATGCACAAACATAATTATAAAAATATAATAGAAACAACGACATCAACCACTTATAAAGTCGAGGATCGTCTGCCTAATTTAATGTTCAGAACAAAGACATCCTCTGACAGACTGACACCTCCCCCTCAAAAAAAAAAAAAAAAGGACATGCAAAGTTTGTGAGATCCAGAAGTACTGCTACATTGTCTTGAAGATATAGGATATACAATTTAATGAAGTCAGCAAATAACAAAGGGCTGATTAGAAGATGACGTCACGATTGGATAACAGATATTTCAGGAATATCTGCTTCCTTGGATTCAAACACATTCCCCAAAAAATAGTTCTAGTCAAGGGAGTTAAAATCAAGGTAGCCATGTCGTACCGATGGTTTTTTTTCATGCGTTTCAGTCTCACGTAGAGTTTTGGACTTATAGATTATTTGTTTTAAATATTTATTTGTAGAGATTATTCTTAAATTTTTGAATAAAATATATATTATATATACATATGCAAATATGTCAAATTATATCTGTATGTAATTTTAGATCCAAATATAAATTTTTAAAATTTTTAATTATAAATGAAATAAAAAATATTTAACAAGTTATTATTAATTAAATTCAATAGCTTAATTTAAAAAATATATTTTATTTTTGAATGAAATTATAAAAATATTTATTGCGACTAAAAAAATATTAGGAATAGGATAAAAGAATTAAATAAGTAAAAATTCTTTTTAAAAAAATAAAATTTTAATTGCGCTAGTCAATACACATTAATATTTGGGCCAGTATGAGTCTAACACCTAGATTTAACGTACATTCATACATGAATATAGAAGTATAATATTTTATTTTTATAATTTATTTTTTAAAAAATTAATATATTAGCATCGAATGTATCAATATATTCATATCTAATATTCATTTCTAATTCAAATAAAATCGAAACTAACATGTGACTCATAGCTTTATTGGTTTTAATTGTGGAAATTTACTATAAAGCTAAATGTCAGATGAATGATACTACTTTACTGATGAAAATCATACAACAACGTATTCCGAGAAACTTCCTCAGTTCCTTCCTTGGTCGATGAATCGAAGTTTTAATTAATCCCTTTGTGTATCTAACTCCGAAGGAATTGACACTGCAAAGAAAAAGATTCATAGCATCTTATATTAACCAAAGAGACAAAAAAAATGACACTGACTAAACTTTTTCATTGAACCCACAATGAGTATTCCAAACACCTACTTGGTTGAAAAAACTGAAAAAGATAAATCGAAATCAGCAAAACAAACAAGACAATTGTCGGTCAATGAAATAAGTATTATCATCACCAAATAAGTATCCCCCTCTCCCTCCCTACAAAAGAAAGACTGACAGCCTGTAATTTTGGCTTTCTTTTTGTTCTGTTTTTCTTAAATAAAAATAATATTAATAAGGTTATTGTTTTGATTTGTGGCCCAATCCAATCTCATTTTACTCGCTGGAGATCAGAGAATCCAATCTCTGGAGGCCCAACTGTCTAAAACCCAGTTCGTATAATTGTTCTTCGTCTCTCAGAAAAAAGAAAATGCATTAATAACTTATAGAAAACAGGTTTCAATTTTCAATTTATAGAAATGATTAAAAAATGTCTAATCGAAAATAAAACACTACTTTATTGTTCTTACGATTAAACTCATATACGTAATTGAGTATTAGTTTAGATGATATAAAGACGATATTATGAGTTTGAAAAAATTTAAATTACAATGTATTTTTCATGTGAATTAAGAGGATTAAAAATCTAAAAGAAAAACTATTAAACTCTTCTGTGACAAATTATAGTGTCCTATGTAAGTTTATCACAATTCATTCGAAGTTAAAGGCAATTCTACCTTAAAGAGCTGAAGCCTCACCATTGACGATTTTGCTTTGGAGCTGGGATATAGACGGTCTGTTGTAGGGCAGGCAGAGTGTATAACGTTCCTAATATAAATCCAAAAACAATAACATGCGGATTTCCCCTCCCTAATCGGGAAGAACCAGTCGACGGTGGGAGCCAAGTTTTCTTTATTTTAGATCCCATTATTTACAATTTTCGTTCCCTCTTGATTCCATTTTCGCAAAGGGAACCTTGTCTTTAATGAGATATATAGTTTGTCTCAATCCTTTAAGCATTGTCTTTGTCAGTGTCACCGTCCTTTTGTTTTTGCTCATATTTCTAGCAGCCATCTTTTGTCTCCCCCATTGAACTTTATGTATGATACCAAAATCTAAATATTGATTAGATTTTCATGCCTAATTTCCCTATGACGTCCTTTGAGCGATCAGACATCGGAAACCTTTAGAAGCTTTCATATTAAGTCAAAAAGGGTACATGACTTAAGAGAATGTTAGAAGACATGAGAGTCTTATTTACCTGGCGTTCTTTAAATTATAAATAAGTAGAAATTCAAAGGATATTTAAAAGAAAATCATGAATAATTAGAAAAGTTACTGTATTTATAGTTCTTTTATATATGAAACAGCGTTTACAAATCTTTTTTTATCTGGTTGTGCAATGCCTTTAAAGGCAGACTCGATAAACTTAAATAAGATATATTTTATATTCGAAATTATTAGATAACCGTAAACTTATCAAATATTTTACATATAATAATTTAACACAATGAGATAAAAGAAAATCGTAAATCGTAAATAAAATGGAATCTTTTACGTTGAAAAGAGGAAAGGGGAAGAATCAAAAAGGAAAAAAAAAACATATAGAAAGTGATATAGATACAGCAATATTGGTAATATCCATTTATATTTATCGATCCACATTTATTGTTATAAATTGCTGAAACGAAATTGTGACTGGTTAAAAGATAAACTACAACGATAACAATATATAACTTAAGACAAGTTAAGTCATGACTCCAAAAGCTAATGAAAATGAAGACGTGAACAAAAGCTAATGAACAAATAATAATTCTTAATTACAATTTTTTTCCTGTTTAGCATATGACTTCTTTTGGCCATGTCAATGCCGATGCGGCTGCGCCCTACCAAGCTGGTCGATAAGGTCGAGAAAAATATTTATCCAACTATACTTAAACAATTTTTTAAACTAATATTTTGTTTCTTAGTTTCAATAGTATTAGTTTATAGAGGTTTTTACTGTATAGTGCTATATATTGCCACAAATGATGTTTTATTAGACCGCAAGGCCTTAATACTCTCCTTGTTTTCATAATGGCAAAGGCAGAAGAAGAAAAAGGGGCAGCAGATGGAAGATACGACTATACTGAAGATGGAAGTGTGGATCTCAAGGGCAGGCCCGTCTTGAGATCGAACACTGGAAGATGGAAAGCTTGCTCTTTCATTGTCGGTAAGTCGTACCATAAAATCATGCTACGTCGTCATCTTTAAGATCAGAAAAAACGCGAAAAGTTCCATTTCGTTTCACAAAGCCATGTAAATTGATTCTTACTGCAGCTAAAGTACTCAAAACTTTCTTAGATTTGCTTGTTAGGGAACGTGTCTGAAAGTGAATCATGGTTAATGGAATTATGGTTTCTGAATGCAGGATATGAAGTGTTTGAGAGGATGGCTTATTACGGGATAGCATCAAACTTAGTTATGTATTTGACGAAGAAGCTCCATGAAGGAACAGTAAAATCTGCAAACAACGTCAACAATTGGGTTGGAACAGTGTGGATGACCCCGACTTTAGGCGCTACCATTGCAGATGCTTTTCTGGGTCGCTACTGGACTTTTGTTATTGCATCAGCCATTTATCTCACCGTACTACTTTTTAAGTTTAAACCTTAAAAATTTCCCTTAAAATACTATGTATGTGTGTGTGTGTGTGTGTGTGTGTATATGTTCTTGCTGTTACTTTTTTTTGGTTATGTGACCTTCATAGGGTACTACTCATACTCGCCATGTCCCATGCATAATTTTCACGTAGGTGTCATTAGTCTAAGCTGCATGAATGTCTGGGATTTTTGCTTCTAGGGAAGAACTGTGTCACGATACTTGATCATGGTTTTAATGGGGAAACTGGACTGTGTGTTTGACGAGATTAGTGTAGGTGGTGGACTTAGCTTCCTGGATGTACTATGCAGTCTAACTCTTTTCCCCCCCCCCCCTCATTTTTTCCATATTTTTTGCCTGGGAAAAACCTGTGCTAATTCTATAAATGAATCCTAAGTAATTTCAGTTACCTTTAACCAAAGTAATCCATACTTTTGAAAATTCAAAAGTAGCTCCTGTGGCATATTCCATCTTCATTGTCGGGCCTGTTGGCTTATTAACGTGGGTTTATTCGACGAAATAATAATATGTAGAAATTATGGAGAATATTAGCCTCGTAATGATCGCCGAAGACAATAACAAGAGATTCCAGTGCTAGGCTTGCATTGATATGATGTAATTAATAAATTTTCATTTTAATGCATATATACACAATTCTTTGCGCGCGCGCGCGCACACACATATATATATATATATATTACTGAAGAATTTTAGATGGATTATGTTAATAATTTTATTTTAATGCCTATGGAAATAAACAGGGAATGTCACTCCTAACCTTAGCAGTTTCTGCGCCTGCCTTGAGGCCTCCGTCATGCGGTCATGGGATCAAAGAAGAAAACTGCAACAAAAGAGCCTCAGATTTGCAGAAAGCCATATTCTATTGTGCACTATACATTATTGCAATAGGAACCGGTGGAACCAAGCCTAACATTTCCACCATGGGGGCGGACCAGTTTGATAAGTTTGAGCCCAAGGAAAGGGTTCAAAAGCTATCCTTCTTTAACTGGTGGATGTTTAGCATCTTCTTTGGCACCCTCTTCTCCAACACTTTCTTGATCTACATACAGGACAATGTTGGGTGGAGTATTGGCTACGGCCTTCCAACAGTTGGTCTCTTGGTCTCCGTCTTGGTGTTCTTGGTGGGAACTCCATTTTACAGACACAAATTGCCTTTGGGTATTCCTTTTACCAAGATTTTAAAAGTGCTTGTGGCTGCTGTCAGGAAGTGGAATGTGCCTGTTCCAGGCGACCCCAAAGAGCTACATGAGCTTAGCTTGGAAGAGTACTCAAAATCTAAGAAATTCAGAATTGATTACACCCCTTCATTAAGGTCGATTCGATCTGTTATAAATTCTTAAGTTCCCCTATAACCAGAATACAATTGACTGACTAGCCATCATTGCTCAGCAGATTCCTTGACAAAGCTGCGGTAAAGAGCGGGCCAAACTCACCATGGATGCTGTGTCCAGTGACCCAAGTCGAAGAAACCAAGCAGATGGTAAAAATGATCCCAATTTTGATGGCAACTCTCATACCGAGCACAATGTTAGCTCAGGTGGGAACACTGTTCGTCAAACAAGGAACCACTCTTGATCGTAGGATGGGTCCCCATTTCGAAATCCCTCCGGGTTGTCTCACGGCATTCGTCACCATCTTCATGTTAGTCAGCATTGCCATATATGATCGCTACTTCGTTCCAACAGTAAGGCGTTACACCAAAAACCCCAGAGGGATCACATTGCTTCAAAGAATGGGAATTGGCCTTGTTTTGCAGATCATCATTATGATCATTGCTTGTTTTGCCGAGCGGAAGAGGATCAGCGTTGCACGCGAACATCAGATAGTTGGCACAAACGATACGGTTCCTCTCAGTATTTTCATACTCCTTCCGCAGTTTGCTTTGATGGGGGTTGCCGATTCATTCGTGGAAGTTGCGAAGATCGAGTTTTTCTATGACCAAGCACCAGATGGAATGAAAAGCCTCGGCACATCATATTTCACTAGCAGCATAGGAATTGGGCATTTCCTGGGTAGTTTTATTTTGACCACAGTTTCTGATATGACTAAGAGGCACGGCCATAGAGGCTGGATCTTGGACAACCTGAACATCTCTCACCTAGACTATTATTATGCCTTCTTGGCTGGGCTGGGTTTCCTCAACTTCGTCTTCTTCTTGGTTGTGGCCAAATTTTTTGTTTATAATGCAGACGTGGCAGCATCTGAAAGGGATTTGCAGGAAGCAGCCATGGAAGCTTCAGTCGAAAAAGCTTCATCTAAAGGCGAAGCCTTGAAAACTGGTCCAATTTGATAATAATATATTCCTTATAATTTCATCTTGCACAATGATGTAAAATGCAAATTTTCATAGTAGTCCCTTCATGGATGTTATCGTTGAAGTAAAATAATATCCTTCTGAAGAATTGGTTCGTTAGTTCCTTTGAATTCTAAAATCTTTCTTTATCGGTCACCATCGTTATTCAAGTTGAAAGGTAAATCGCTGCTACAATCAAACGTTCAATTTTCTGTTTTACCTAGGCGCCACGGAATGCAGTTTGTTAAACTGGAAACGCCGACGTTTTCGACTAGTCTAATTCGGGTCCGGTTGTTTTCGTACGACTTATGAGCCCGACTTTGGCTCATCAGACAATCCAATCCAGGCCCAGTCCTAATTAAACTGCTATTCTAACGCAAAACTAGAGCGTCGTCAAAAACGGAAAATCGAGGGGCAAAACGGGCAATAAGGAGGGAAAGACAAGGCAGCGAAAAGTCCAAGTTCCCTCGACGGAAAGTCAGTCGTCTGACACAAAAATATACGCATGTTATTTTTGTTGGCTGCTTTGCTGGGTCTGCGAAATGAGAGATAGGTAGAGAGGAAATCATGGGCGGAGAAGAACGAGAACGCCGTCGTTTAGCGGTTACTCTAGCGGCCGTTCTTCTCCTGGGAGTTTTACAACTTGGCGAAGGAGAGTTCAAAGGAGACTATTCGAAGCTGTCGGGGATAATCATCCCAGGATTCGCTTCAACTCAGTTACGAGCATGGTCCATTCTCGACTGCCCCTACTCTCCCCTTGATTTCAATCCCCTCGATTTGGTTTGGCTGGACACTACTAAAGTAACGAACCCCTCCTCCTCCTTTTGGCCTTTTGTCGTCGTTTTACTGAATATTCGTTTTCGTTTAATAACTGTTTTGCCCTTTTTGGACTCTACAGTTTTTTTTTTTTTTTTTTCCTTTTTATGTTTATGTTTAGGTTGTGCGTACCCATTTGTTGAATATTCTTGAAAATGAAACAAATGGCAAGAACAATAGGAGATACCCAACAAAAAGTTTAGGAAAAACCAAAAAAAAAAAAAAAAGGAAGTAAAAGTTCGGTTTGGCTTTACATTTAAGCTGAACAAAATCAAGTAATTGAGCCCATTCTTTCAGTTTCTTTATGAGAAAAAAAAAAAAAAAAGGAGTATATATTTGGTTAATCCAGAGTTAGTTTGGTTATTCCACATCATAGTTCTATGAAATTTATTTTAGCAATGATACAGTTGGATTAAATTTCAAGGTTTACATTAACTTGAATTCTTTAAAAA
The DNA here is from genome assembly GCA_038382065.1 of Adansonia grandidieri. NCBI lineage: Eukaryota > Viridiplantae > Streptophyta > Magnoliopsida > Malvales > Malvaceae > Adansonia > Adansonia grandidieri. The sequence goes on along the minus strand of JBBYHK010000020.1, from coordinate 11,245,723 downwards.
AAAAAAAAAAACCTTTTTTTGGTTTTCTGTTATCTCATTTCTATTTCACTTAAGTCTCGGTTCCATGAAATTTTATGATATATTATAGGTTCTAAGAAGTTGACTTTGATGTTTTCTTTAAAGCCTATGTATGTCTTGGCCTTTGCGAAAAGTGTAGGATTTTATTGAATTAAGTATTTAATTGGTTTATGGTATGGGGCTGTGGGCAATGGTTTGATCTTTTTGCATCCTAAGTTTGTCATGCTTCCTTGATCTGCAGCTCCTCTCAGCTGTAAATTGTTGGCTAAAGTGCATGTTACTTGATCCTTACAACCAAACAGATCATCCGGAATGTAAGTCACGACCTGATAGTGGTCTTTCTGCTATTACTGAACTTGATCCAGGTTATATTACAGGTAATTTTTTCCCTATCTTTCATATCGCCACATCCTATGATTTGAAATGTATTTTGAGTGTCTCCAGATTGATTTTAGGTGTAATGATACGGCATGTTTGACCAATATCTTTGTGGTATCAGGTCCTCTTTCTTCAGTGTGGAAAGAATGGGTTAAGTGGTGCATCGAATTTGGTATTGAGGCTAATGCAATCATAGCTGTTCCGTATGATTGGAGGTTGTCACCATCATTGCTTGAGGAGAGAGACCTTTACTTTCACAAGTTAAAGTACGTATATTTTCACCTGTCTCTGGTTCATTCTGTTTTACCTGCTAGGATGCATGTAGCCAAGTAAATATTTTTATTTGCTCTAACTTGGACGCTCTCTTCCAAACTGAAAGTAAATATGTTTGTTCCTCATGACCATTCTACTCCTAAATAGACTTTTTCCTTATAATATTTTTTTTTTGGGGGGGGGGGGGGAATGAATTTAGAACTTCACCAATGTGAGTAATGACAAATAGCAGTATTTGTTAGTTTATTATGATTGATTGGTCAGCATGGAAGGCTTAAGATGATGTTGAAATTGAACATTGGATTGTCCATCTCCTCTTGGAGACTGAAGTTACGACTCTGGAATTTAATAACAGAAATTGTGTTCTGATTTTTTTTTTTTTTTAAATGCTTCTGTTCTGCTCTAGGCAGTGCTTTGTTTTGATAAACAGCTAAAGATACCAAAATTACATGATTTCTGCTTATGGAAGTTCCAATTCTCATTTTCATCAACTTACTAAATCAATGTCTACGGTCTTTGGTCAGAAAGTTGATTTTGAAGAAGCATTTCTTTTATTTTCTTTGTTAGCGTATAATATAGCCATCATTACTCGTTCTCTAAATTTCAGTCTGACAGAAAATTGTTGTCATTCGCTAAGTTCTTATATATGAGGTATAAAATACAAATGGGAATCTGCTCTGTGATTGTTGGTTTCTCTATTCAAACAAACATAAGAATCCAATTCCCACATTCCTGAGACATGAACCTTGGATCCATCCATTTGGCCGAGATGCTACTCAGCCACTTTAACTTTAGGATAAGTTGAAAGTGGACTCTTTCAGATATATATAAGTTGAATTTTCAGTATTTCTTGTTGATGGTAAATTAAATCAACCCTAATCGTTACTAAGATGTCATATTGATGATTGTGCGAATTTATTGCATTCGTGTAACAATGGACTCGGCCTTTTGAGGATTCTTCTTGATGGTAAACTAAATTAATCCTAACCATTGCTCAGATGTCAGAATGATGATTCTGTGAATTTATTGCATTATTGTGACAATTTAGTTTGCCTATTTCAATAATTAGTGTTATTCTGAATATAGGCTGACATTTGAAACTGCTCTTAAACTTCGTGGGGGGCCTTCGGTTGTGTTTGCTCATTCATTGGGTAATCATGTCTTCCGCTACTTTTTGGAGTGGTTAAAGCTCGAAATTGCACCAAAACAGTACATCCAATGGTTGGATGATCATATTTATGCCTATTTTGCTGTGGGTATGATGCTTTGAATTCAAATTCTTTACACAAGGTGTTGTTCCTAGGATAGTCATGTCTGCCATTTCTTTGGCCTCATTCCTTTTTTTCTTTTTTTATTTCCCTAGGAGCTCCTCTTCTTGGTGCAATTGAGACGGTCAAAGGAACACTTTCTGGAAACACATTTGGCCTTCCTGTTTCTGAGGTTACCTTTCTATTTTCTCTGTTTTTTAAAGCAATGCTTCCTGCATGAGCTTCTTTTTTCTTTTGTTTACATGTTTATGTAGAAAACTGCGTACCTTATTATGAGTCCTTTTCAATTAGACAACCGATAAATGAGCATGCATGTGGATTTTCTAATGGATATTCATATGACTTTTTGCATTTAGTTCCATCGAAGGACTATCTTTAAGGAAATAGCATATGAAGATGAATCTTATGGTAGAACCATATAATGAATAAATTCACTATCATAGTCAGTGAAAGGTTACTGTAGGCTGCTCTGATAGAAACCAATGTCAAGTTACCTTCAAACCACCTGAATGATTTGCATTGATATCGAGAAAACAGGCAAAGTAATGTAATAATTGAAAACATTAAGAACAATAGTACTACAGCAATTTCAGTGATAGTCAAAACATTTATGCCTAGCAGATAAGCTATTGATATTCTTTGCAACATATGTAAGAGTGGAAATTGGCAATGGGATTCCTTTTTTTTGGTTTTTTTGTTCAAGTCCTTATAAAGTGCTGAGTTCGATATTAACATGTCTTGAATGAATCTAAGTAACTTGCAGTTGACAAAATGTATATCAATCAACTACAGTTACTGACTTCCATCGGCTTGTAAAATGTAGTGATTAACAATACCGTTGGATTTTGTTACATGGTATAACATATATTTACTGTATACTTTGGCAAGGTGTCAGGGAACAGCTCGATTGATGTTCAATTCATTTGCTTCTTCATTATGGATGATGCCATTTTCGAAGTATTGTAGGGCAGATGGCATGTATTTGAGGCATTTTTCTGGAGGAATCACGAAGGGTCATCATACCTATCAATGTGAGCAAGAGGAATTTCAGTCAAACTACTCTGGATGGCCAACAAATATAATCAACATTGAAATTCCCTCAACCCGTGGTAAGGCTTTGAAACCTGTTGTTTTTCTTTATTTGGTGACTGTATGTAATTGACTAATTAGCTATAATGCTCACATCAATGTCTTCTATTAACAGGGTTTGCTGCCTATCCGTCAGTTTCAGAATTTGCCCAGGCCAACTTGTCTAGCATGGAATGTGGACTCCCAACACTGTTGTCATTTTCAGCACGTGAAATATCAGATGGTACCTTTTTCAAAGCTATAGAGGATTATGATTCAGATAGCAAGAGGATCTTACACCAACTGAAAAAGTGGGTATTCTCACAAAATTTATGCTATTTGACAAAGTTATGGACCTTTTATAGGTCCTTCTAATAGATTTCTATATCTGTATCACTGTTGGGTGGTATACGCAATTGATTCTAAGAATGATGTTTGTCAATTTTATTGTCCATGGAGGACATTCATAATAGCAGCATTGTCACTCCAGTTTTGGAGTCCTAATCTTCTTTCAGCATGAATTTGCTTATATTGAATCTAATGAATCATGCATGATGCATGTAGTTCTTTTAGGTGCAATTTCTGATTTTGATATGGTTTTTATCCAAAATCTCGTTCTTGAGCAGCTTCTGCTATGTGAAATCATGTGGAGCTGTAGAAAAGGTGGTTAGGAGTGGAACTGTCACATGCTTATGCTTTTTGTAACATATAAGTAGTCACTGGCCAAGTTTTATTTGACCTCTTCATGTATATTGAAGACTGACAGACATAGCCAGTTGCCAAATATTTTATACCATCTATGATAGTTTTAAATATTTTTTACAAGCCATGATACTTTCAAATTTTTTGGGAATCTATGATAGTACCTTCCTACTGGTGTACTTTTGAGAAACTAATACTTAACAAAGTATGCTCGTTATCGAGTGTCATGAATCACTTTCTATTTAAAATTATGTGGAGATGCAACAAGAATGATGTTGCATGAACTGTCAAATAAGCCAACTTATCAGTTGTCGTAACTTACAAACATTAAACGGACATTTACCCAATTTTCCATTGACCTATCTGTTTGCACCGGACAGATTCTTTCCGAATGTTTTCTTTCACAATCTGTGGTTGTTTCTCATTTTTTGGATGATACTGATAAACTGAAAATTCTATTTTAATTGTAACTTATCATGGTACTTTCATCTATTTGTTCAAATAATTATTTTCCTAAAAGTTTAATTAATATAAATCATGTAACATATACTTCTATATTCTGACTAGTTTTTCAATGCTATCGTTTTCAGGTCGTATCATGATGATCCTGTTTTAAATCCTCTTACACCATGGGATAGACCACCTATTAAGAACGTTTTCTGTATCTATGGAATAGATTTAAGGACTGAGGTATAGTTGCACTTTGAATGTAAAATACTAATTATGTTCATGTTTGAACGCATTGATATGCATTGAGAATCCTTTAAATGCTGTTTGAATGATAACTTTGACAGAAGGGGAAAAAGACATTAACTGTTACATGTTGTGCTTGCTTTTTATTATTATTATTATTACTTATTGTGCTTAATTATGATTACATTCTTTTGAATGATAATGCTAGCAGGTTGGTTATTATTTTGCACCAAGTGGCAAACCTTACCCTGATAATTGGATAATTACAGATGTCATCTATGAAATTGAAGGATCACTTGTCTCACGGTAAGTGTCATCCATTTTGGATTATTAATGTAGCAGTATACATGCATTAATTATATTGAAATGACTTAAATTTCCCTGATATTTAATATTGAAACAGCTCTTGCAATAATTGTTATTGCTGGTTAATGAAGTACAGGAATGCCTGTACTAATAAATATGGGGAAAATGATTTTATCTTGTTAGATTTAACTTTTAAATTGCATTGAACTTATTCTTGTAGGTCAGGGAATCAGGTTGAAGGAAATCCAGGAGCTGCAAGTGGAGATGAGACTGTGAGTGCAGGAACCATTACGTCATTCTATTGTCACGTGCATCTAGAATCTGTTCTACTAGACTAGAGTTGGTGGTATATGTTTTATGGTTGCAGGTCTAACACTTATATTAACTAAGTAAAATACCCATACTTATGAAGGTACCATATCATTCCCTATCTTGGTGCAAGAACTGGCTCGGGTCCAGAGTGAACATAACGAGAACTCCACAGGTATTCTTGGTTCAGATTAGTATATCTTACAGACACAAGCACCTGCATATGTTTAATGTTTATTACAATTTTGAAAAGTTTTTAATCTTTTCGATATCTAATGTCATACATATCTGATTGTTAGTTTTTTGTGGTTAGTTTGATGAGCTATCTGCTGAGCGGAGCTGTCTAACATATTTTGTTGCATGCTTTGCTCAGTCCATTTTAATTATTAAAATTGAGTAGTTCAATTGTGCAGTGAATTAGTGAAACATATTAAGCACAAACCATCAGATATTGCTAGGGCCTAGGGTAAATTTTCTATGGTTTTAATATTATTTATCCCAAGTAGGATGTATTTTGTGAGAGTTTGACAACTTTTCTCCTGCATATTGCAGTCAGAGCATGATGGGTCTGATGTACAAGTGGAGTTGAATGTCGAGCATCATTATGAAGAAGATATAGTCCCCAATATGACAAGGTCACCTAGAGTAAAATATATAACCTATTATGAAGACTCTGAAAGCATTCCGGGAAAGAGGACAGCAGTTTGGGAGCTTGATAAAGGTGGGTGAAGTCACCTTGAATGCTTTGACTTCAAATTATGTTGAGCTTAATCTCATCGGCTGCCGTGATGTTTGAGAATCTTAAATATCTTAGGGTTATGGTTCTCATGGTTTTATGCTGACATATCTTATAATAAGTGGATCTCACTGGTTTCGAGTAAATTTCTTTAAACTGATTTGCTTTCAGCATAATCTATAAAAACCAGAGGATTGGTAATTGGGAGCACCTCTTCTGGATTCATTCTAAAAGACAATCAACTAATGTTCAAAACCTTTTAATTTAAAAGCTTGTCTTCCATTCATGGTTAGCTGCTTGGCTTTTTTATTTTATATTTCCTGTTACCCTGTGTCGAGAAGAGTCACTTTGACTTTTATGTGCTATCTGTATAGTTGAGTTAAGTTGTTCTCTTTTAACTTTTCTGCAATTTCTTTTGCAAGAAAATCGAGTTTAACATGTTAAGTCACATTCCTTGACTCTCACCTTCTTATCACTACAAGTGGATTAAAATGATTTCATCTTCATGTAGCAAATCACAGGAACATAGTTAGATCGCCAGTTCTAATGCGAGAGTTATGGCTCCAGATTTGGCATGATATTCATGATTCAACGCCCAATTTTGTTACAAAAGGTGAAACATGTTGTACTGTTTTACTTCTTCTCTCAAAAGGTTAAACTGTGTGGTAGTGTTTCTCACTTGTGATAGTGCTTATTAGCTAAGCGAGGGCCCTTGAGGGATGAGGACTGCTACTGGGATTATGGAAAGGCTCGGTGCGCATGGCCTGAATACTGTGAATACAGGTTACATATTTTTATTTTATTGCTGTCCCTTCCTCTTCTGTCCGAGTTATGTTTCGATTTTTATTACCCAATGTATGGTGATGTAGGTATGTCTTTGGTGATGTACATTTGGGACAGAGCTGTAGGCTAAAGAATTCTTTGGCTGATACACTCCGGCATTATCTATAGATTTGAAGGTACCGTACCAAGCCTCTATCGAACTAAAATTTAAATTGGCTTCTTGGCATGATAATAATTTTGTAGAACAGGAAATAAGATGAGATGCATTCATTGTTGAAAGACATATCTATTTGAGAAATGGTTGATCAAATAGTACACATCACTTTTGCGTTTTGAACCTTGTCTTTTAATTTTGTTGGCCCCAGGTGTGTAGGTAGCCCCATTAGCTTTTCTCAACTTGAGACAATTCTTGTCAAAAGATAGTGTACCAGATATTCCATGCAAATCATGGAAGCCTCTGTCATTCTTTTGCATATTATCATGCAGCTAGCACAATTGTTCCTCGGACTCCTCTTCGAATTACAGTGCAACAATGGAACCATTTCGTTATCTGTACAGTTGATACAAACCTATTTCTAGCCAATTCTTTGGTGGTGGCATCTCATGGTCAACGATAAACACATCATTATTTTCATTTTCATTTTCATTGCCTGGTTACTAACGTGTTCTACGTTTAGATTCTAATGGAAGATGGGTGTCATCCTTGACTTGTGGTTCATCCGACGGTTCAGCTATAAGATTTATTCATGGAGTGCAGTGATAAAATCAAATATTGAAATACATTCTTTCACAGCATGCTGGCTTGATATTATTTATACTTTGATATCAAACAATAATGTTTTTAGTAAATAAATAAATAAATGCCAATTATTTTGGGATTATTATGTATGAAAATTTGTTGAACATTTTTCCAATAATAGATAACAATAATAATAATTATTACAAAGTATTCCATTTTGCCTTCTATTATCATGTTATAAAATTTAGGGACATTAGCCTTTTTATTGTGATTTAGTCAGCCTATTAAATGCAAGGAAGCCAAAAAATTATTTTGAATTAATTATAAATTTGAACCCAAAAAAAAATTTGCTTTTGCAAGAACAAGTAATTGAAACTGAAAAAAAAAAAAAAAATTCTGAAATTGAAGGATGAACTTATCGAAACTCCGACAAAAAGACAAAAATAAAGAAGAAAATAGAGAAGGAACCAATTGAATCATAAGCAATAAAATTATAATTTAGGGCATCAATATTCTAATGTTGGTGATTGTTGTTTTGCAAGCTTTAGAAACCAAATATATGGAATTAACCCAATAAAAGATGTTTACCAGTACCTTTCCTCCATACTCCCAAACAAATTAGTACTTCAATACGAGAACACTTCACTAACTTATCTATGTTTATATAAAAATTAGATTCTTAATAATACTATTGGCAAAGATTTATTAACGAATGTTTTTAAGGTATCTCTTAAAATGATCATATTAAATAAATTATAATTTTTAATAAATCTGTCAAACACTATATTTATTATAAGAATATTATTATAAATAGCAATTTAACTAATCTTAACAAATAGTTAATTATTAACAAAATCATTTATGTCGCATCTAATGGCTTAGATAAATGGCCAGTGAAGAAAGGCAGCCCTTTAATTATGACAACCATATTCTGCAATAATTGGGTTCAATTACTTGTACTTGTGACAATTGGTTTTGATTTAATATAAGGCCATGAGTTCTCCAAGACCCCTTCCCCTTCCCCACCCCGCCACCCCACCTTTCTAAGAAAAGAAAGCTAAAAAGTATTTAGACTATTAGGTATTGCTTGAATTTAGGTAAGTTGGGTAGTGTTTTTCACATGTGCCTTTTAATATGTGAAATACTAGATGGAAGCCTCAGCCTGGTCTAATTACCAATCTCTATTGGTTTTGGTTGAATTTTACAAACGTTTTTATTATCATAACTATAATTATGTAATTTACTGTCTTAAGTGGTTTCACTTAATCGTGACATTAAATTCAGTGATACATTTTAATAATAGCATAAATAATAATAATTTTATCTATTATATTTAAAAATAATGAATAAAATTAATAACAACGGTACTTCAAATAATATTGTTGCGCCTTTAAAAAATACTTTTTTAAAATCAGTTAATATATTAATTCTAATAACATTATTTTAAATTCAATAACTAACAATTTTATTCATATTTTTAATACATTAAACAAAAATATTATTATATATAATAATCTTAAAAGAGACGCTCATTATCGAAATTTATTATAAATAATACTCGTAGAAAGCTTCAATAGCAAAACCCTCCATTTTATTCTAACTTTGGGATAGGTTTAGGCAGCTTTCATCTTTAATTTTTATTATTTTTTTTTGGGGGGGGATATATAAATAATTCAACCATATCCATTTTGACGTTCGAATTTAAGAACGAAGCAAATACATAAAATTATAAAAATTATATAAGGTATGATTACGGGCTTCGATTAGTATATGATATATTGATATGTAATGTTAATGTTTTATTTTCATTTTTCGGCACTCTACATATATATATATATATATATCCTTGTTGAAATGATTGGACGCTTGAATTGACTGATATGTCCCAGATTCCTGACTCTCAGAGGTCAGAGTATGTTGTCTTTCATCAAAATTGGCCGCCTGTCTTTACTCTCCATCCTAACATCGTTCAGGGATTATCTCATGCGGATTGCCAAGCCAAATTCATCATTATTAATGACCAGAACCACCAGCAACTCAAGCAAGTGCAATTGTAGAATATGGTTGACTACTTGGTGTTGGTGGTAGATGGACCAACCTATAGTTGGCTATTCCTGAATTCTTTTCTATTTTTTATACATATTGTATTTAAGATATTATATATTAAAAATTTATATTATACAAATTTTAATATATTTGTATAATTACATCATGTTTGTTTTATATTTTTATATTCTATCATCATTTTTAATTATTTTTATCAAAATTTTTATATATGCATGTTAATTTCTTCAAACGATGCACGCACGAGAGAGAGGAACCGAAAGAAATCATCAAAGGCAAGGCAAGCATAGAATGAGATGAAATGCTATAATACTCCTGCACATTCTCAGTCAATTCTTTTCAGTTACTAACTTCTAAGCTGAATACTTAAAAAACATGTCAATATCACAATGCCCAAACCAAAACAGATTAGGTAGAAGGCATATCAAGGTCTGTATCTGATTAGTTAGTTTGGTTTCTGTCCTCAGCAAAGGAAAGAAGAGTTAAATTCCTCGCTTTCTTTCTATATTATTCAAATTTAAAATATATATTAAATATAAATATACATTCAATATAAATATATTTAAATTTTTTTAAAAAAATTATATATATAAAATATCATATTTTTATATTTATATTTGAATATATATCAAAAATAAATATTATATAACAAAATCCCAATAACGTAGGTTCCTCTTCTAAGTCTGGCTTTGTAGTTGTCCCATAAACAAAGCATGCAAAATGCATGTCAAAATAATACGATATGTCAATCCTTGTAGTTTGGCTTTTTGCGACCTAACATCTTGTCAAAGCGTGTAAAAATTTTGACGTTTTGAAAACCTCTAATTTCATTTATTTATTTTTTTTCTCCTACCAACGAAATCAATAGAAAAATAAAAACGTTTAGAAGATTGTTCTTTTGTGACGTTAATTAATAAATATATATATATCTATATTTAATACAAAAACAAAAGTTGGGTGAGGACTGTGAATTCAAGCATACTAAAAAAATTGTTGTGCTCTCCTGACGAAATTGAAAATAAAATAAAATAAAAATAAATATACCAATATTCCCCATGTGAGCTGCCTGCCTGGTTTTGCCGATCTAACTTGTTAAGCGTTGAAGAGCATAACGCTTGCCGTTTAAGTTGGTTACATAACCTGATCCGAGCTAATTCAGCACCCGCCTTGACCCGACCGCGTCAAATAAAAGAAAAAATTATCAACTCTATCATAAAATATACTTTAAATAAAAATTAAAGAAAAACTGTAAATATATGGCATTATTTTTGGAAACGTTGAGAGATGTGTCTTATAATTATGTAATATAATATATGAAACATGAGTATGATCATTCGTCTCGATATTAATTTGGATTGTAGTCAAAAAAATATATTACTCTTAAAATGATTGATTTTAGATTTATTTTGGGTAATTTTTAAAATTTTAGAATAATTACTAACGAATTAGTTGATTAATATTTGGAAGGCAGAAATTTCTATGAATATTCCAAAATAGAACGCTTTTAATAACGGTGACAAGTACCATAGGATCTGATTATTGATTTGAGACCAATATCTCCAACCAAAGATTTAAGTTAGGTTTATGAAATCTTCAAAAGAAAAAAAAAAAGAACTCTTGGAATTTATTAAATTAATTAATAAAGAGGTTGGACTAAAAAAAAGTAAAAAGAAATAGTATATAAATAAATATTTAGTAAATTAAAAAAAAGGTTTAATAAAAGCGTATTCAAAAAACACTGGACATTTTAAAGAAATGGTGTATATGTATATATATATAAAGAATGACTGAAATAAATCAAATAAATAAATCATCAAAAAATAATGGAATAAATTCTAACCTAAAAACTACTCCTTGTCATTAATGCAAGACCTGTAAATGTATTTTCTTTAAACGATTTAAATAATTAGATAACTTTTAATTTGAAACTCGTGAAACAGGCTAAGTCAGCTTCGTCCAAGTTTCTGAATTCTACTAAATCAAATGCGTGACCATTGATAGTAACATATCATCAATGCGACAACGTTTAAGGGTGCTGCTCGGGTTGGGACCTTTTTCTTTAACAAATCAATAATAATGCTCAATTTGATTTGGACATCTCAATAATAAATATTTTTTATATCATATTAATAGAGCTGAATATGACCCATTCAAGCAGATGTTTAACCTATTTTGGTGGTTTTTAATTTAACTAAAAAATATATACAAAAAATGTAACTATAGTTTCAATTTTAATACATACTTTCATCTTATAGTTATCAAATTTAACGGTGTTAGAAAATGAAAAACTAGGATTTATACAATTCAAAATTTAATAAAATTTCATCTTTAGTTATTATTCTCTATATTTGTAAAAGCAAAAGAAAAGTCTACTTCTACCCTTATTAATTATTTGCTAAATCAATCTTCTTTTCTTTTGGATTCCAGGGTCATTTGTTTAAAATTTTGACTCAATAATTTCAAAATCAATTTAGATAATAAATGTTTTTTAAGGTTATTAATATATTATTTGTAATAAGAGTTGATTTAACGTGTACTTATAAGTATCTATTAATAATTATTTAATTAATATTTTAGAAAAAAAAAATATTTTTTTGTAAAGGTGTTGTGACTTGAAGATAAAAAAAGGGTTATAGATATTAGAATTCAAACTTTAAATTGATTGCGTCTCAACTGACCGCATGAATTAAACTTCAGATTTAAATATTTTGTCAAGAATCATCTTAATGGTATTCTTTAAAGTTATTATATATAATGATATTTTCATTCAATACATTAGAGATGATGAATGAAATTATCAACTACTACACTTAATACGATACATTACTATGAATAATATAATAATATAATTGGCAGCACAATTAGTAGAATCCATTTTTTCCATTAATACATTATTTTTAATTAATTCAGGAAAAGATAATGCATTATTTGTGGTTTTTTTCTCTTATAATAAAAATAATAATATATCAAATATAGTATTTTACTATTCATAATGATCTTAAAAAAGTATCCTTAAGCTATTTGTTAACAAATTCCATAGAAAGTTAAAATTTGAAAGAAAAGGTGCATGTGTAAAGTAGTAATGTGGTTTAACAAATCCCAACATTTCACAGATAATGAATATTTTTGTCAAGCGTTATTATATACTAGTTAGAATTTGAGAAATTTTTTGTATTTAAGATTACAAAAAGGATTATTAATCCAAATTTATTAAATATATTTAGACAAGGTAAAATATTCAATAGACAATACTTGAGGCATATAAAATAGTAATCTAGCTTAGCACAAATTTAAAATGAGGTTCGATTTCCAAGCAGTAAGCGAGTAAGAGAGTATTGGTCTCTTTCCATATCTAATATATATATTAACAAGGTTTTGTTTTGCTTTAATATCACATTTAAATTTGTTCACGGACTAAATTGTTTTTTTTTTAAATAATGTGAACAGATTTAGGTTATTTATTTATAAATATGAAAGAATTTAAATGAAATCTGAGATTCGAATTGTCCTATTGAACAGAGTTTGAATTAATATATACAATATTGATACTATACATAAACTCCATTGTGCTTGTAAACACCTTTATAGGCTAAACTTGTTCACAAGTCGGACAAACTTAGACTAAATTTATTCATAGGTCGGACAAACTGTTCACTCAAAGTTTCACCCAATATTTGGGAAGGTTTAAATATTAAGCCAAAAAATATGATTGGAAAAAGAAATGAGGTCCATTTAAAAATAAGTTAGGCATCGACTCCAATCTTTAAAGTTCAAGATTGCTTAGTCCCTTTTTTCAATTATTTATACATTATTCATAATTTATATATTATGTAATTTAAATTATATAAAAAATAGATATATAATATCATAATATAAACATTAAAATTTTATGAAACTATTCATATGTTAAAAGTTAATAAAAATTAAATTAAAAAATAACATGATTCTTATTTTTTTAAAAAAATACTACAAACGAGCTTAAATTAATTATATAAATATGAGTGGATTTAGGCAAAATTCAAAGCATATGTTTCAAGAAACTGAGCTTGAAAATTATATATAATATTAATAATATACTTAAGCTTGATCTGATCAATAAATATCTCTAGACTGAACTTAAACATAAAATTTTATTCATATTATAAACAGAACAAACTTGAATAATTATAAATTTTGTTAATATTCTACCTGATCACGAAACGAACCTATATCAACCTTGCCTAGTTTAGCATTCAATCCACTTAATAATCATAATGCCATTAATAATTTGAAGTCGTATTTTAGAATGTTATCCATTTTCCTTTTTCTCCTTCAATCGTGGCAATGTAAACTATAAAGGCATTTTTTGTTGTGTGGAGAAAATTTGAATATAGCACTTTAAATACTATATATTTATATTTATAAATTTATTATTGAACCAATTCTATGCTTAATTACTATTAAATCTTTTAGAAATAAAGGGGATTAAACTCCTAATATGTGAATAATTTTGAGACCCTAAGGAAGGTTTAAATATTGAATGTAACAAGGAAGAAAATTGGTTTGTTGATGAAAAAAGTCTTGGTCCTTTTTTTTTTTTTTTTTTAAGTACATAGAGCAACCTATTGATAGATCGTGTGATTCTATACAAATATAGAATTTCTATATCCAAGATTACATGATGAATGATTTATGCAAGATATGATACATTGCTTGATGGTAATTAACAACCATATTCCTTTTTTGTTTGTGTATATATATATATATATATATATATATATATATAATAAATGAGTTACAAAATAAGAAAGGATTATTTGCTTGTATATATTGAATGCTTAAAAAGTTACTCCTTAAATAAAAATTATCAATAATCATATGATCTATTGATAAAAAAAAGTTGAACCACAATTTTAAAATGCTATTATTAATAATATCAAGTACCAAAAATTACATAAAAATTTAATATTATTGAGATTTCAAGTATCACTGACATTTGATGAATCTAATTTTCACTTGTTTTATTCTAAATATATCAAATGAATCTTATTTAATAAGATAAATCACCTCCTTAATCAAACACATAAATTCGAACCGATATATACTTTGTAATTGAAATTTACCATACAGTAATACAATAACCATAAAAAAAAAAAAAAACTCATAAATATTACATATAGAGCATGCGAGTGTTCCACTCAACCTTTTATTATTATTATTATTTTTAATTTCTATTAAATTTTTTTATTTTAATGTTTACATTTAAATTATATAATAAATTTATTTACTATTTAAATAATAATTTAAATCAATTCAAATTAAAAAATAAATACTTAAACTTAATTAATATCAATTAAATCAATTAAATATAATGAATTGCCTGACTTATAAGTAAATTTAAGCATATTATAAGAACACTATATATTAAATAAAAAAAAATTAAGGATAGCCCATCGATCCTTCGTTCTTACCCCCTTTTTTTTGGTTATTATTTTTCCAAATTTCGGTAACTTGTTGGCATTGTAATCCTAATCAGCCAAGAGGCAGAAGTAATGAAATGAAAACATAAAAATCATTGAGTCATAAGTTATAAGACTGAGGGCATTTTTGTCATTTAAACCGTTGTGGCAATTCCCGTAATTTCTTTTATCCATAGGGGTTAATGCACAGTCCCTTCTCTATAAATATATTCAACCCCCCAACCTTTTCTTCAACAGCGCTCTATTTTTTTCTCTTACACTCTCTCTCTCTCTCTCTCTCTCAAATCACTTTCAAGCGGCAATTTTAAAGCCAGATTCCGGCCACTGATTCTTTCTTTTTTCCCTTTTATTTTTTTACCCCTCTCTCGGTTTTTACCATAAAATTTTTAATTTTTTTTTACTCTTTTGTCATTTTCCTTTTACCTCTCATTATTTTTACCCAAACAACTCGGTTTCCTTAAAAAATTTGTTAAAAAAGGGATATTTATCTCTTGGGGGATTTATTTCTTTTTTTTTTATTTTTTATATTCGTGTTTTATTTTAATAGATAATTTGGTGCTGACGTGGCATGCACCTAAAAAGGCGCAACAATGAACACCAAAACGATGCGTCTCCCGCCCCGTCGGGTTTCCATGCCCAATGACAACAAGCGAAAACAGAGAGACGATTTTGACCTCAAACACTTAACCCCTCCTCAAGCCACAAAACTGCCTAAGCCGGCTGTCTTATCAGCCTCTTCTGAGAAAGCTGCCCAGCCGGTTATCTCAAACCAGCTTCTTGCTGGATACCTGGCGCGCGAGTTCCTCACTCATGGGACGCTTTTCGGCCAACCGTGGGACCCGACCCGACCGCAACAAACCGCTGCCGAATCCAGGAGGGGGATCAGAGAAGAAGCGGAGCCAAGCGAGAGATCCAGAGCAGGCGAAGCCGAGCCGAAGCAGTCGGAGGAGAAGCGTCAAAGGTACGTGGAAGTTGCGAATTTGCTGAAGTCAGATGGGGCCCGCATACCGGGCATCGTCAACCCGAGCCAGCTCGCTCGTTTCTTACAGATTTGAGGTTGTTTCTTGACACGTGGAGACAATTCATTGGCCGGCGTTCTCCATGCCAAAAAAAAAAAAAAAACAACAAACCAGAAGGAAAAAAATGTAAAAGGAAAACGAAAAGGAGAAAGATTCATTTCTCTGGATCTGTCTTTCAACTGGGGAAAGCTCTCTGTAGAGTAAGTAGCCTTAGCTCTTCGTTTGTTTGTTTGTTTGTTGAAAGCATGCATGACAGTTGCATGCATGTACATTTGATGATGTTAGTGTACGATCTGATGAATAATACAGGTGAAAAATTTTTCCTAATTACTTTCTTTTATTTTTGATAATTATAAATCAATTTGCATGCATATATTGTTGCAGTAGAAAAGATCAATGTCGTTGGTTTTTTTCTTTGACTGGAACAAAATTGACTTTAAAAGGTTATATGATTTGAATTTGCGAATTAAGTCATCAAGAAATTTTTTTTCCTTTTTGATTCGCGAAAATGAAGTTCATGATTATTTTGATATACAATAAAATAAATCTAAATAATGTTATATTAACAAGTAAGGAAAAACGTAAGAGCAAGTTAATAGAAGAAAATCCAAGCAAGTTGATCAAGAATGGGGGAAAAAAAACACTGCACCGGCGAAATTGAGACGTTATTCTTAAAATTAATTTGGCACATCAGAGCTTCTTTCGGATCCAAAATTCTTAAGCGGCACCAAAATATGATTATTGAAACAAAATCCATAACGAAACTAATGATCTCTGAAATCTGAACTCTAAATCGTCTCTTTTGTTATTTTTTTTCCCAGAAAATAAATATAACATTAATTATTAAATATATTAATTTTAAAAATAAATATGATAAATGTATTAAATTTAAACGTATTTTATTAATTTATTTATATCATATTTTTATATTATATTTTTAAATTACGAAAACTTTTTTACTGATATGTAATTCTGATTCTAGAATTTGGAATGGAAATGACAGATTGGCCAACAGTTGTTTATTTGTTGTTGTTATTATTATTATTATTATTTATGGCAACGAAGGAATTGACTGCGTAAGCTTGATTCTATTGGTAAGATGAACATTGTTTTTTCACAGCTCTGATTAAAATAAGTATCAATTCTTTGACAAACGATTAAGTCAAAATATATACTTATTTCTCTTGTCGAAAGAAAAATGTCAAACGGGATGAACTTGTGACTTATTTTTATGTTAAAAAATAAAACTACCAGTGCTAAACTACCCAATTTTAAATATATATATATATATATATATATATATAAAGTATTAGATATATTAGTCCAAATAAAAAAAACTTCTTAAGGATGTAGAGAATGATATATTAATTATTAAATCAAATAATTAAAATGTAGCAATTTAATGATTTTTGTCATTATTATCTATATATTTTAAAGTTTCTTTTTTTTTTTGGCCTGAATTTACCCCATTGAATATATTGTAGGCCACACCCTCTCCCAGTAGTGGTGATGATCAAGTTTTGAATTTTGAATTTGAATTGAAATGATTTTGGGTACTTACTACTTTTATTTTATCAATCAACCCTTACCCCACTGAAAAGAAAAATTAAGTGAAAAATACAAATTGCTTCACTATTATTGAACTTTAATCTAATACCTTAAGTACTTTAATTATATATGCTCTTAATTCAAAACAATTGTAGTAGTAAGTAGTAAATGATTTTAACTATTTCGGTTAAATACAATGCAAATATAATAGATTTCATAATAAATTTAAATATATTCGATATAATAAATATAATATTTATATTATTATTTTAATATATTTAATATTAAATATGAAATATAATATAAATATTAAAATTTTCACATTTAAATGAAAATTCGAATAAAAACTAATAGGTCGGCGCAATAAAATCTTGAATTTTTTTTGGTTAATGGAGCATGGACCAGGCTTTTAACAAAAAGGCCAATGCACCTTACGTAACCGTGGACCCATATTTATACCCGAATACGAATATATTAAAAAGGTCCTTAATAATTTGAGGAAATTATTAATTTTTTTTTTCAATCGCTGAATCTCCTTTCTCCTCCTGCCTAACCCTAACCCTACCTAAGCTAATAACACACACAAAAATAAATTTTCTCACCCTCTCTCTCTCTATCTCGCGCTCTGTAATTCGTCATTTGCTTTTCACGCCATTTCTTTCTTCCTCTCCAGGCTTCAGCCGTTTCAACGATGGCCGTTCTATTGTCGACCTCGAATTCTAGATCTGATCAGAAACCACGTGTTTTTTCTTCTTGCGCTTTAACGTTTGAGAGATCCTAAGAGGTCCGGTATCGGATCCAAAATTTCGGTGGAAAATTTCAGCTGATTGAGGGGATTTGCATATTTCTTAACGGTTTGCAAATTCAATTGAGAATTTTCTTATGCATAAAGTTGCCAGTGTTCTAAGTGATTTTGAATTTTCTTTTTTTGGACAGATTTAAGTAGGGATTCAAGATATTGTGAGTTTTTGCTTTTGGCAACATTGCGTATTTTATCAGTTTTCGGTACAGATAGGATATGGAGTACGATAATTTCTAAAATTCTAAATTACGAGTATGCTAATATTATAAAAAAAAATATTATATATATATAAGTAAAATTTTACATGGTAAAACCTGATAAAGTAACATTAAATAAATAAAATATTTAAATTTCAAAATAATATATAAAGAGGTTAAATTTTTGAACATGATTCTTCTTGTGAAATACTAAAATTGGGAGAAAGGGTTTTCGAGAAGTGAGAAGGGATAATAGCTTGACAGTTTAGTTGATGTTTTTTTTTTTACGTAAAATGGGCGTAGTTTCAAGCACAAAATTCGAAGAAAATAAAGTCAATAATAATAATAAAAAAAAGAAAGCAGATAATGAAGGAAAATATGGTCTAGAGTAGAGAAACACCAAATTACAATGTTAAATTTAGTCAAGCAATATTCATTTTTAGATAAAATTTGATGCTCATCTAACTATATTGGATACATATTCAAATGTACTTAATATATATTGATATTCTATAAATACTTGATAACAGGTATTTTAATTTTTTGAGAGTAGTTTTTGCTAGAAAGAATAGAAAGATTGGAGTTTTTCAATCAGTCAATATACAAATTGTATATGAACTATATTCTCTTTCATCATTTACTATGTGAAAATTCATAATTACCTAAATTTTATTTTTAATAAAGTGATATATGATTTTATTAATCGATTAATAAATTAATACTTTTAAATTAAATAAAATTTTATTTTTAAATTTTTATTTAAAAATGTATAAAATTAAAATTTTTTTTATTAAATGCTAACGTGGACGTATCATATTTTTGTTAGTAAAAAAATAACATATCATCAACAGTTAGTCTTAAAGTAATGGGAGTATATCACATATGATTATAATAGTATAATTAAATTAATTATAATCTAAAATTATGTAAAATTTACAAAAATATTATATAAAATTCATAATTTTTAGTGTAAACTTTTATATAAATTTATATTATAATTTGATAATTATAAAATTATAAATAAAATATTTATTCATTAACGTATGTGATAAAAATAAAATTTAAATGTTAATGTTTTTAGTCATCAAGTTATCAAAAGCGGCATTAGCAGGGGTGATTGGATAGTAACTCTATTTTAAAAATTAATGCAACAATTTAAGTCCTAGAATTTAGATAAGAATTAGAATTAGAAAATATCCCATTCAATGGGCGTGGGCCATGGACGAACTTAAGGAAATAAAATAAAAACGGAAAAAGAGGACGAGTGTTATTTCTCGCAAATTGAAACGGCGTCCTTTCAACTTGGATAAGAACAGGGCCGGGAGGTTTTGGGTTTTGCTAACTGGTCAGGCGTAGCTTTAACTTATCTCTGCTTTGCTCATCCTTTCTTCTCCATTTTAAGGTTTATGAATTGGAGCTGTTCAATTTGCTCAAATCCATTCAAGTCGTAACACCAAGCCTCTCCAGAAATCTGAGGTAGTAAAAATTTTCAATTTAACGATAATTTTCTAAATGATTTTGAAATAGAAAAAAAAAAGGAAAAAAAATTACTGCTACTGACTCTTTTCAACTTTCCCACTCTCTTTGCTAGTTTTTGTTTTTTTTTGTTCCTTTTCTTTTTTATGCTGTTTCGAAGTTAAATTTCCATTCGATATATTCATAATAGTGAGAATTATTGTATCTAGTAATGTGTAAACAAATTATTTTCATGTAAGCATACTGGATGATTGCTGTGGTTATAAAGTTAAACATTTCGTTTATGATGGTTAAGTGCCCATAACTTATTTCGTTTACTTATTACTTATTCTACTAGGATTCTATTGAAAAGAGTATAGTATCTCAGCTGGAGTATTGGGCATTTTGGGATTTCATGGTTGATTATGATTATTGAATGGGTCAACAAAATCGATGAAATAGAAGCAAATTTTGGAAGCTGGACTCTCCCATCATAATTACTTGGTTAGGAGAGTTTTTGTTTTCTTGCTAAATTACGCCTTCTATCTGCGTCAAATTACTTCTGTTGAAAAAAAAAAATGTTATCCCTTCTAATGAATATTGCTTCGAAATCC
Organism: Adansonia grandidieri; assembly: GCA_038382065.1. Taxonomy (NCBI): domain Eukaryota; kingdom Viridiplantae; phylum Streptophyta; class Magnoliopsida; order Malvales; family Malvaceae; genus Adansonia; species Adansonia grandidieri. The sequence continues at coordinate 11,225,292 of JBBYHK010000020.1, read as the reverse complement.
TTTTCGCCTCTTTGTTTGGTAGAAATTGATCATAATTCGCCCACATTGCTGCCCGTTTCTAATTTTACACCGAGAACACTTGGTCATTCGTACCAAATCTTGCCCTCCTATATACACCATAGCCGTGTTTTAAAAACTTCCACTTGCTTTGCAATTTCAAGCAAATCAGATTCCAAGCCTGAACCTGACCCTGGTCCTGGTTCTAAAGCTGGCTTTAAGCCTAAATCTAAAGCTGAAACAGGAAGCCATAACAAAAAGTCTGTAGTTTCCAAGGACAAAGATGAAAATCCTGATAAACACTTCCCAACAACCATACCTAAGAAGCCAAGACGTGGCCGTAGGAGTGAAGCTGCAGCTGTTGAAGATTTTATACGTGACTCACTAGAACGGACCTTTGAATCTATCCGGCAACAGAGTCCAGAAGTTTTTGAGAAAAAGGAAAATGTGATGAAGGAGAGACATGATCATGAGTTTGATTCTGACAGTAGCAGTGATGAGGATGAGGAGGATAGAAGAGGAAAGAAGATGGTGGTGGAAGAGGATGATCCAGATTGGCCTTTGGATGCAGATGTTGGGTGGGGAATCAGGGCATCAGAGTACTTTGAGCAGCACGCAATTAAGAATATAGTGGGTGAAGATGGTTTTGAGATTGACTGGGAAGGAGAGATTGATGAAAGCTGGATAAAGGAGATTAACTGTCTGGAGTGGGAGAGCTTTGCTTTCCACCCAAGCCCACTAATTGTTCTTGTATTTGAGAGATACAACAGGTAACTCTTTTCCTCTCAAATCTATTGTCTTATCATCCTTATCTTTTAAATGATTCTTGCTCCAATTTTTTTTTTTCAATATTGAAGCATTTGATGTAGAATTTCAGAGACATATGTAGTGTTTATGTATGCATTTTTTTTTCCAATTAGTTTTGCCTGTATTTAGCAAGAGCCTTCAGATAATAAGGTTCCTCGAGATGCATTTTGGTACTTCCTCGCAATGGACGATATTTAATGTCTAATTATATTAAATTCTTGAATGCTTTTGCTTATTATAGATGTTTATACCTCGCTAATTTATGTGTCATAAAGAATATATTTAATTTTATTTTTACCAGTTTGTAAGGAAAAACATCCATTTGATTTTGTCGACAGGGCAACTCACAATTGGAAGACTTTGAAAGAGCTGGAGAAGGCGGTCCAAGTATATTGGAATGCCAAGGACCAATTACCTCCTAGGGTAAAAATCTTTGCTTTGTTAGCTTGTCTTTTATCTTAAAATACTATATTGATATAATATAAATTATGTTCTACAAACTCTATTGACTCTCCATTTGGTTGCACGTAAGTTTCAGTTCATATACAACTCACTCACTCACTCCGTTGGTTGCTTGAGAAAGCATAGTGTGTTCTACGTTGTTAGGGATAGGTTGAAATTTCTTCCAAGTTGTTTTGCCTTGTCTATCTCCTGATAATAATGCCTTGACATGTTCTGGAAATAGGCAGTGAAACTGGATATCAACATTGAGAGAGATTTGGCATATGCTCTTAAAGTCAGGGAATGCCCACAGGTTTTATTTTTACGAGGAAACCGGATTGTGTACAGAGAGAAAGGTTGGTTGTGCAGTTTTTCTTTTAAAAGTTATACAAAATATTGGTCTGTCAATTTACTTTGAACTCTTTTCATCTGACGTTAAGAATTTAATGAGGGCCTTTGCAGAGTTTCGCACTGCTGATGAATTGGTCCAAATGATTGCCTTTTTCTACTATAATGCGAAGAAGCCTTCATGGATCGATGAGGCAGCCATATGTCGACCGTATTAGGTCAGTATGTGTTAAAATATCCAAACCTGAAGTTAATAGTGTGTTTATTTCTCATACATGTAATCCTTCCTAGCAGGGATTTCCTATGCTTCAATGCAGGTAAAATCCCAAAGCTTTATCCTTGCTGCAGCATGATGAACACCGATGCTCTAATGCAGATTTGACACGGTGTTGTGAAAGTCAGAAATTGACTTGGAGGAAAACGTGAAACAAGTAATGAATCATCTTTCCTGTTAGAAATTAATGTATTTTGGACGAGAACTTTGGTTTTAGTCCTATCGCCTTACTGGACGAGTACAATTGTAAATAAACGCCGTAGTCCATACACTATAGGTATTACTCAATTTTTGATTAAATGCGATAGCTTTGGTGTTTCTGCAATAGGGTTTTCTTTTTTCTTCTTTTTGGTGTTAAGTTTTTCATCCATTGTCTTAAAGAAAAAAGTAAAGCTTTCTGAAGGGATGCTTTGTGTTGATCATAAAGCATCGAAAAATTAAAACTTAACTCAGTTGATTTACCCCTCTATCTTTAAAAGATGACATTCAACAGATTTAAAGTTTGAATCTCAACATCTATAATTATATTCTTATCTTTAAGTAACAGTCTCTTCTGCACCACCAAAAAAAAAAAAAATTCTAAAGACACTTGCAAAACAGACGCCAGTGTCAGGTCTGGCCCTTCCAACACAGCAGAAAGGCAGTGTTGTCAAGTTTAAAGTAGGTTGTTTTCTGAATATAAAAATGGTTGGGGATACAATTGCAATATTTACTCAGAAAACCGGAAGCCATTTCACGATTTGCTGAATCATTTATAGGAGCAACTGCCCTTCCTCGAAGTGCCCGTCTGTATATTTGTTCTTTTGGTTTCCTTCCTCAAAATTTACATATATATATATATATATATTTGGATAAGTTGTGTGTATATATTTGTTATTTTGGGTCACATTCATATGGTTTTCAATTAAGTTTCCTTTTTTTTTTTTTTCTCTTTTAAAGTAATCATTTCTATTCATTATATGATTGATAAAACAAGGTAGAAAAGATAAATCAAATGTGAGGATTTAGAGAAGTTAATTGGTGCATTTTAACTAACTAAAATTTTTGTTAAGTTTATTTTTTGTAACATATTTTTTTCAATTATTATCAAATCAATTTTGGGACAACAGTTTTTAGATATGTAGCAAGGCATTGTTATTATTCTTATTAAAGATATATTTCATATTGTTTGATAATTAAAATTATTTTAATAAAAAAATAGTTTCTATATATTCTTTATCATTTTTTTTTTCAAAGAAAAAATAATAAAACTAAACATATCTATTAAATGGAATCTAAATATTTTTTTAGAATAAAAAAATTGCATATGTGATAGTATGAGAAAAAAAAAACAATTGATTTGGTTATATATTGATTTTTATTTTCCCCAAACGCACCAAAATATTGGCAAAAAGAACAGTTTTGTTTTCCTTTCCTTTTTAGAAGTATCTAAAAGTAAAGGGTCCGAACGTAAATAAAAGTTAAAAAAAAAATAAATAAAAGGAAAAAATCATCGTGGGTGGCGCCTCGCTTTTTCCCTACCTCCGGCAAATTCTTTTTCTTTCTCTTTCTCAGTGATTTTTTCTAGGGTTAGCTACAGATCTCGTTTAGTCTATCGCTGGTTGATAATCAGTCTTCTCTTAAAGAGTAACTGAAGAACAAAATGAGAGGATTAGTGAACAAGCTAGTGTCCCGCTCTCTCTCCGTTGCCGGCAAATGGCAGCAACAGCAGCTCCGACGTCTCAACATTCACGAATATCAGGTTTATTTACTTATCAAATTTTATTTTATTTTTATGTATTTTTATCTTTACTTGCAATTATATTTTGAATTATTTCTTAGAAATGTTAATCGGAAACTATGATTTCCAAAAGAATACTTGATATCTATAGTTTATACTGATTTTAATACCTGTTCGATTCCTATGAAATTGTTTTTACGTTGTTGACGGTTTTTGTTTTCTCTAATTTCTTTGGAAATTGAACTTTGAGTTTTATGCATTTTACGTTTTTTTTTTTTTGATCTGTGTGCCTCTTTGGAAATATAAATTTCATGTAAGCGTCCTAATAATAGACGATTCTTTGGCTATTTCAAAATCAGGGGGCTGAATTGATGAAAAAATACGGAATTAATGTGCCGAAAGGAGTTGCTGTTTCTTCTGTTGATGAAGTTAAAGAAGCAGTCAAGTCTGCCTTCTCCAATGAAAAGGAGGTAAATTCTTCACTTCGTGCAATGGACTTTATGTTTTGATGTTTGGAGTGATTATTGATTGTGTTAAGCAAATCCGAGTTATTGGCGTGTGTTCTTAATTATGGAAAATTGGGTTTTGAAAAACTATTTTATGGCATATTTGGATATGAAATGATGGAATAATACGGGCTTTGATAACTTTGATTATGCTTCAGCTGGTGGTTAAGAGTCAAATTTTGGCTGGTGGAAGAGGCTTGGGAACATTCCAAAATGGTTTTAAAGGTGGAGTTCACATCGTTAAGGTTGACCAGGTTGAAGATGTAGCTGGTACTGAATAATTATCTTCATAGAAAAATTACATGTATTACCCATTGCAAAATACATTTATGTATGAGTGTTGTTCTGGAGTATTTCAATTATTTGTGCAAAGTATAAAATTTGTACATGTGATGTGCTCTCGCTAATTACCTGAGATACTTGTACACTATTTAACATTTAATGACTTTGGTTTTACTTTTTCCTTTTCCATGTGAAGGTCTTTTTTTAGTTGTTTTATAATAAGTGCTTTTTTTTTAATTGCATGCAGGGAAGATGCTTGGTCAGATACTTGTTACCAAACAAACTGGCCCCCAAGGCAAAGTTGTCAACAAGGTTTGACACCCATCTTTTTTTTTTTTTTTTTTTGTGGGTGCGGAATTTAAATTTCAGTTAATATATGCAGTCAATTTCAATTTAACTTCGGGGCTTGTATCTAGTAATTGTTTGAATCTCTGCTAACTTCATTCTGTTTTACAGGTTTACCTGTGTGAAAAGTTGTCACTTGTGAACGAGATGTACTTTGCTATCACTTTGGATCGTAAAACTGCTGGGCCGGTATGTTTCCAAACTGTGTAGGTCATCTTTATGGCTGCTGGAAACAACTTTTTTTTGTCCTCCTCCCCCCGCCCCCAATTTACTGGCGGTGAATTTTAATGATTTCTCCTGAAATCAAAGGTGCTTAATTTCACTATTTTTTATTTTGTTTCTAGCTTATAATTGCCTGTAGCAAGGGAGGAACCAGCATTGAAGACCTCGCAGAGAAATATCCTGACATGATTATTAAGGTTTAATTATCTTTTCTTTTCCTGATGTTTTAGTATAGCCACTATTGCATTCGCTTCTTTCTACAGTGAAATATGATATGTTATGCAACTGATTTATCATTTTTTTTATGATAGGTACCTGTTGATGTTTTCAAAGGAATTACTGATGAAGATGCTGCCAGGGTTGTGGATGGTTTGGCTCCAAAGGCTGCCGATCGAAATGATTCTATGGAACAAGTGAAGAAACTATATAAGCTTTTCTGTGAACGTGATTGCACTTTGTTGGAAGTTAGTATGAGTTTCCTTGTTTGGCTGTAGTTTTCCTTTGACGATCTCATGTTTTTCTAGTAGTTTTATTTGTTAAATGCGAAATGCATTCTGTTTTCACTAATGGTTATCCTGGACTGTTCGTTTGACTTGTTTATTCTCTTGGACAGATCAATCCCCTTGCTGAGACTTCTAGCAACCAATTAGTAGCTGCTGACGCAAAGTTGAACTTCGATGATAATGCTGCTTTTCGTCAAAAGGAGATATTTGCTCTCCGTGATCTATCACAAGAGGATCCTAGAGAAGTATTGATTTGCCTCCTTTTTGACTTTTATTAATTTTATCAAATGATTATTCTTGGTTGTCTTATAAATCAAAATATAACTTAAGTTGGATTTTATGATAATCCAACATTTGTGCTTATGGTCCTATGCTGCATCTTTTATTATTATAGGTTGCTGCTGCCAAGGCTGATTTGAATTACATTGGCTTAGATGGAGAAATTGGTTGCATGGTGAATGGTGCAGGGTTAGCAATGGCTACGATGGATATAATTAAATTGCATGGGGGAACTCCTGCCAATTTTCTTGATGTAGGTGGAAATGCTTCTGAAGGCCAGGTAATGATGTTCTTTGCTTTTAATACTTTCATATCATTGCCTTTCTGTGGTAATATTTTTCCTTTAAGTGTGCTTACTTTCTGGCACTGGTACATTTGCTTTTGTTTAGTCTTAATAATAATAATAATAGTTATGAAGTTATGTATGTATGGAACATGTGAACACACACTTCTGTGCATGACCGTATGTATGTTGTTTCCGCTGTTTTCATGCATTTCTAGCTTCATTGGTCATGATGTAGAGTTATACGATTTATGGAAAATTTGGTGTCTGACAGCTAACTTGATGCAATTATCAGTATTGAATGTATTTGCTCGTTTAATTCATAGATTATGTGGAACAGGTGGTTGAGGCATTTAAGATTTTGACTTCTGATGACAAAGTGAAAGCCATTTTGGTGAACATATTTGGAGGAATAATGAAATGTGATGTGATTGCAAGCGGGATTGTCAACGCTGCAAAACAGGTGAGAGTTGCATTAAATTGCTCCAACTTCTCTTTGGAGCAAGTTCAATAATTACATTGGTGACTAAATACTAATGTATCACACCAGCATTTTATCTAATTGTATGTGGATGAATCATCATTTTAACACTAATGCCGTGAAAACCAAACTGTTTGTTAGAAATTTATGAAGCCCAAATTAGGAGCGCCTTTCTCTTTTGAAATAAAACAATATAGACAATAAAAATGAGAAGGAGAGCTTTTGTTTGTCAAACTTTATTGCATCCATAATTCTTGTGAGAAGGCATGGACTTATGTTTGGTATTCTGTTATAGGTGGCCCTAAAAGTTCCTGTGGTGGTCCGGCTTGAAGGCACCAATGTTGACCAAGGGAAGAGAATTCTGAAGGTAGATTGGAAATTTAGACAAATTTTCTAGTATGTCAGACAATTGTTGATGTCTTGTTTGGTTTCCTTGGTGATTGCCAATGGTCCTGCAGGAAAGTGGAATGACACTAATAACGGCAGAAGATTTGGATGATGCTGCGGCGAAAGCAGTTAAAGCAGCTGGCTGCTGAGAAATTTAAGATACGAGTCTTTTGTTTCATATTGCTTCTCATCTTTCTTTATTTTTTATAAATCAAGCCCTTAGAATCTTGTTAATGATAGGGTTGAGGAATAATCTTTTACTGTCCTGCGAAATTGGCTATTTGTGGTTGATTGAACACTGATTCGGGTGTTTCAAATCAAAAAAGTATCGTACTTAGGCTCGGTCCATTTCAGGATGGGCAAGCTGATCTATTTTTGAATGGGTTTTATTGGGGTTGATAAGTTGTCCTGTTTTCCTTAGTAATAGAGCCCAATGCTACGAACCTCTTCTTTATCCAAAACGACGAAAGAAATTGCAATAGTGGATGTTAATTTATTTGCGCTAATTTTTTTTTAGAAATTAAAAGAAAAATTATATGTTAAGGATTCAAACTTTAAATTTGTTGAATAATATTTTTTAATTGTATAAATTAATTGAATTAATCTGGAATATGATTTTGCATTAAAAACTTAATCCTGTATGACAAAGTAACATAGTATCTCGAATGGGTTTCAACTTATTCGAAAACTATGTTATTAGCTATTGAAATATAATAAGGGAACTTATATGTATACAAGAAGAAAAATAGATTTCATGTACTTTTAGATTTTCCAAACGAAAGTAAATCTTAGAATTTTTTTTAAAATTTACATTAAATTAACTAAGTTTAAAAAATATTATAATTACATATTGTTTTTAATTAAGAAAATATGAACACCTGTTAAAGAGTCATGGAGAAAGCCTTGGAACCGTAGTGGGAAATTGTCGTCCTTCCGCAATAAAAGAATCGTACTTCTGCAGGATATAGACATGCAAAATTAATCACCATCCGTCAATTTTGTCCCAGGCGACCATCGGCACGGGAAGAAATAAATGAAATTATTATTGTCAACTTCTTCTGCTTACCTCGTGAGCTGAAAAAATGCAACAAAGAAAGAAGGAAAAAAAGAAAAGAAAAGAAAAACAGAAAAAACTTATTTCGACTTTCTGTGTCTGGTCTCTGGAGTTTGCTTCCACTTGAAAAAGGTACCGCAAGGTTAAAAAAGAAAAAGGCAAATATGGGTGGGTGAAAAAAAAATAGGACAAAAGCTAAAAGTTAAAAACTCGGTAAGCTTAAATGGAAATTGTATCTCGTAACTTATTTAAATTTGGTTAAAAAAATTTAAAATTTAAAATTGATTATTATTAAGTCAAGTTTAAATTTTTAAGTAAATTAAATTTAAATATATTAATGTTTAATTGGAATAACTTTTAAACTTAATCAAAATTTTTTATTTTTTAATTAATATTATAAAGTTTTAATTAAATTCAAACCTAAACATATATATTCAAATTTAAAATCAAATAAATATAAAAATTAAAATATTTTTATTAAATAAATAAATTTAATTAAATCTAATCAAACGAATGTTAACGGTTTAATTTTTATATTAAATTAATCTAAACTCTTAAATGTGGATTATCAAAGTTCTTAGGACTTAGAATTCAGCTGGACTACAACCGTACCCGCAGCGAGCAGTCCACGCACAAAGCAAAAAGGAAAGGATGCCACTAAGCACCGAGCAGAAGGAATAGAGAAACCTCGCTAGAAATGGCCCTGGCATGCACTATCATTTCCGTCCAACGATCTTCCGTACAAAAAAGACGTGAGTCAGGTGTTGACCAGTATAATATCGACACGTGGCAAAAAAGCTCGTTGCTTTCAGTTAATGTCGATTTCATGGAATCGGACTTTCCAGACAGTAAGTCGGCGGCGGCTGCGGCACCTCACTATTTATTGGGTTTCCCGTGGCTGCCTTCGTTCCCCAGGTTTTTCTGTCGGCTACGCTTCGGCTAACTTCTTTGGCTCTTTTTTTTCTTTTTCACTGTTACGGAAGTTAAAACCAAAAGCTGATAGCTCTAGCCTCTGTTCTTGCGGGCTTAAATTAAAGCTCGAACGATTTCGTCTACGTTAGTGCTTTTGAGTGGTTAACCGGATGTTCGGCTGGAAATGATCATAGTAAATTAGATGATTGGGACACAACTGGCGAAGCTATTTAGAACAAGGGCGCGAGGACCCAACAATCCATTGTACCCAAATCAAAATAAAAACGTAGAAACTCTTCTTTTTGCATTTCGATCAAACGTTGGAAATTTTGCATGCGATCCGAAGGATTTATTTTTTGTGCTGCTTTGGTGTTTGTTTAAAGCATAATAATTGGGGTTCAAGTTACTAAAGTTAAAAAAGAAAAGATTTCGAAGTTAGGTTGGTCAGAGGCTCAGAGCTAGGTCGTCTTGGCAGAGCCAGTCTGTGCATTAGAGTCCAAGGGGCAAGTCCATTTGGGGGGTAAATTCACATTATACGCATTTCAACAACAAAGCGGCATGTGGCAGCAAATCATAAGGAAAATCACCTTCTCTTCGCTTTGATTTGATTCCCAACCTACCACTCCCACGCAGTAGTAACTTTGGTTTTCTTTCTCTTTTATCTTTTACACTCTCAACTCAAGAAAGCCTCCAAACCCAACAGGGAAATGGCTGTTCTTTCTAGTTCTGCTTGTTTTCCCATTTTCAAGCTCCTTTTTTTGTTCAGTCTTATTTCCACTCTGGTTACTGTTTCATTGCAGCGGGAGGAACCTGTCCTCAACTGGGTTGAGCAGGACTCGGTTTACCAAGTTCTCTCCTCCATCAACTCAGCCATCCCCTGGCGGACTCTCTTCCCTGACGACCTCTGCTCCTACCCTCCGCACGGCGTTGTCTGTGATTATTTCACCAACCCCACAACGAAGGACGTCACGGTTCATATCACTGAACTGAGTTTCGGCTACGTTTCCGATTATACACCAAACCCTCCTTGCTCTGCGAACTCCACTTTCAGCCCTCTCCTCACCACTTCCTTCAAACATCTACGCAAGGTTTTCTTCTACCAATGCTTCACCGAAACCCAGGCTTTTGTCCCTGAGATCCCCACAACTTTCGGGTCCTCTCTTGAAGAGTTTGTTTTTATAAATAACCCAGCTTTTGTTGGTCCTCTCAGCGGCATCATCCAGAATTTCACGAGTTTGAGGAGGTTGGTTTTGACTGGAAGTGGAATCTATGGGAGCATCCCAGACGCGATTGGCGATTTGATTAACGTTGAAGAGATTACACTATCAAGAAACAAGCTTAGTGGAAAGCTTCCTGTTAGTCTGTCTAAGTTAAAGAAACTGAAAGTTCTTGACTTGAGCGGGAATGGATTCGATGGAGACGTACCTTGTTCACTTGGCAATCTCACTCAGCTTTTGAAGCTAGACTTGAGTTCAAATGGGTTTTCTGGTAAAATCCCAGGGAACTTGAGTAACTTACAAGGTTTGGAGTTCTTGGATTTGAGTTTTAACCGTTTTGGTAACTTTGGGGTTCCTTTGTTTCTTGCTGAAATGCCTAGGTTAAAGGAGGTGTATTTGAGTGGGAATTTACTAGGAGGGGAGATACCGGAAATATGGGAAAAGCTTGGGGGTATTTTGGGGATAGGGTTTTCTGATATAGGATTAGTTGGTGAAATTCCAGCTTCCATGGGGTTGCATTTGAGAAACCTGTGTCATTTAAGTCTTGATAACAACAAGCTTCAAGGGGAAGTGCCGGAGGAGTTGGGGTTTTTGGAGTTTGTGAATGAAATCAATTTGGAAAACAACAATCTGAGCGGAAGACTTCCTTTCTCGGCTAAATTCACTGCCAAGATTGGTGAAAAGTTGAGGTTAAAAGGCAATTCACAATTGTGTGTTGATGAGAAATTGAGTCATGGTAGTAAAAGCATTGGCAGAACCGTAGAGGGATTGAAGAAATGCAGCAGCAAGGCGCCTGAGCCAGACATTTCTAATACTGTCTTCTTCATTGAGGCTTCTCATTCTGGGCTGTTATCATCTTCTATCCTTGTTTTGTTGCTGTTTTGGGGTCTTTTCATAATTTTGGTTTGATTATTTATCATGGAAAAAAAATACTGATAGATCTTACAGAAACAAGACGTTAATACGGGCTTTGAATTAATAGGAAATTTTGGGGTTTAGTGGCGCACTGTATTGCAGCAGGTAAAATTATGTGGGAACTTTTTTTTTCCTGTTTTATTTTGATGAATGAATCAATGATAAGTAGATATATTTATTGTTTTGTAGCTAACTATCCCTTTGCCAAGCATTTTTTGATGAAAAAAACAATTTGCTTATCCGGGACTGGCAGCCTGGTGGAAGTAATTCAGATTATATATGTATTTTTTTCCTGGAATGTCTTGGGCAAAATGAAAATGGCCAACTTTTATCTTTTGGGTTTCTGATTTTGGACATGAGGTTGTCTTAAATTATAGATCTACCAACCAATTTTATTTGACTTTATAGTGAAAACAAGCAACATTTTGCCATTTTGCCAGCCAGTTTTTGGTGCAAGAATTGCTTTTCAAGCCTTCAGCTAACCTCCTCTTCGATTTGAGTTTCAGTTTTATTGTTTTGAGGGAAAGATAATGTAAAAGGATCAAACTAGATTCTGGGCTCAAGCAATTAAGACACACTTAAGTGCATTTGATTCATGACTGATACAACTCTCGAGGAAAAAAAAAGGGCGGCTGCTTTAGAGCATTAAATCATGAATAAGGGGGGATTAATCAAGGCTCAGAATAGAAATTAAGAGAAAAACATTACAGTTGCACACGGACAATAAGACAGGTAGAGTTGCACTGCATTACAGTTGATGTGCACATGAACAACTGATCATATCATCTTCTGATCCATAAAAACCAGTGGAAAAAAAAAAAGAAAAAAGAAAACAATCAATTCATTATTTAGCCAAAGATCAGGTTTTCATCATGATTGTCAGATGTAGGTTAGGCCCTATGACTAATTTATATTTGCCAAATATTTATGCATCTGCCATGAGAAAAGAAAAGAAAAAAGAAAGACTAATGTAAACTAGTCTTGGTTTTCCACTAAAGTAAAAAGAGTGGGCTTAGCCGGTAGCTGTCGATGTTCATGCCAACCAAAAACAATGGCACAACCATCATTAATTTTCTCGGCTACTTTTCCCTTCTTGGAAACCTAAAGCATGTTTTTAACTAAGTTGTTCCTCTCGGACTCTGAAAACAGACCCAGACTCGGATCCAGTATCCAGGCCGTGGGTTCAGCACCGCCTGGTGGATCCGCCAACAAGGGGAGTCCTTGGACTTCTGATTCCGCCGACTACTATCTTTGGGAGGTCTTGTGAGGTTGAGCCACTGGGTTGATTTTGAGCCTTGGATTTTCTAGGCTCGGCACCGTCAATTTAAATTTTAATCACGGATGTATTTTTATCTTAATAATTAAAAAAATAAAATTATAAAATAATTATCTTAAATTAATGCTTTTATTTAAATTTCTGTTTGATAATTGGAAGAATTTTTGAAAGGCTTCCTTGATTGCTTAGGTATATCTGGTTGGAGACTCTCTTGTACCCTTCTCATTAGTGGATGAACTGCGCTTTGACGATTTAGGCTGCTCTGGCACGCTCCTTGGTGAAGAATTTTGACTTTTAGAACCTTTTTTTAGATTTGATAAATAATATATTTATATCATATTCGTATATTTTATCATATTATAATAATATTTAAAATATTTTATGTTTACATCAATTTTGAAATATTAATAATTCACCTTATATAGATTTTAAAAATATATTCATATGATATTTTTATAATTTTATATAAATTATATTCATATAATTTTATCAAATATTATCAAAAAAATTATATCAACACTAATCAACACAACGATGCATATACTTAGGTACCGAAATTTGGAAAATTGAAGTCAACATTCAGTGATGTCTTAATAAAAATGCTGAAACTTTCAATTTAGCGGTCAAGATTCACTTCTGAAAACTTCAGATGCCCCAAAAAAATTTTTGAAAAATTAATCAAAATAATGAACAAATTCTTCTGTTTCGGTTTGGAAAAACCAATATTTGGTGCCTTGAGAGACCCATTTAACAGGGATCTTCCTCGCGAATCTCTTCTACACTAGCTAATGGTACTGACGAAAATCGTGGTGCTGCTTCTGCCTACAAACAAAACCCAGATTATACTCCAATATAATTATATGAACATGTTTTCATTTACCGGGTGCTTAGTTCAATTTACCCAGGTGGGCACTGCAGAATTGACAGATGGGCCATCCCATCTTATATGAGCCAATCAATCTGCATTTTTTTCAGGCTCTTGTTCATCATCTGCAAAATAAGGACATTTTTATCATTACAAGCAAGAAAAACCAAACCAATCCATTTTAAGTATCGTTGCTTGCATGATTCATGTAGTGTTTTCTTTTGTTTTTTCATTCTCGGTTGTAACCAAATTTCCTTTGTTGAATCACTAACTTTTGCAAGACTCAATAGTTTCCCTAATAAATTGAAGCATATCTCCCAAATTTTGGCAAGTTTCTGCCCCTTTTGCCTTAAAATGGGGAAAGGAATCTGCGGTGCAGAACACAAAAGAGATGGAATTACATACCAAAATACCAAAATATTTGAGAAATGTACCTGAAGCCTTTTAGCAGGGCCTTCATCTTATTGTTTGGGGACATCTTGGTTTTGACACTTCGGCTTTGATTCAAACTAAGGGCTAACTTACATTATTGTCGGAAAAATTTAAGTTAGAAAAATGTATTTAAAATTGTACAAAAATTAACTTAAAAACTTAGTAAAAGATCATATCAATTTTGGGATTTCAGTTAGTGTTACGGACATAACCAAATTTCTATTGACCTCTGTCATGATCTTACTCTAACGTTACGAAACTTTTCTCATAACCTACCCCATTTACCTCCTCTTTTTGAGGCAACCTTAATTAGAGAATTCAAAATGCAGAATTTTCCTGTATCTCATTTTCCATGTGAATATTTTTTTTTACCACGTAATGCAATAACAGAGATAATTATTTGGTAGACAGATGATAAAGTTTTCTAATTTTATAATTAAAATTAAAAAGTTATCACATATTTTATTTTTTTTATTTTCTTAAACATACACCAAAGATATGTGACAATCTTTTAATCCCGTTTATAAAATTAAAAACTCATATAATTATTCATTTAAAATTTATAAGTTATAAAATGTTTAACATTTTTAAAAATAAATTAATGTTAGACTTTTTTTCTTTGGCCAAGAGTTGAATTTATTATTAAGTTGTCCCTATAAACACATAACTATTTCAAATGAAAAAACTTCAAAGGAGAAAATACATATAAATATAAATATATACACATATCTCTTTTAGTACTTTAAAATTTAAATATTAAACATTAAACATTAAACATTTTGATATTATATTTATGTTCCATAATTTATAAAAAAACCAAAATTCCCGATTTTACCACTTACAATTTTTCTTACATTGTTGGGTTATTTATTTTCGAACAAGATTAAAATTCGTAACAAAATTAATTTCACATCTACTGAATTAGAGAATTAAAAAAAAAAAGACAAAAAAATTTCACATAGACTCAATAATCTCTTTTTTTGAAAGCTTCATATAATTAACTTTTAACCATTTTATTTAAACTGATACCCGCGTTTATTTTTTTTTTCCATATTTAAAAAATATTTGTTAAATTATTTATTTTCTTTTATATTTTTAGATATAAAACAATTTTCTTTTAAATAATAAAATTGTTTTCATTTGGCGCGATTACTGTGGTCACATTAAACAGCATAATCCAACATTAAAATAAAAATCGTTTATAATACGTTAATTATGAAAAATTTTAACTTCCAAAAAGGACGGCAAGATTACTTATTAACAAAAATTTTTAACTCTAAAAACAAATTACGAGATTACCACATTTCGAGTTTTTTGGACTGGATAAAAAAAAAAGTGCACATTGTACAGAAACAGAGAAAAAGGTTAGAAAGGAGCAGAAATGAAAAAAAAAAAAAAAAAAAAAAAAAAAAAAAAAGAGTCAAAAGAGCAAGTTTGGTGAGGGCTGAAAGTTCTATTATGGCCACAAATGGGCTACTAAACCTGAACCGGGTAAACGAGATATCCATCCACTATCCACCTTTCTCCAGGAGAGCCCAAAGGCACTGATGATAACACCAAATGATTGTCTAACCAATTAATAAAAAACAAAGAGCTTAACATAGTAGCAGACTGTTGATACCGGGCCTTGGTCATGGTTACTTAGGGGCAGAGAGGACCATCCCTCCCTTGTAAGAGATGCAATTGGCTTACCCGACCGCATAAATTTCATTGCCGGAACTCGAGTATATTGCCGCATAATTGTGAAAAGGCAAGCAAATAGCCTGCTGGTGAAATATGCGTGTAAAAAGCTATATGACCCAACTGAATATTCATGTGTGATCACTTTTTGCAGATAAGAACACCATAATCTGCGGTATCTCCGGGTAGCCAGTCTTTCTTCGTTCACCCTGAATATGTATTGACGAGGTCCTACGAAACTCACCTCAGAAAAGGAACTTTAAAATGGAGCTTCAAGAGACTCATCCCATACTTCAGCACTTCCATTTGAGGCATCTTCAACATCTTCTTCCATTGAAAGCCTGATATACTCCCTATGTGCAAAGCGATCCCACTCTGTCAAAGTTGGATCCTCGCGTTCCTGCTCAAGCAAAAATAAATAAATAAATCCCACCAGGCAGACTATGGTCATCCCAGCACTGTAGGATCCATTCAGCACCCAATATCTAATCGTGCAATCAGTCACCTGCCGAATGAGGAATGGATCCCGGGTTTCAAATGCCATAAACTTATTGAGATTGAAAAGGATGTTAAAAACATTTCCTGAAAGTTTGCAACCTTTCAGATCCCGTAGAGTGATGCAATCTTCTCTCTGCAAAATATCAAAAGTTAAATCAGCGTCATATGGAATAAGCAAGTAAAATGAAACCATAGTTAATAGAAAGAAAGTTGCTTTAACCTCAGGAGCAATCATGTCAATTATTTGACACAATATGTCCTCAAAAAGCACAGGTTCTTGGGCCATGCATTCCATTCGATGCAGCTGCTCCTCATAGAAAAATTGCATTTCATTTGGCGTTAGCACACCATTTCCATCCAAATCTATGCACTTAAACCTGTAAAAATAACTAATCAGATGTGGAAAGCTAAGCTAGTAGAGCAGAGAAAACAGCTAAATCTAAGGCACCAAAGAAGATCACACTAAAAGAGATAAAAGCAAGGAATGGTACATGAAATAAGGCACCACTTATGCCCAGACAAATACATGACAATAATGTTAATATTCTTTAAATATAGCATATTCATCTTACTTTAAAAGCATTCTCCAACTAAGTACAGAAAATGATACACTACCATGCTTAAGATTTCATTAAGTACCAACAGAACCTTTAGCATTTGTTGGCACCATGTGCTTATTATGATGTTATCTTATTGAAGAAAAGCACGTAAACTTTTCTAGCTTCTGCATATTCAAAAGGATAAATGACCATTGCTCAATGCTCTGCAAGTATTTCAACGCTTTGATATTGAAGAATAGAAGGAAGTTGAATTATCAAATAATAAAAATAATAATAATAATAAAAGAAAATTTTGAAAGAGAACTGAGAAAATAATGCGAAACCTCCAAACGTCAATCTAAGAATATGGTGAGGGGATAACAAAGCATTGCTTGGGTTAAAAATTTATGTACAGCAAGAATCAACTCACTTCAAATAAGCAAAATCTCTGGAGTATAATGTAACATATTTTCGAAAATGAGAGAGGTAATAACAAATGAAAGTTACCAATACTCAAGACTAGGCTCAGATGATTTGTCTTCCTCCGAGAGCATGAAGTAGACAAAGTCCTCGTAGCCCATCTTCCCTTCCACTTCACTAGTAAACTTTCGTGGAGCCTGAGATTGAATTCATTCATTCACAGCCAAAGCAAACCTCATGTATATGAAAATGTTTATTGTACTTGAAAATACAAACTAATTGATTCAGAAGTTAAGAGAATAGAGGATCAGGGCCAAACAACCTGTGAAAATATTCTATCAACAATCCTGTAGGTAAGGGCATGATTGCCATATCTGATGAGGTTTTCTCTGTCGATGAAGAAATCATGGTCTGTGTCCAACTCCCAAAACTTACAGTATATAACATAAAAATGTTCATATGAGAAGTACCTAGAGGAGAAAGCAAAAAGGAGATTTTATAATTCACAGCATTAGCAATTAATGACATAAAAATTTAATAATCCCAAGATTTTCACTATGTTGAATTGTTTACTGTCCATTCAGCAGAGAAAAAAAGGAAGCACTAACATGCATTTACCAACCAGCTTAAATACCAGATTGAGATGCTGTAGTCCCAGTTTACATGTTTTACTGTTTAGTAGGAATTTTTTCTTGCAGCTTTCAATAAAGCAACATATATTCTAAAAATATCCACCAGGATACTAACCTAAGGACTTTGTTGATGTCCTCTTCCTCATCAGCATGTTGCATGGCAGCAACCAGACTTCCTCGTTTGAGCTCCCTAAGGGTAAGACGGCCATTTCCCGATCTATTGATGTGATAAAATATTCTGTATATGACAGTTTCAGCTGGAAAATTAACACAGAAATTTATATTGTCCAGCATCAGTTATGCACTATTAATGTCCAATGATAGGAGAAACAAAAAATACATGAATGAAAAGATCCAAGGTACCCCCTCAAATAGATATAACAATGAATAAACCCATCATTATCAGCTTGTTTATGTAGAGGGAATGACACGCCCTCTTTTTTTTGGTTTCCCCCCTTCTTCAATGTTAAATCATTTGGTAAAAATTCCTTAAGCAGCAACGCAATCTTAAGAATCAAGCGCCATGATGCCCATCTTTAGAATCTTGGTTTATTTAGCCTTAATTACACAACTAGCCAACAAAAACTGCATACAATTCCTAAAAGAACCAATTATGGCTCCCTATGCATTCTTTATTGATTCCACTCAAGGTATTGGGTTTTTGAGTTTGACGAATTGAGACTTTTATGCAATTTTTCATCTTCATTTACATTTTCTCATCAGGTTCAATATCCATCAAGCCACTTTTGGCTGAATTTCCTCAGGAAATTATCAAATCAGCAGGAACAAGTTCAGCCTGCAGGCTAAAATCAGATGCAACAATTGGCAGGTGTTAAACAATCAAACCATGTTCCGACTGCATGATAATCCACTTGGGCAAGGCTTAGATTCAAAAGATATTAGCAATTTCAGTCTCAGTCATCCAGAATATCTATTGATATCTCGTAAAATTTAATCATAATTTCTTCTAAACAAGAAAAAAGAACCAATGTAATCAACAGGGTAACACTATACGCCTTATGCATAAAATTCTTGCTAAATTATGAGCTTATGATGTTTGCCAGTCCACATCACCATCCATGAGATTGAATCAATCCATGGGATAACAATGCAGTCAAACTAGTGAGTAGATTGCAAATTAAAATATAAATGTAGCTTCGCACATAAATAATTTTAAAAAAAATAGATATGAAAAAGGGAATAAAGTTCGCTAATTGATATTCATTTATTAAAAATAGACTATTAATGAAATAATACATACCATATCTATCTTGAAATTCAGGCGTGTTTCGCAGGAATTCTAATCCTGGATGGGTTGCCAAAAGTTCTCGAAGAACAGGTTTGAAGTCAACCTGCATCCAAGTCCCAAATGATCTTATGAAGAAAAGTATAAGCCTTCCAAAGGATAACTTTAAGAGAATAACAACCGCTAATGAAAATAACTTGTTCAAAACAAAAAAAGAAAACCTGAGTGAGGTACTTGCAGCCTGGCTGCTTAAGAATTTCAAATATTTGAGTTGCTATATCCATCGTCAGCATATTGTGATCAACCCAATACTTGATGAAGGCATCTCTGAAGTCAAATTATAAACTTAATAATGTATCACTTATTTAAAGAAGAAGCAGCAGTCAACACCATCTAGCCAATGCTTCCAACAGACCATATTTAAGCAATCAGAGTATTTCTTCACAAAAAACTTTTATTCACCAATAAAGATGCATAGAGTGAATACCTGGTCACTATTCCCGTGCAGTCTACATCTATCTTTCTAAAAAGTGCAGAAGAGAGGAAAGATGGTAGCTTGCAAATTTCCTTCGTCGCTGTTTTAAATTCTGCATAAGGAGAGAAAAAGCATTAATTCCTTTGAAGTTTCAAGGGGTAATTTTTTTCACCCTTAATCACCAGGAGACAGGGATGTGTGAAGGGGAAAAAACAACTTTACATATAAAATGAAGACATAAAGATCAAATATATATCTCACCATCTATTAGCAATCCACTAAGAGGATTATTAAAAAGGTGATTAATTTGAGAAAGACATTGTTCTTTCAATTCCATTGTTGGTGGACAGCCATTTTGGAAATAAAACTGCAACCAAATATCAGAAAAACAACTCTATAAGAAGTACTTTTCAGCAATTTTGGTAGCAAAACCTAAAAAAAATAAATAAATAAATTCCAATCTAATAACGCTTTAAATATAACAATATTCAAACCTGCGAATGACTTTCAATAGCAAATCAAACCTGTGGAATGACTTCTTGCATTGGTTCACTAACTAATTTCAATGGTGAACCAAGAGCTGAAGGGCTGGACTTCTGCTTTGACGTGCGAGGAGAACCAGATGAGCTTCTTGGAGAAAGTGGAGGTGCATTGCCACCAGGAAACATGGAAGGCAATGAATTGTTGCCAACAGCATTCACAGTAGAAAAGTTTGCAGAAGCATTAACAGTGGTCCCTGACTTTGCATCATCAATCAAAAATTTCACCTGCGGTCATGTTAAAAGGGGGGGGGGGGGTTGCAAGCTAGTTGCATGAGAAAAAATTGATTGGGATGAATCTTTAGCATGGAGGAAAAGCTAGCAACTAGAAAAGAAAATGAATCTAAACACAGAAAGTTTCCAACTTCTCATAGTGGCATGTTTTACCAAGTTGAGTCATTAAAAAAGGTATAAATTATTCCTATGATAGTCATTTACAAAATCAAATAACGAAATGTTACAAATTTCTACCAGAAATTTATAAGTAACATGTGAAGATTTGCGCCCCCCCTCCCCCCAAAACAAAGGAAGAATAGAGGTATGAATAACTCACCTGATTGAAGTTCTCTTGCATTTTTTTTTTCTTTTATTTTAACTTTACCTTTAATAGTAGAAAAGGGAGCAATATCAAGCTCTCTATTTCTCAATTTTGAGTTTTAAACAAACTTGGAACTATAAGGAAAAGCTGCATATTGGCCAAAAAAATGAAAAAGGGTATTTTGCATGTTTGTGGGATAAAAGTGGACCACTCTTTAGTGTTTATTAACATTATTATATATCTTAAGCTTATTATTATACACACAGACACACATACAAACATATTGTGCCTTATTTCCCTCAAGCAAGTGCTTTTTTACACTATGTGCCTCGAACAATATAAGGATTCTAGTGCCTCGAGTACACCTTACACTCTTGATAACACTGAATATAACTGACATTGAATAATGAAGATTACAACGACATAAAGAAAATTGCATATGACACATCCAACTTGGTCAAATAATGCAAACATCCTTGTGTCCATAGCATAACATATAACCCATCTGCTCTCCTCTATTTACCTTTTAAACCACAATGATATCATCTCCTCATCCCCCCACACAGAATGATAATAATGTATCAGTAATATTCACCTTCATTTTTTTAACGTTGAAGTTACATATGCCACCTCCTTGAAATAACCAGTTTTTACAGCCCAATCCTTGTAACTTTTGTCATATGGGTTTTATTAGATGTGCATTTTTTTTGACCATCCATTCATTGAAATCTACACTGATCCTAGATTTATATCACCAGTCTGCTTCAAAGACATCATCATGTTATCATTAATTCTCATGAACTTCAAGCAAGATAAAAAAATTTCAAATGACAACAATTTCACAGAAATATACCATTACATACAACAGTAAGCAGCCAACCAAAGTTGAAACCAAAATCTAACATACATAAATTATTAAACAAATACTAACAAATCAATAACAACAATAGTTTAATTAAAAAATACGTTTACCAGATTGCCGGTCTGAGGAAGCGAAAGCCACTGAGAGAACAGGTCCTCGACAAGTTGAGGACTGGTTTTTAGTGCAAATGGAGACACTTCAGGAAGCTGCAAAAGCTCCGGGTCCAAACAAATAACATCCTCCACTGCATCAATTTCCATCTTTATAGATAAGGACATCTCGCCTACGCCTTCAAACAACGATAAAAAAATTCAACACCCTAAAATCCTAACTCTTTCAAATCCTTCAAAAGCAACAGTCAAGAGAAACCAACACCACTTCGCTTTCGAGATCTCTCTAACTAAACGAACAAAAAAAAAAAAACACTTCGAAGGTCTAAGGTGAATTGACGATACCGTCGTAAAAATCACAAAAATTTTACTCCAAATAGTTAAGGAAAAAGACAGTACAATCTTCTGTTTTTTTTTTTTTCAACGGTAGTAAAATCGTCACCGTTCAAAGCACGCCGGTCTCCAAAACCCTAACTGTCGAGTTATGAAGAAACTGAAAGACCAAATCCTTCGAAGATTCTCGAAAGTAAAATTTAACCAGTTTGCTTCCCCAAATAGCAAAAACTGAGAAATCCTCGAATACTTCTCGTTTGCATTCGATTAGAGAAAAAGAAAAAGAAATAAATGCCAAGGAGTTAATGAGTTTTTGAGGTGAATTTTATTTTAAAGAAGGATTTTTTTAAAGAAAAAGGAAAAAAAAAGTTGAGAATTTAGAGTTTATTAGTATTAGCAATGGTTTTTATTACAGAATGGATAGTGGAGAGACTTACAAAAAAAAAAAAAAAAAGAAACAAAAAAAGGGAGAAGGAAACCCCTGCGAAGGAGGGGGAGCAAAGATAAGAGAGAAGTAAAAATAAAAATTAATTGAAAAAAAAAAAAGGAAAAAGCGAAGCGCATAGAGGTGTAATGGATACGTATGTTTATACGGTCTACTTGTTTTGACCAAAGGTCATCTCACTCGTAATCCTTATCGGCTTTTTGGCTGACGGAATTATTTATTTATTTATTTTATAAAATTTTTAAACAATGCTTAGCAGTTCACACTCACCGTTGGATTTCCTCCATCTCTATTTGTAATTTATCCACGCCGCCCACTGTGTCTTTGGCTCTTAGCTTAGCTGGAATGATCGGTTTCGCTTTCAATTAATGCATTAATTTTTTTAAATAATTATTTTTAAACAAACCATTCATTTTAATCCCCTTCTTTCTTTCTAAAAACAATTACTTGAAAATTATATACTTTTTTAATTTAATATGTTTTAAAATATAATATTTAAATAATAATAATAATAATAATAATAATTTAACATACTTGGAAAGTTTGAAGTCAATTTTGTTCACTTTGAAGTTGGAATTCAATAACTACCCAAAGAAAACAAAATAAAATGATTTTGTGTCGTCTTCGCTAAACGTCTTTTTCACTAATTCTTTTAAAAATGGTTAACTATTCATTTCTCCGTTCAAAATTGCAATCAGATGCATGATTAAAATTTATTTATTTTTTAATTAGAACTTGAAGGACCTTGTCTAAAAGTTTAAAAATCCTGTGAGGTTTCAGTATATTTTCATCGAAATGAAGCCCCCTGTTTGTAAAAAGGTCAACTAATTACATCTATACTAATTATTTAGCCCGCAAAGTTCCGGGATCTCTGTTTCTTCTTTTTTCTTATTCTAAAGTTTCGAACCCTTTGCCGTTAAGATATATCCAAAAGAAAAAAAAAAAAAAAAAAATCCTCTGCTGAAAAGATCATTTGAAAGCACCAAAACACAGGAAAAAGCAAATGAACATCTTCAGCAGAAAACCCAATCCCAAAGGTAATTGAATTCCGAATTTTTTGTGCCCTAATCATCCCACCAGGCGATTCCCATTTTGTTTATCCTATAAATCTCCTGACTTTTGATCGAACTTTGTTTTTTTTTCATGGAAATCTGGTTTGATTGAATTTTCTTCACTTCAATGTTCATGTTTTGGAACAATCAAATTTTACAGCGATTTCTTCCCTATTTGGTTACAATTGGCGTCGACTTGTCAAAGCTTAGCGGTCATCGTTTCACAGTTATTTGGTTATAATTTATTATTATTTTTCTGTGTATGCAGAGGCACTTCGTGAGAGTAAGAGAGAAATGGCGCATGCTACCAGAGGTAATATTTGATTATTTTCTCTGCCCCTTTTTTTTTAAATTTAATTTGTTTGCATTTACAAAGTCATAAATTTGCTGATTATGTTTATGTGTCAGTTGATTTAAAGAACTTTTTTTTTTTTTTAAATAGACTGCTGTGCTCTGTTGATATTATTCTTGCATTAGTTTTAGAATTTTTATTTTGGAGTTGGTGCATTACTTTGATCTGAAAACTCGATATACTCGATATACTTTTTGACATGGTTCAGGTATAGAGAGGGAAATAGGAACCCTACAGTTAGAGGTACGTCGAAGTACTAACTAATGAATAATGATCATAGTTCTAAGGATTTTTACAGTGGTTCTAATTTGATTTATCCTAATGGCAGGAAAAGAAACTTGTTGCTGAAATCAAAAGAACTGCTAAAACCGGAAATGAGGTATTTTTAGTATTGTAATTTGATTGCTTTCATGTCCCTTCCTAGAGACTTCAGTGTCAAGTTCATTTATACCTTAAATGTTTAAACCTGTTTGACCTGTACCTTTTTTTTCTCCCCATATATACTGTGCAGGTAGCGACTAAAACTCTAGCCCGGCAGCTAGTAAGGCTTAGGCAGCAGATAGCTAAGTTACAAAGTAGTCGAGCTCAAATGAGAGGCATTGCAACTCATACGCAGGTTCAAATCCCTCCCTCCTTCTCTTTCCTTTGGCTTTGCATCTAGGTTTTGGTGTTGCAGGTGACCTTGCTGCATTTTGGTTCCAATAGGGCTTGTTTCTTTTTATAGGCAATGCATGCTCAGTCTTCAGTTGCTGTTGGCATGAAAGGTGCCACCAAGGCAATGTCAGCTATGAATAAGGTCAGTAACAATACTGTAATATACATATATATATATATGTCTTTTTACCTGCATGATGATATGGATTTTATGTATATTATTGTCCTCGGTAACCAGTTTACCAAAGTGTTCTGCTTTTGCTTTAGAGGGGGAAGTTGCTTCCTATAGTATGAACTGTTGGTTGATATTTATCTCATGTATACATCCATTCATATATTGCTATATACATGTGCATGAGTACACAATCTCACAATCATGCTCCCCTTTTAAAATAATCTTTGATTTTTGAACTACTGATGACTGAGATTTCCTTGCAGCAAATGGCCCCAGTAGAACAAGCAAAGGTTATACGGGAATTTCAGAAGCAGTCTGCACAGATGGATATGACTGTAAGATCATGCTTGTTTTCGAAAATATAATAATGTGGAAAAAAGCTAATGTTTCCGTCTTTTAGTTCATATTGATGGATTTAACTGTCCAGCATTCATGCTTGCAGACGGAAATGATGTCAGATGCCATAGATGATGCTCTGGACGACGATGAGGCAGAAGATGAAACCGAGGACCTAACAAATCAGGTGTGGTTTTTTCCCTTCTTTTCAAAAAAAAAAAAAAAACCAAGGGAGGGCGTGTGTAGGGCGTTGGATCATAAGATTCTGGTGTGGGGCTGATGCCAATGGGGCTTGCAGAAGATTTCTTGGGCATGAAAATAGGTTTAAGTCAAATCATTTGACCTTTGTACCTCCAAAAACAAAGAACTGATAACAACCTTCTCTAAATTTTCTTTTCTCCAGGTTCTAGATGAAATTGGCGTTGATGTTGCCTCACAGGTTGGTATTTTTGTGGTTTTCCCCCTTCATCTTGGGGTTTCTTTTGAGCCAATACCATATTTTGCGTAGCTGTCTGATTCCCATGTAAATTTCTGCAGTTGTCATCGGCTCCTAGAGGTAGGATTGCAGGAAAGAATACTGAAGGTGTTGGCAGGTATTTTTCTGTCATCTCCCGTGTTGTTCTCAATTAGAATGATTTTTCGCAGTTGTAGGAGACCCATGTATTTTGCAAAGGTCCTTGTTTTAGATTTGAATTTGTGCTTTATAGTCTGGCATTGGATCTGTGCTTGGCAATGGTTTTCGACTTTTTACAACAATATTCGACTTGTTATCACCCAATCTCTCTCTCTTTCTCTCTCTTCTGGAATCACCCCAAATCTTCTAAAGCATGGCCCAATGTTTCAATTTGATTCCTGAAACTGAAAGAGATTGAATTATTTGTTTGTTTACAAATATTTTATTCCTTCTTGCAGTTCGGGTGTTGATGAGCTTGAGAAGCGGTTGGCAGCTCTTAGAAATCCATGAGCTGAGCTCCCCAATTTTTCCTTCATTAAGGTTGAGTTGATTCCCAAGAATTATTATCTATGCATGTTCGTAATTCTAGTTTGTAGATATGAAAATTACAGTCGGTGATCATTCATGTTTCCAGAGGTGACGCATAGCATAATGTAATTCTATCCATTTGAGTGGTGTAAATTCTGCAAATGTTGCTGGTGCAATTTTATATATGGCAATCTTGGAGATTACATGATTACGTGGTACAGAAAAAAAATAATAATACAACACAAAACATGGCAGGAAAGAGTAATATGAATACGTATGTGTTAGCTTTTATAAAATAAATTAGTAACATGTTAAAATTTATATAAATATAAATATTTTAAATAAGATTATGACTCAAAACAATACAAACATTTTACGAAATTTCAAATCTGGAAGCTAGGAAAAGAGATACGGTACGTTGGGTGCTCCACCTCTAGTGGGGCTCGGCTGAACGTGGAGGCTGCTTCGATCGATTATCAAGCATTAAGTTGATTTTCTATTTTTTAAAGGGAGGTTTGGATCAGGGTTATTGCATTAGTACCGACAGTAGTAGTTTAAAAAAAATGCAACAATTGTTATTTTGTTAGAATTGTGTTATTTTTTTGGATATTCTTTATTGGTTCGTATAAATCAATATTGTTTGTATAGATTCATGGGTGTTGGTATTTAACTTCTATTATGTTCACTTATTTCATTCGTTTGATTAACTTTTATTACCTCTTCTTCCTTAATGATTTTTATTTTTTTATAATATCATTTCAAAATAAAATATGATTATTAAATTAAATTATTAAATTTGATCAATAATCATTGATCATATATTATTATATTTATTTTAATTATTTGATTAAAATTTTAAATATTAAATATTTATAATTTTAAAAATTTATATTTACCTATAAATATGGATGAATATATAATTGATGTATACCTACAAATGTAAATAATAAATAAATTTTAATTGAAAACTTGAAAATGAATTATATAACAAAAAAAATACTTAAAAATATTGATAAATTAAAATAATATATAAAAATATATCGATATTTATACGTATCAATATCAAAACAAAAATAAAATATCCACTGTCATGGTACTAATTACTAATAGATACCAATCAGTAGCAGTTAACAAACGCTGGAGGTTTAAAATTATAGCTTCCCCCAAGTGTTACAACTAAAGTGCCAATTCTATTTTTTTTTTTTTCATGATAAGAGGAAAAACAGATGGAAAAGATTTTATTGCAGCCATTTCAGGTTGCATAGGACAAATAAAATTCAGAAATTTCCAGTAAATGAATTCACTTTCAATGCTGTTCAAAACACGGTTACAAAATGGCCATAAACTCTTTCCTTTGGAGGGGAACAATCTTGGTAAAAAGATTGGCAATAGAGTAAAGGGAAGTTACGTGAGCTTTAGAGGCGGTGAATCTAGTGGTGATTAACCCACATGCACAGTGAGAATAAACGTTCTTTTAGAAACATCAGCCGACAATTGATATATACTTTCGAACGCCATCATTTCCTGATTGAGAGGAGCTCAAAACTTCGAAGAGGATGATCATCACGGCTTCCTCTAAGAGGGGCACCACGACTAGATGCTTTGGCATCGAAAGCAAGTTGCATTCTTTGTGTGGTGGACATGCGACCACCGCTTGATGCTAGTCGGCTTTGTGGTACGTCGTTGGCTTCACCAGATAAACTAGGCCTGCTTGCTACTACAGCTCTCCTTGAAGTGCTACCATATCGAGATGAACTGCGTCTTTTATCTGAATTAGGGTGCTGAAATTGCAAACCAACGTCAGAATATTGGAAAAGTTGAAAGCAACGATAAGAGGGATGGTCAAACAGGTATATGATGAAATATTTTACTTCGCGTTCATGAAATAGGACGAAAAGTGGGTCTAAAGTGTAGTCATAATATAGCTAAAAAAAGGCATTGGTGGCTAATCAACTTTTCGTTTCTTAAGATTTCATGCAAATGTATGGGCTAAATAAAAGAAAATATTTGACAGGAAATTGAAGCTGACCGCATGCTTTGACAAAGCCGCATCATCAGCTGTCTTGCGTCGAGAATGATCACGATGAGGACTCGTACTCGAAACATTTCTTTTGGAAAATGCTTCAAATGCACCGGAGAATCTATCCCGAATGTCTCTACCCACTGAATGGTGTTGTCAAGGAGAATAACCCGGAAAGGATTTCAAAGATAGAAGGCAATGACGTTAATTAGTATACCGTCATAATTTGTAAATGTATAAAAGACTTTTTCTTTTTTTTTTTTTTTTCAAAGACAGCAAAAAAAATTGTCCTTGTCCGCATTGTATAATTTTTTCCATTACATAAAAGACCATTTTTTTTTTATTTTCTCAAATTTTTCTTTTCGAATAAACTGAAATGACAATCTTCCAAACCAAATAGTTGAGTGTCAAATACTTAAGTTACAAGAATCAGGTATGATATACTACCAAATAAAATCTAGTTCTGTTAAAAAGAAAGCAAACCTGAGATTCTTTCGGGTCTTTCAATGGCTGGTCCTGCAGTTAAACCTGCTCTTCCACTGGAATGCTGTGATACAAATGGAAAAGCTGAATAAAATATTCCCAACGGTAACCGAGAGGTAGAAGGCTACGAGTACTTACCCGCCCTCTGGAGCTGACACTAATCTGTGGGTACTTCAACATGGTCCAGTCAAATACATAGTCAAACTGATAACCTGCAGCAATGCAAATTTCAGAACCCAAAAACTTGAGATTCCAAGGAGAAATTGATTTGACAACATCCTCTAAGCATATGTGCATGTGTGTGTGAGAGAGAGTAGCAGATAACAGAATAATATATATCATTAATATTCAGGCAGCCACAATTATGATACCTTCTCTTATAAACAAGTCTCGGAAAAGCCTCTTCAAATACGAATAATCTGGTTTATCTTCAAACCGCAAAGATCGGCAATATTGAAAATAAGACACAAACTCAGCTGGATATGACTTACAAAGCACCTGTTAAACACAAATATACCACTATTACTGAACAAAGATGGAATAACACTGGAAGCTCACATGCTGACCACAACTTAGCCTTAATAGATGTATTCCCTTTGTCAACTTTAAACTTCACTCTTTGCATTTGCTAGAAAAGCCAAATTAAATTTCACTATTAACAAAAAAACAAAGAATTAAAAATCCTTCCTTTTTTCATTAAAATTGACTCAAACAAATAGGAAACTTTTTCCTTTCAAAAACATTTGTGGAAACAGAAATTCATGTGGAACAATGCGCCATCACAGAAATCAAATTGCTTCAAATTTAATGTATTTATCAAACATTCCATAAATATGGGAGGAACTAGCAATCACTACATCAGTCAGATATAACTCAACCGAATTTCTTAGAGCGAGCACACTTTTCTAAGGATGGCAGAAGTGATCATACCTCTATAGGAGTCGATGCCTTCTTTTCGCTAATCTTATCATATTTTTGTTTTTTTGTGCCAGCTTTTAGCCCCTGCCAGGGAAGGCTGAAGCAAAGAAAATTGTGCAAATCGAATCAAAATCAATGTGAAGAAAACTAAGAATGAAGATTCAATAACAAGTAACGATCAAACATCATCTGGAAATGCGTAAAACATTGAAATGAAATGAGCATGCGGCCACTATATAAACAACCTTCCTCTCAGGAAATACATAAGGACATAACCAAGGGATTCCAAATCATCTCTTCGGCTTTGCTCTGCCAGTAAAAGAGAAGAATTTATGTCAATAAAAATAAGAAGTAAACTTGCACCTATGATACATGATTTACTGCTACTAGTTGCGTCACAAACTAACTTCGCTTACCAATCCCATGGTGAGTGTTCACACTTGCATAACGAGCTGTGCCTGTGAGGTTCTTGTTTTCTCTGCAGCAAAGAATTTGGTGAGTTGGTTCACAAACAAATGCATTTGGGACTAGGTTGCATGGCACTATATACTCGGTACATGTTTACCACATAGGTAACACTACAGAAATAGATACAAAGACAGGAGATAATAAGTAAAGAAAGAGAATTGAGCAAGTGAGAGAGAGAGTCGGACCAGATGTTTAAATATTAATGCAAACTAGGAAGAGCATCAACAAAAATTAAGTACTAGTATATTGAAAACAAATAAATTTGACTAGCAATAAAGAATTTATATGATCATTTAAGAGTCAAGAAACCACCCCATGTTCAAACTTCACCCAAAACAAAAGAGACTTTATCTGTATCGAATTCAGTTCCGGGAGATCTTACCCCACTGAGGCAGCAGTGTCAGGTGGAATGCCAATGTAATTTTTTCTTTTTTGGTCAATGAATGTCTGACAAAATGGCATCGAAAGAAGAGATTGCAATGAGATGTGAGCATTGCCTCAAGATTTGGAATTTTCTTTATTACAAGGGTTCAGAAGGCTGATGAAACTTTGACTACAATTTTGTCCTAAACGTACCGAAATGCTAAGGCAACATGCCTTGCATCCATGATTAAAAACAAACACTCCGCTGAATATAGACCATGAAATTACTTTCTTATCTAGTAAGTTAACCGATAGTCGTGTGTTATGATGAGAACTATACAATCTTGAGATCTTCAAGTGTGAATTTCAGAATTAAGAAGTGAACAAAAAGATAATCACCTGTATGGGATGTGTTTATGAGTCTGAAGATCCCTATACTTCTTTGCAAGACCATAGTCAATGATATATACCTGTAAGAACAGAATTAAAAAGAAAACGAAATGAAACCAGACTATTTCATACCTTTCAAGGGCAACAAAGTCCTATTACCAGAAATGGAAAAATATTCTTATCTTAACCGGGAATTCAAAGTTGAAAGTGGTAGCGCTAGCAGTCACATGAGTACAATCATGTTATATTTGCCAACACAACTTACAAATAAAACTATATAACTAATACCTGATTTGCCTTGCGTCCTAAGCCCATCAAGAAGTTGTCAGGCTTTATATCACGGTGAAGAAAACCTTTTGAATGCATATATTCTACTCTATTAATCTGAAGAAAAAAAAAAACCAACAACAACAAAGAAAGATTGAAAAGGGAGAAAATTAAATAAAAAAACCATTGAAAAGGGAGAAAATTAAATAAAAAACCCGAAAACTAACTGTTTATCTTGAAACAGTCATATACTCACCAATTGATCGGCAAGCATCAAGACAGTTTTTAATGAAAGTTTCCTGTTGCAGTAGTTGAACAAATCCTCCAAACTAGGTCCAAGAAGGTCAATTACCATGACATTGTAATCCGTCTCAACTCCAAACCACTTGAGGTGGGGAATACCCGCTGTATCAAGAAGAACCCACACAAAGTTATTTAACGACAAAAATAATGTGCTTTCTAAAAATCTGTCCAAAAAAAGAAGAAAGTAACAAAATATTCAAGATTAGACATCAACCAGCCAGCACGTCTACAAAAAGATTTTCAATTAAGAACTGGACAAATCATTTAAGGACTAGGTTGATAATGCAACAATTATGGAAAGGAAAGAAAATTGCTATTATCTTTCTAAACCAGTAGCTAGCGAAAGCAGTAGCAAATCGAACAAAGACTGATTTATAAAGTTATAAATAAAAGAAAATTACTGGCTTCCATCAGATTAGAGCTTGCATTTTTTTCTTTGCTTCCCCCCCCCCATATAATGGTAGTGGAAAAGGCTACCCCAGAAAAGATCATAGCCAAATTATGACGTAGCTCCAAATCGTTTTTCCAGACAAACATAAAAGGGGGATCAAAGCAGGGACACAGACTTACTTCCTCCTTGAAGAAGCATATACAATTTTGACTCATACTGAAGCTGTGGATGCCTGGTATTCACAGATTCCTGAAATTACGAACAGAAAAATAAAAATTAGGTCAAGGCCATTGCTTTGGAAGTTACAAATTATAAATTGTAAGCAGATTAAAAAAAGGGTTTTCTGCCCATCACTGTTACGATGATTCGGAATCTTTCACACCCTTAACATTCGCACTTGGACCAACACATTCTACGTGAAAGGGCATCGCTACATCTTCATTCCAAAGGAAACAAAAAGTGTGGGTTGGAAATACAAATTTGATAAAATTACTTCCAAGATTACACTTAACCATAAACACCTTTGCTCAAAGAAGCATGGTTTCAACGTCTCATTTGTGTAAAAACACTTTTCTTCTTCCCAATGAGTGCAATACCAAATATTCCTTCCCCTTATGCTTCAATGATGAACCATAAAAGCCAAACACAGGCGGACATGGAAGATTGACATGGACAAGTGACTTCTTACACAAATTAAGAAACGCATTTGCAAAAACACTTCTTCTGAAGGAAAACAAAATTATGAACAAAGAGCCTATTACTGATCACTTTTCTTGTTAAATTTCCAAAATGTAATGCAATTTAAGTCCAAAGGTTAGTAATACTTAAACAACAGAAAAAAAAAAAAAAAAGTAAGAACAATTGCCAACGTATATCTGTTTTTGCTTCTTAGAGAGTTAACAACTCACAGCAAATAAATGTGGTGACAACAACCACGAAAGCAAGCAAATGACCATTATCAGTTGACAATCACAGCTAGAAAAAAGCAGTCCATCAGCAGTTGACCAACAAAAGAGAATACCAAAAAAACACATCTCAAGAGAATATGACATACCAATTTGACAGCAACTTCCTCTCCAGTTTGCACATTTACACCTTCAGCAAAAAAAAAAATAGATATATTTATTAGAGGAAAAGAGGGCGCAATGCTGACAAAGAAATAAGAGATATTTTCCATAAAAAGAAAGAGAAAAGCCATCAAAGAGATTTGAATTCTTATACCTAAATAAAGCTCTCCAAAAGAGCCACTGCCAATCTTTCTGCCAAGCTTGAACTTACCACCAATCACATGATCCATTCTCAAGCAAATCAAAAGAGAGAGAGAGAGCGAGAGTAATTTTCTACAATAAAAACCAATACCCCCAAACAGCTTAATCTAAACTATTTTCACTCAGATCTGCGTCAAATTCAGCATTTATTGCTCACTAATCCAATACTCCCTCAAAACTCAAGGGATTTACCGACTTGGAAACTCCAAGCCTCCAACAGATCAACTAAACAAAATTAAAAAAAAAATCTTAACTTTCTTCAATAAGTTCAGCAGGGATAAAAGCGTCTAATAAAAAAAAAGTCCAATCTTTTGACCAAAAGAAGAAGAAGAAAAACATGGAAATCCTTGGGAGGACAATGCGAAAAATCAAAAGAAAAAATTGTAGATTTCAATCTAAGCCCAGGAAAAGTAGAAAAAGAGGATTTAAGGCTCCAGCTTCCTCAACTGCGTAGTCTGACAGCAAAATCCCCAAAATGAAACTCTAATTTAGAAGAAAAACCCTGCTACATTGACCTGAGAAGAAGATGAGGAATCAACTGGCAAAAAAACCAAAAGTCCCACGGTAATCAAAATAAAAAAAAAACAGTTGAAAAATCCGAAATAAGAAAACTGTTTTTTTGGGATAAAAGTAAAAGACCAAACTAGCAAGGAATACTTTTCAGGTGTTTGTTAGCCAGGAAAGAAGAAGAAAAGTGAAAGGGAAAACAAAAATAAAAAAGAGGAAGAAACAGAAGGTTTTATAATTGTTTTTTATAATAGAATAATAATTAAAAAAAAAAATCTAGACCAGGTTATGTTTTTAATTAAAAAAAAAAAAAAAGGGACGAAAGCGGGGTTAAGCGGAGCGGTACCTTAGCTTGGCAATCTGCTGCCTGACCTCACACGTTTGGGATTATGTCTGAGACTCTCTGTGATAGTCTGACTGCCTCAAGCTTTCTTCTTTCTCGTGTTTTTACCTGTTTGTTGTTGCAAAAAACGTGCACTCCTTTATCTATCTCTCTCCTTTAAATTTTGACTCAGTCCTCATGGGCTCATGTTCCTGGTCATTACTATTAGTTTGACGGCAGAATTTAATTGAAAAATAAATAATATGTTGAATCATCCTTTAGAATTAGTATTTAGTCCATTGCATCGATTTAATTTAAAAAATTTTAAAATTAAATAAATTGGCCGAATATGAGAAGTTGAGTGAATCGTTCGAATCATATTTAAATAATTAAATTTATATAACTAAATTAAATATAATTAATATAAATAAAAATATATAATTTATTTATTTAAATATAATAATTTAATTAATTTAATTTAAAAAATTATAAATTAATTAAATAAATTTATTTAACTCGATTTATAAAATTGACTTCCATCAAAATTGACCAAGTCCTAATGAATCAAATAGGATAAGTATCTGTTCACTCAACTTGTACTCACCCTAATTATAGTAATTATCAGTTGCCGAATCTGCTTTTTGCTGGACAACCCGCCTAATCTGAAGTCTGCTGCGCAGCCCTCCCAGTTTAAAGTGGTCCTGGCAACCCTCCCAATGTGTGCCGGGCTTGAATTTATTTTATTTTATAATTAAAGTCAATTCAATTACTTTTTTTTAATAAAATATATATTTTAATTTAATTATAAAAATATATCAATATTAATATTAAAATAAATTTTTAAATAATAATTTAATCTTATAATCTGACCGAATCAAGCTCAAATATGAAAAAAAGATATTAAAAACCAAAGTTTAACCTACGGGCCTCAACACCCGTGCCTTACTTTTATACTTGTAGTATTGCTTATTCGGCTTGAGCCTCGCAGTTAATGGGATTACGGTAACCTATTTGTTGTGTATATATTAATGCATGCATATATATATATATATATATATATATCAATATGCTTGGCTTTTTTCTCGAACATTATGTTCGGCAAAATTAAAAAAATAAATAAATAATGGTCCGATCGACCAGTTCAATTTTTTAACTCTGCCTAAAATTCTACTTTATATATTAAAATATCCCATCATAAAGCATCCTAGATGGGTTATTATATCTAGATACTTTAATAGATAAATATCCTACCATGATCAAAGAAAAGTAATGTCGCATATAATGTAATATTTTGAAATCAAAAGTCAAGACTATCCCGAAGGCAGACGGAATATGGATAATTATGTGTAACTCAATATTTAATTCATGGAAAGTGCTTTAGGAGTTGGTATTAAACATAATAAGAATTAGTCAAGTAATCTCGATATCCGAACTCAGTTCGCATTATCGACCCATCTCTTAAGCCATTCAAAACTTTTAACACAAGAAAGGATAAAAAGAATAGTAGAGAGCAGGGTCAGCATTCAACTCTGTGCTAGCTAATTGTGAAAACATCGCAGCTAAAGCATATATACATGTTGATAAGACTTAAAGAGCGTGTCTTTGTACAACATTCTTCAGCTTTTGAAACTATTAAGCAAGAAAATATTTTGCACCTAACATTTTACGGAATGAATCAATCCTTTCTCTCTTTTCTTTCTGTTTCCCTTTCTACTACTATCCTGTTTGTTTTTTATCTTTAAAAAAAGAAAAAAGAAAAAAAAAAACTTTTGGCTTTCCTTGGCATCTAGACCTTACGCTGTAAATCAAACCTGAAGTTCCTGCACATATAGCCACCAACATATCCGAATGCAAAAGGCAACATCGAAAAATACCGTTTTGAGTATCAGAATTCAGTCTGTTAGTGACCCGGACCAACTAGTTTCTCTAACGGCTCAAAAAGATCGGGCAAGCTACAGGGATCCGCAACGTTTTTCAGTGGGTTCGGGTTGGGTAGGCAAGAGATTCGAAAAGCTCCCTAGAACACGCTGATGATTAGTAGTTGAATCTGAAGCATCCGATGACTCTGACTCATCATCTATGTCGAGTAATCAGATAGAAAAATCAAATATGTTAAAGATAGTGGCAGTGAGGTATCTGTCAGCGGTGTACAAAGAATGATCAGCATATACGAAGTTTAAAAAGGAAAAAGTCAAATTACCAAAAAGCGACTTAATAGACGGCCTGCTTGATTTGGTGTTCTTCTTCATCAACTCCGCTACAAAGAGAAAGAAAAATGTCATCTTACAAAGTGACTTTCAAAAGCCCTTAATTCAGTGGTTGGGGATAAATCCTATAATGCAAATTACTAAAAAAAGTAAACAATTATGTTACACATGCAGCAGAAGGAAACCATAAAGTTAAGATGCACTTTTCGGACAGACACAGCTTATACAAC
This sequence comes from Adansonia grandidieri, assembly GCA_038382065.1. Taxonomy (NCBI): domain Eukaryota; kingdom Viridiplantae; phylum Streptophyta; class Magnoliopsida; order Malvales; family Malvaceae; genus Adansonia; species Adansonia grandidieri. The sequence goes on along the minus strand of JBBYHK010000020.1, from coordinate 11,189,741 downwards.
ATAATAATAATGATCATATAAAGCTTTAGCATCTTGAAATATTGGTCGGACATGCATTCTTACACGTCATTCTGAAACCAATACCGTGCCTGTCTATGTACATAATTCCATAAATAAAGCACAGAAAGAAGGATACCCATCCTAGGCACTTGATAATCATTGACAATTTCAAAATATTTGCATGTGTATCCCACAAAGTAGATGTCCTTTGAGGAAAGCATCTGCGACAAAAGGGATGATCAAGGAAAACATAGTTATGTATGTCTTGGATAATTAGCATATGAAACACATTGCCATGACATGTTAGGATTAGGGAGCAAAATATCATGAAATGAATGCGCTTAACGAAAGATTCCCCGAAATTATAATAAAAAGGCCTCTTACACAACATGCAAAATCCATCCTGACAAAATAATGATAGTAATAATGAAACAACATAAAATAGTATCGACCAATAGAATTCTATGGTATGGTGCTTCACAAATTTAAAAATCTTAGTTCTGAAAAAAATGATGGAGAGCCAAAGAAAACAATGACAACTTTGTTATCTGCTAACGGCAGATTGAAATGCAATGGGTAGGTTACTCCAATACAAAAGAAACTCGAAGCTTACTTTTCTCCATGGACCAGATTTTGATGGTGTTCTATTCTGATTCTCAGACTGCACAGTGAAAAATAAGCGAACAAAAGAAACATTATGAGCAACATTAAAGTCGCAACATAATCAGCTCTACAGTGTGTGAAAATTAAGGGATGTCAATACCTCAAACTTTTTAAAATTTTGAGTATCTAGCTCGTTATTAACTTCAGGAATAAATGCAGCATCCATTTGATATATTCTATCCCAGTCCATACCTTGAAACCGTGGATGTTCCTAGAGAAGTGTAAGAAGCGAGATAATCTCCTCCTCTGGAAACAAGTTTGAGGAACAGATTCAAGAATCTAGAACTAGGACACACCAAACAACACCTTAATTTCACCTGCCCCGTTTGATCCTAGTCTCTGATTGACGTTACACAAGAGTTTGCTAATCAGATCTTTTGCCTCTGCAGATAACTTCACCTCTTCAGGAAACTTCAAATGGTTTCTCCAGTTTACTATCTGTGCAAGGAACAAAAGGATGCTACACTATTAGACAAATGAAACTTCTTAATATACTCCTTTTGCTTCATCAATACATTCATTTATTAAATAGATAGCTGTTATGCAGCTGCAAAAAGAATTATGCTTGAAGCGGCGTTTCCCTATAAAAAATCATAGAACAAGAAAAATCTATGAAAAAACAGAATGGGTTATTGCTGGACTATGACAATTTCTTTTCACATTCCAGCCTCAGCAATAACTAGGACCAAATAACATAAATGTTTTATCGCTGAATTAAACTGCTCTTCAAATGAAAGTAGCAGAAAAGTATAAAGAGAGATAAAACGAGCCAGATCCAGACAAATGTAACAAATGAGAAAAGGAAAGGTGCACAGCATCAATTGGCAATATTTCTCAGGTTACCTTCCTACAAGTTGACATCGAACCATCTGAATTAAAAGGTAGAGAGTCTACAAGCATTTTGTACATAATGGCACCAAGTGACCAACCATGCAAAATAATTTATAGTCAGTCAACAACAATCTATAATACTGTCCGCAAAATAGGGCATTCTAGACATCACTAGAGGACAAGATCACTTCAATTCACCATGAGTTACTGAGAGCTGGAAGTTAATCTTTCAAAATGAAGTCAGCATTGTGCGTAAAATAGTTAAAAATGAAATATCCTCTAACCTGCAACTGGACATAATCAATCCCATTTCTAAATTAAGCAGTTACAGTTTCAATTCTATGTCAAACAAATCAAAAGGAGAATGGGATGTGAAACAAAAAGGAATTTCATTTCAAAATGCATAACTACTGACCAATCACATTCCATTGCATAACCTTTCTTCAAGAGTACTTCTGGAGCAATACAGTCGGGAGTGCCAACAGTAGAATAGGCCTGCAAAATCCAAGTATTTGACCCTAAAAGAAAAATTTTGAATCATCTAACAGTCATTGCTGAATTCTTCCAAAGGCTTATAACAACACAAACAAATACATTCGAATATAAACAACTCTATTTACTAATATTATAATACAAAAGCATAGATGAGATCGTCTTCAATCACCAAACAAGGGCAACATAGCTTAAAGCCACCAATTCATTAATTTAATTTAGTGGACCATTTATAGCATAAGATATAGAGAGATAAACAGATAGACGGGACAAAATGGCTGAGAACTTACAAGCATTCTCTAGTTCTTTTGCCAAAGCTCTAGTTGCTCTTGTTGTGTTTGTTTTGGAGTTGCTGAGCGTTCATCAGTTTCTGTAAATTCATTAATGTTGCCTCCTCCAGAAAAATCCGGTTCTTTGATAATACAGAAATCTAAGGGTTTTCATAGTCCAAAATCTGACAACCTCAATTTTTCATATCTATCCAATAGCAAGTTGTCAGGCTTCATATCCCTGCAACATTTAGCACTGGAAAGGTTAACCTTAAGTCATTAAAACACCTTGACTGTTCTTTATGTCCATACACTAACCTATGAATATAATTGTGCTTGTGGATAGATTCAATAGCCAAAACTGTCTCTGCAACATAAAATCTAGCTTCATCTTCAGTCAAGATATCCTTTCTCGTAAGTAACATCATCATATCTCCACCAGGTAGATATTCCATTAAAAGATAAAGGTACTCCTCCTCTTGGAAAGAAACAGTATAGTTCAACAATACAATGGCTGTCAAGTTCAGCGAGCAGGTTCGTTTCAGCTCTCACGCTCTCAGCCTAAAACAAGATAGAAAATTTGAAACCATCTGAAATGAATAGTGGACAAAACCTCAAAAATACCACATGTCCTGAATAAATGAATACCTGGCCTCTTCGAAGCATTTCTGATTTCTTAAGCTTCTTCATAGCATGTATTTGGCCTGTATTCTTTTCCTTGCAAACTCTAACCTGCATCAAAAACAAAATTTTAGTAGGAGAAAAAGGAAATTGAGTACTCTATACCATCAGTACTCCTTGCACAAGGACAAAAACAGAACAAGATCAAGGACAGTTAAAATCATATAGAAGTACACCAAACGCGCCCTTGCCAATCATTGTTAACAATTCAAAGTCATCGACGCCCATTTTATGCCTCTGAAGGCGCATATATTCTCTTTCCTTCTTCTCCAAGAACTTTAGTAAGTTATTTCGATCATCCTCAGAGACATCAGCTTCTGCCAGCTTTTTCCAGGATCATTCGTCTATTCAGAAAAAAATTATTAGAAACTTTATTTCTTTAAAAGAATATAATAATCTACTAAAGTTTAACAGACATAGTAATAAATGGACAATGTCATAGTATCATTACCAAATCCAATCCAAATTATTATTAGCCCTGAACGAGCTCTGCCATGCTTATATTGACTCTAGTTACTTAAAGGTAGAGTTGTCTTCAGAAAAACTCAGTCAATCATAGAGGCAAGGACCGTAGACCTCCCAATCAAAGAGTCTTGGCTCCAGTTGTCTATATATTTTATGTTGATTGCTAGTTATATCTCTTTCATGCTTTCTTTAAAAGCATGTAAAATCCCTCAATTTGTAATAATTTCAAATGATTATTCAGATTAAATGATACTACCAAAAGTTTGACTCAATACTAGTATTCCAGATATACCTAATAATGAAAAATTACAGAAATATCCTTGCTTTTCTCAATATAATTTATAACTTTATATCAAAAATGAAAGTTTAGCAAATTTTTAGCATAAGATTAGCAAGATAAAGAGATGAAGAGACCGGAGCCATACCGTTCTCTTCTTTCTTGCGATTCTTCATTTGTTCCTTGTAATGTTTCTCAATGGACTGCTTGGCAGCGGCTGCCTTTTGTCTAGTAATATTGGAGAGAGCTTCTTCGTCCATGTTGGCTTCGTCATTCCCTTCTCCTCGTACGCATTCACCGCTAGACGACGACGCCTCGCTGCTCGTCGAAGCTCTCAACTTATCCCTCGGCTGTAACTTCGAAAGCCAACTCCTCGCTGAATCCATCTTCTTATCTAGTCAAAAGCAAATTTCTACCTCAAACAAATCCCCTCGCATTCACCATTTCAATACTTCAAAAAAATTTGCACAGATTCTGAATTTTTGAAAAAAAATTGAAATGAAAAGTTAAGCAAACAAAGAAATTCGCGCTACCGGAGTAGTTTGCGAGAAAAAAATACGATCCGCGAAAAGCTCTCCCGAGAAAGGAAAACCAAAAAAAAAAAAAAAAATTCTTGGTTTTCTTGTCGCGCGCGTGGTTGTCTCATTTGTATTTTGTTTAAAGACCCTACACCTTCTTATGTACGTTTTCCCTTCCTTTTTTTCTCTTTTCAATTTCTTTAAACATTTAGTTCTAAATTTATGATTATTATTGGATCTCACAAGTCACAAGTGAATTGATGTCCATGAAGATGCTCGGTGGGCTTCTTACTCACGTTTCTAGCATGATCTCCCAGCTGAGCATATTGAGCACCCGTTGTATTTTTCTTAATAATTATCAATATTGGAATATTCTTTTTTTCTTTGGATAAATGAAAAATTTATTCATCCAAAATAAGCAGAACAAGTCTGCTACAAAGAATCAACAACAGTATTAACAACAATATTTGCATAAGCTTTGTGAATGAAGAGAGTTGCAACAATGAATCAACAACAATATTTACATAAGAATAGAAAATCAAGAGCTCCGTGAATGAAGAGAGCATGTTCCAATCTTCATCTGCACTGCCTCTTTAAGTGAGTGTATAACAGCAACTGGCCTAGGACATATACCCCATGAATATATCGGTTAGGTTCCTTCCAGACAAAGTAAATGCAGGCTGTCCAAGCAAGTCTGAGGGCAATGGAAATCATAGATTTGCCCTTTATGTTATGGAGAGGCTTGGAGAGCACTGTCCCATACTTGTTGGGTGAAAAAGCATGAAAAGAAAAGGTGATCCCTGCTCTCTGGCTCGGAGTTGCATAACACGCAGCTAGTGGAAAGGGAAGAATTCCAATGTGCCATGCGTAGAAGCGTAGGAAGTTTATCAAGGGCTGCCAACCATGCAATAAAAGAAAACTTTGGCACATGAAAGGGAAACCAGATGAGCTATTTTGAATATTAATATTGGAATATTCAAAATATACCCAGAAAATCATATTAATTGGAATATTAATATGTCTAATATTTTATGGTTTAAATTTCAATTATATTGAACTGAATTTGACCGTTATTTTTTTCCCTATTTGTTTTTGGATAGATCAGAATCAGGAAAAGTCAAACCCAACTTAGGGCAATTTGAATTTGGATTTTCTTGCAAGAAGGGCATCATGGGACCATGTTTGGTGTGTTTTGATTTAAGTAGACGTCAACACCAAAAGATAGCTGTATTAATTAGCCATTTTTTCTCACCATTTTCCGTCACTACATATTTTTCACCACCAATTACCAAAAACAACTCTTGCATCACAACTTGTCAAATTTTGGCGTGGAATATAACGTCTTTCAATTAAAGTACTCGAAGTCACCATACTAAGTGATTTTATGTAATTTAACCCATGTACTAAAAATTTAGGTAAATTAGTCATTATACGTTTAAAAATAAAACAAAACAATTAATGTTAGTAACCTACATAAACAAAAAAGGTTAAAATGCTAATACGTCCCATAACCTCAATTAAAATTATGACATGGCTCATTAAAATAATAAATATATATTCTTTAATCAAGCCACGCATAAAAAAAATTAAACCCATTGTGATTAAAACTAATTATAATTAAAAAAAAAACTTTTATCTAAGTTTTTAATCGTTTGACCAAAACCTTCTAAGCGTTTGAAACAGAAGAAAAATTGAAAAAAAAAGGATAAGCTATTTTGCCCAATATCAAACCAATTTGTCAAAATCCAAAAATCTTGTTCCCAAACCTGAAAAACATGGAAAGCAAACCTGAATTTGTTTCGAAAATTAAAAGTAAAAAATGCTAAATCACTTAAAATCTCAAAACAAACTAAACCCTAGATTCTAGAATCATTGAAGAGAAGACTTTGCAAAAGGTTATAGAAAGATTGAAAATGGAGGAAAAGAAAAAACATGCAAAAGGATTGTTGTTTAATATTTTTCACTATTTAATTTTTCTAGACAAGTAGCATGCAAGGTTTCTTTTTTCTCTCAACTTAGCAATTTTTAAAATCAACCTCTCTTAAATGTCAAGAATCCGGAGTTAGACGTTTTATTTTAAAGTATGATAGTGTTCATCACGATGAGTTTTATTTTTTTAAGGCATTTTACTTTTCTTTTCAAGTTTTCTAGCTGTTTAAAATTTTTTCCTTGATAGTGTTTTCTTTATTTTTCATGCTGTGTTTAATTTTTTATATATTTTTTTATATTTAGCTTTTTTAAATAATATATATTTATCATTATTTTAATTAGCCACATTATAATTTTAATTAAGATTTAATAACAGATCAGCAGTTTAAACTTTTTCGTTTACATCTATTACTAACATTACTGTTTTGCTTCATTTTTAAACGTATAAAGATTAATTTGCTCAAATTTTTAATGTTAATATTGAATTGCATAACGTCTCGTGGTACAAGAACTTCACGAGTACTTTAACCAATGTCTTTCATGTTGTCTAACTAGTCACTGCATGTTTGTTCTAAGAAATTTTACGTAAATTGATCGAAATTCGGGACCAAATGAACTGGTGTTTGAGTTTGTGTGATGCTGCTCTGACATTCAGGACCCCTTAGATCGCTGCTACCCTTTTTGCTAATGGATTTAATCTCAACATGAGCATGCAGCAGTAAGCATGGATCGCCCCGCCCCCACTTTTTGAGAGGCTTCCTGGTTATGTCCAATGTGATTAATGGCATTTTAAAGTCCACATTCTAACTTTAATTAGGGCAAGTTTTTGTCAAGAATGAAGATCAACACCCCTACTTAAGGGCACCACTTTTTGGAAATATTAACATTAACTTGCATTGCATCCTTTCTGCAACAATTCAACTTGATGGTAATATAGGCTGAATTCTTCAGCGTTTATTGGAAACCAAAGCAGAGTGAGTAGTACAAAGAAAAAGGAAACGAAGTTTTCATTTGGCTTTTGGGTGATTTAAATTGCAATAAAGAAAGCATAGTTACGAATTTATTACAATTAATGTAATTACTAATGTAAAGAATATTATTATTACAACCAATGTGATTATCAACATGGAGAAAATTTTTTTATTTAATAACTTACTATAAACATAATAATTATAAATTATAATCATAGTTTTTCTAATAAATTTGAAAATAGTTTATAACAATTTACAATATTCTTATTCATAGAAGTAAAAATATTTTTAACACGTTATAAATTGAATTCATAGACATATAATTCATGATTATAAATGCAATGGTTAAAACTATTAACCATTCAAATTCTAATTACAATAAATATCAATGTTGAAAAAAATGGAAACCAAAAATTGTAATATAACAACCACGAGATCATGTTACAGTGCCATTTAAATCACCGTTTGGCACCTCAACGAGGTGTGCGTAATAGATTTGTTTTTTGAAGGATTCTATTCGATATGTACTCATTTGATGCCTTACTGTCCTCCCCCCCCCCTTTTTTTATTGATACTTCAGATTATATTCCAAACTTAAAGCTAGCCTTGGTAGCTAAATGAAAATGTATAAAAAAAAAAAAACCCTTAAGCTGGCCTTCACCATATCAACGTGTTCACAGTCTACAGAACACCTCAAACACAACATGATACAAAAAAACCAAAACGAATATAACAAGTATACAATGACGGAGCTTGTTGAAAAGCCAACCATGGAGATGCATGTAACGCATCAATTTATTGATACACAATTCACACAAGATTTAAAAGAAAAATAATAAATTTATCTGATATATTTAAATAATAAGAATTTTTTTTTTAAAAAAAAAAAAACATACAAGTACGATAAAGACACATCAACATGATCCGGGAAACATTATTTTCCAAACATGGAAGTATTTGATATCTTGTCCTTTCTTTCTTCGTTTTTTGTTCCTTTAAAACCTTTCTTCATTTTCTTTTTCAAATATCGAAAACATCAAATAAAAGATCTTACATAGTGAACAAATGTCCATACAATTAGAAAGCCGCCCATCCAGATGCAGTGGTCTTCCTAGATCCAGATCCACTAGCAGGAAGATTCCTCTGTAAACGGCACCAATGTTGTCAAATTTCGAACCAAAAAAATGAGTTTGCATTACAAAGAAATAAGCAGCCTCCCAACATATGAAACATTTATCATCCAGGCAGTGTACCCAAGAAACTTTCCCTTCCATACTTCATTTAAACCATGGAACAAAAAAAAAAGCAACAATATATTCCAATTTTTAATATTTTAGCTTCAATTCTGAACCTATACTGCCATTACTTCTACCACTAGGGAGGGATCAATAAGCATTGATTTTAGCAGATAGCAATAGTAAAACATTAAGTTGATCGGGCTAAATACAGACAATGTCTAAAAGCAATGAACACACAGAATCATCTAGAAGACATGCTGCGCAGCATTGCGCGACAACAGCTACGAGTGTAACTTCAGAGAAAGAGAAAAAAAAAAAAAAGGCATGTGGTGTATTGTGTATGGTATACATGAAGGGGAAGAAAAGTGCTTCTGAATATATTACAATAACCAATTCTCTAATGATACTACATTTAAGAACAAAACAACAAATGTTGAAAACTTTATATAAAGCATATGAAACATGTATCTGATTGAATTTAAGGGTTAAATTAAAGCCATACCTCTAGTTGAGAAAAATCTGTTAAAGGGTCAGTTCGTCTTGTGTTTTCCTTGGATGCTATTTGACCAACACCTTGACTGATAGAGGTCATCCGAGCAGCAGCAGGGTCATTAGGAGGGGGTGGGAGAGGAGACCTTATTTTTCCTGCACCACTGGGTGGTGGGGCAAGGCCCAAAGTCTTAGGCTTTCCACTACCAGAAGGCCCCCCTGACAATCCAGCAGCTGAAAGCATGCCAGTTCCGCTAGATGGCTTGTGCTTCACATTAATCCGGATAGTCTCACCTTCCTATAACCCAAAACACCATAACATCAAAATCCACCTAAAATAAAGACAAACATAACATTTAAAACCCGTAAATAATTAACAAAAAGAACAGATTAAGTTGTACTCTTTAGAGAAGAAAAATAAAAGCCGCCATCTGCAAATGATAAATGATCAAACCAATAAAAACCCTTATTTATTATTTGTCAGTAAATCATGAAATACCAAAACAACAGAAGCTACAAAAATAAATGTAATAAATCATTTATTTAAAATAGCATATTGGAAAAGAAATAAATTGCATAATCTCTCCATAACATTTAGATTCTTCAAGTTGGTAACACCAAAATCCAAACAGAAAATAAATTCAAGTCCAGAAAAAAAACTCAGTCAAACTATCATGACACATTGGCAAAAAGAAATTGCACAGCCTCTCCATAACATTTAGATTCTTCAAAACAGTAACATCTAAATCTAAACTTAAAAAATAAATCAAAACCACCAAATCAAACGTACAAATATACAAGCTAAATTTATAAATAGAATCAATCAATCAACTACATACATATATATATATATATCTTTGTTCGCTCACACTCATAAAATCACGATCTTTCAAATATAGAAATTCATTTAAATAGCTCTAAAAAACACAAATAAATCAAAAAAAGTCCCCCTACCCAACCCCACATTCTCAACTCAATCAAAATTTAACCCAACAATTTTAAGCAATAGCTTAAAAATATGAAAAAATCTACCAAAAAAAAAAAAAACCCACATTCTAAAATCAATCAAAATTAAATGTTAAAAGCTACTATAAAGCAAAAAGACCTGAAATTTCTACCTTCAATCTGTGATTAACAGCGGGATGAATATCAATAAGAGAATCACTCGCACTCGTCTCACCAGTCTCTTTCTCGTTCTCTCTACTAACATACTTCTCGTGATCAGACAAAGCCACGTTGAAATCAAACGCCTCGTTCCTTTCATTAAACCCAAGCCCAATGAACGCGTGTTTTCCATTCCCATCCTCGATCTTGAGCACAAAATACCGAGAGGAATCGAGCGCGGGCTCGACGGAACTCTCTCGCTGGCCGGGGTGGATAAAACAAGCGGCGAAGAGCTCAGCCGAGTTGGGATCCTCTAACCGGATCTCGCAACGGTCCTTGCAGGAGACAACCCGGAGTCGACCCGACCAGATCTTGTCGGACTGGAGCCACTCGCCGCATTTGTAACCGCCGGAGGTGGAACGGGGCGGGATTTTGTAGACGGAGACTTCGCGTACTACCAGGAGGGTGTGTTCGAAGGACTCTTCTTCATCGAACGACATGTCGTGGAAAATGTGTAGGGGAGGGGATGTGATGCGATTAGGGTTTTTTTTTTTTTTTTTGTTTTTTCTTCGGGAAAAATTTGAGAATTTTGAAATTTTTATTTGGGGAAAGAAAGAGAGAGATGAGAGGTGGTAGGGAATAATCGGATGTTGAGAGATTTGGTGTGGGCAGAAAGACGTGGCTTTAAAGAAAGTGATTGAAATATCAAGTCAACTTCTCTTCTCTAATTACCTTTTTATCCTTCCTACTTTCGTCAATGTCAATTTGATACTTTTTTATATTTAATGCCGCGTTTAGTGTTGGGCATTTGAGCCTGTTCCCCGACCCAAAGGCTCCATAATCACATCATATTCGGCAACCAAGTCCAGTGTCTAAAATTGGGCTTTGTTGGGTACACTTTTGATTTTGGGTCCAACCGGGAAAATAAAAGGCGGGTCCCCGACTCTTTTCTTTTTCTCCCTCAATTAAATAGGTACATATATACATAAAATTAAATATTAAATTTAGTTGCATAATTTGTTTTACTTAAATTTAGTAACTTGGAATTTAATTATACAATTAATCTAAAATAAAATACATAAATTCAATATTATTAACAAATAATCTTAGTAGAATAATCTTAATCATTAAAATTCTATTAAGATTAGTTGTTTCTATTTAAAGAAAAATCAATATTATCACAAATCAAGTATAGATATGAAATAAAACGATAGGAAGAAAGATTTCTAAAGGAAAATATATTTTCTTTCGTGAATTTTTAAGTTTGTTTGAGGGAGACAAAAATAAAATTTATTTATTTTACATTGATTTAACTTCATTTCAACTCAAAATTATACTTTATTGAAATATATTTCAACATAAATGTATACTAATGTTATAGTAATCTATTATTAACTATAAAATAATAACTTTTATAAAAATTTAATTTATTTTGTTAGTTGAAACTTCGATATATCTGAAAGTTTACTGCATCCCTGCTCATCTAGTTTGAGTGTCTAAAACTAAGGCTAATGGCGGATGGGCTGAAGCTAGGGCCCAAATTTGGCCCGATCTTAACCTGTTTCGCCCAGTCCTAAATATACAGGGGAAACCTGGACAAAACGGTAATTTCAGTTATTTCTTCCTACTACTTACTTTCGTTTCATAGCTCGGCCAAACTGTCACTTTGCGCACTGCAAAGACTGCGAAGACTTCACCCAAAAAAGAAAAAAAAAAAAAAAGAGGCGAATTTCTTCACATTTCTCGTACGTGTTCCTTTTTCTCGATCTAAATATTTCTTAAACCCTAGTTTTTTCCCAATTGGTTTCCGATCTATACTCAATTTTTAAATCCTACAAAAATTTTTAATGTTTGCGAAAACCCATGTCAGTGTTTTTTTTTTTCAAATTTTTTTGAGGCGGTTGGTTGATTGAGTATGTGTTGGATTTTACTTGCAGGAAAATGGCCAGAAGTCTAGCTGGATTTCTGGTTCTCTTACTCTTCGTATCGATCTGCGCAGCCGGTTCGCTTTTTCAGCCAATCTCGGATTCTCATCGATCTGCCGCTCTTGAGCTCTTCACTTCCGATCATGGATCATTCAGAAGGTTTTTATAAAACCCAAATATTTTTTTTCACTTCACCATTTTATTATTTCTTGGTTTGGTTGTTAAGGAAAGAAATTTGGCGAAAATGGATAACAAATACCGTTGAATGTGAAACTTAGTTAAATTTAAACTTTTTTTTTTTTGAAAAAATTCAGTGATGTTTCTTTGTGTTGAATTGGAAGTAGAAAAGTGGCCTTTGACTTTGAGAATGAGGTTTTAGGAAGTATCTTATTTGATCTAATTGATCTAAGCAGCTTGGAAGAGACATACGAGGCACTAAGAACATTTCAGATTCTTGGAATTGAAAAGAAGCCTGATGTAACCGCTGCAGCTTGCCGTTCAATTTCTGAAACCGTTGGGTTATCATCTTCAACCCCGAAGGATCTTTTCTATGCTCTGAAAGCGAATAGCATAGCGGGATGCAAGATAAACGAGAAAGCTTCTCATGTATTATTTGAATTCAGCATGCTGAGGTTTAAGAGCTTTTAACTTTGTTTAATTCAGGTGCTTAATTTTGTTGTTTTCTTTTCTTTGCAAAAGGGCATTATTACAAGACTTAATGCTGCCGTCGAAGGTGCAAGTTCGTTGCTTGACTTCTACCATTCAGTAGGAGGTTTGGTACTTATCAAGGTAATTAATGCATTCAAAATACTGGTTTTTATATCGTACTTCATTTTTACACATGCTGTTTGATAAATTTTATGGATTCTCTAGATGATTTATATTCGCACTAAATTTGCTTCAGTTTGTTATGATGATCAACGAACCTTATTTATCCAGCTTCTTTTATACTGCTGCTAGTGCTTTTAATTTGTTTCTCATTTTGCCCCTACCTTTTAATGCCTTTGTCAATTCAGGATCAGTGTTCCAAAGCTGATGTTCATCTTGATGATGCTGAGGGAGTGTTCCGCTCGGTTAAGGTTTGTTGTTATAACTTGATTTAGTTTTACTCTGAGGTTAAAGTGCTATGCCTCTCCAGATCTATCCAGGCCGGCTGAGGCCTACCATTTTGGTGGAACTAGTTGCCGATGTGGTGAGATTTGGGTTTGTGGAGGAGGCTCACTACTTGAACTGACTCAGACTTCCATTGTTATTAACATATATTTGTCATGGCTGAATTTATGTTACAAATTGTTTCTAGGCTTTCAGCCAGAGTGATGGCCGGTGGCGTTATAGTTCAAATAATCCCGAGTCTAGTGCGTTCGCTGCTGGTAATGATTTATCTAAATTCTAAAATTTGTTTTTCAAAGACTATTTCCAGCACAAGCACCATATGGCTTTTTTATTCTTTCTTTGATCTTAACACTTGAATAAATGCTGCTTATCTTCTACACATTTATTAATTGTTAAGTTCAATAGTGCAATAGTTGTTCATTTAGGTTTGTCATATTTTTGCAGGAATAGCACTTGAAACACTTGCTGGAATTGTTTCATTAGCGTCTTCAGAAATTGACCAATCTTTGGTATGTAGTTAATATTGCTTGCTTTGATCTGGTGAAAGTTTTGACCAGTTTATGAATCCGAATAATTAATCAGCTCTAAGTGGATGATAAATTATTATCCTATGCAACTGCAGTTTTTAGCTGTATGGTTTTTGCTGCTTCTGGACTGATTATTTTCTCGTCTATGGATTACTTCATTTTCTAGCTGTATATCATGTCGGATATCTAGTTCATAGATGTGGATGGATCTTAATTCATTTGTTTTCAAAGCAATATAAATAAGGATTAGTACATTTACCAGATATCTTGATCTTTGCGGTGCTTATTTAATCAGTAAATTGTTGTGTTGAAGAAAAGTGAATTATTGATTACCTTTCATTTGGAGATAAGTGCTATATTAGAACTCATGTAAGGAAAAGTGGATTATTCTTCTTGTAAGCACATAGTGATGGGGGCTTTATTAAAACTCTGGGCCATCTGATTAAACTTCAAAACCATATTATGCTGCCAATGGATGTTTTAAGCTTGCAAATAATACAAGACTCATCAAATGAGCTCATAATAATCAACATGTCTATGAAATTTTAAATGTTTTCATTTTATTACTTCATTTAGTCATATGATGGTGTCTTTGGATATCGCATTATCTTGGATCCAGTGAGTAGATTTTGCTTTCATCTTAATGCTCATTTTTATTGCTTCTTATCTTTGTCTGTCAAGTCTGGGCATTCCATATTTTCTTTTTGCTTACTGTTGGCAGATTAATACTCTAAAGAATGATATAAGCAAGCTTTTCGACAGCATTGAGAAATATGGTATACATATCTCTCCTTTTTCCTTCTTTCTTTTTTTTTTTTTTTTGGTGTTGTCTTTGATTTGGTCTAGTTTTTCTCCAAAATCTTTTTCTTCCTTCTACTTCCATTCATCATCTCTCACTTAGAACAATGAATAGTATTACTCATTTTAATTCATTTTTAGTTTGAAATTTGTTTTTCCCCTTCATTTCTGTTAATTATCTCTTATTTCAGATGATGGGGCCCTTTACTTTGATGATAAACTTGTTGATGGTCATGAACATCAAGGCCCTTTATCAACAACATCATCTGTTCTTAGAGGGCTAACAGCATTTGCAGCAGTGACTGCCGGAAGTCTCAATGTCTTTAGAGAGAGCTCAATTATTATTCATTTTAGCCCACTCTTTCCTTCTTGGAGTGTATTCTAATACTTCGAGTTTATGTGTGCAGCTTCCAGGGGAAAAAATACTTGGTTTGGCTAAATTCTTCCTTGGTATTGGAGTTCCTGGTGATGCCAAAGATTTCTTCAACCAAATAGACTCCTTAGCTAGTTTGGAAAGCAACAGGCAAAGTTTTTCTTTTGGCACTTTGAATGTATTTTCTATTATTTAATAAAATTTGATGGTGATATATTTTTTCTATAATGTTTTGGAATTATTCAAATAACCTTATATAATAGTGAAATCTTAACCTTGGTTGAGTTTCTGTCGGTCTTGAATAATGTAGTTTCTACTTGATCCTTGAAAGAAAGCAGGAAGTTATGAACATGCCTATTTGTATAGCTCTAGACTGCTAGTTTGCAGAGGTTTTTGCTTTATTTTGCATATTTTGAAATTGAGTTGAGTGTTTATAAACATGTTTTCTTGCTTGCTTTATGTCTTTTGTGACTTTGAGAGGTGACTAGTACTTTTAGTGTGCTGATGTCGCCCTTTTTCTTTGGTTTTACACAATGAAGCTCTCGAGCTTAATAGATCTCAAATTTCACTTGCCATGCAGGATTTCCATCCCACTGATCTTATCGCTTCCATCTACAGTGCTTTCACTGACTAAAAAAGACTCGCTCAAGGTTTGTCCAAAGTTAAAATCCTTGACATGAATAAGTAATGAGTATTGTTAAATTCCTTTAAAGTGGCAGAAAGATGCCACCCAAGAATTATGGTATTAATTATATATTGGCATTTCCATTTTGCTTCTTAAGTACAGAATAGTTTTAGATCTTCACGAAGACCTTGTGTAGTTTGATGGGGAGTGTATGCTGGCCTTTGTTCTGGTCTCTTTATCAAAACGGAACCTTTTTTCATGTCTCATTCATCTGCATCCAACTTATGATTCATATTGCTGTGCATTACTTTCCTGTGATCTCATTATTCATTGCATTCACATACTTAAGCCTCCTTGATTTATACCAGATTTGAAATCATTTAATCTGGTTTATAGGGTTTTGTTATTGCTGATTTTTAGTTTTTCTGCTCTTTGAATATAACAGGTTAGAGTTAACACTGTGCTTGGTTCAAATGCACCACCTCTAACAGTGAAGCTCGTGGGAGCTTTTAGTTCTCGTTCAAAGGATGCATCTCTAGTTGAAAGCCAGGTATGTTGTTCCATCAAGTACTGTTCATTCTATTGGATGTAATTTCTGCTGCTTACAAGTTCTATTTTTGCACTTATTTTATTTCTGTTTAATCTGATTTAATGTTTATGAATACTATTAAATGCAGGAACTTAAGATTGATGCAGGATCTGGGGTACATATCTTGAATAACTTGCCGAACAGTATTGATGTTGGAAGTTACACATTTGTTTTTGAGGTATTGTTGTTGTCATTTTGGATTGATGCTTTTCGTTTATCCGGCTTTCTATGAAATACAAAATTTGAATTTTTGTAGGTTGTGCTTCATGAACCTGAGCTTGAAAAGGTTTATGTTACGGGTAGCCAAACAAAAGTACCAATATTTGTCACAGGACTTATTAAAATTGAAAATGCAGAAATTGCAGTACTTGACAGTGATCTTGGGAGCATAGAAGCACAGAAAAAGTATGTTTTTCTAATTGTTTTGCATGTATTTTGTTGGGTTTTTAATACCTATAATTGATATAACTGATGACTGTCTTGGAACATCTGACAACACTTCTAAAAGTTAGTACCTAGTGTTTGATTTTTTTTTTTTCTTTTATAAACTGAACTCCGACCTGCAGTTTTATTCATGGTCCTACATCCTCTTTATATAGGCTAGATTTAGCTGCTGAAAATGCCGTATCATTATCAGCAAACCACCTCCAGAAGCTGCGTCTATCCTTTCAGTTGACAACTCCTCGTCAACATGCTTTTAAGCCACATCAGGTTGGTAGTTCTGCTTGTCTCTGTTTTGCATGTGTGGCTTATTTTGCAGCAGTTTGTTGCTAATTTGGTGGCTTGCAGGCATTGCTCAAGTTGAGACACGAGAGCAAGGTTGAGCACATCTTTGTGATTGGAAACTCTGGAAAACAGTTTGAGATAGTTCTAGTTAAGTATCTTTTCTTTCATAGGTTGAGTATCTTTCTGGGTGTATCTGACAGATTAAATGTTTATTTGTATTTAGTATCATTTGAGATTCCTCTTATTTATTATGGCACACGTTATGACTTTTGTCATGGGAAACAAGAATACGACTATAGTTTATACTACATAAGAGCTGCTACCAAATTAAAATTTTGTTCAGCTGGCTCAGCTTATACTAAAATATGACAGCACTATTCAGATGAACAATATTCAGTTTTAAGTGTTGCATAAAATTTCTGTGTTTGTGTTTGAATTGGCTTTTAAAATATTAATCCTCTATGGCTTGTCTTGTAGAATTTTCTTGGCCTGGTTGAGAAGTTCTTCTATCTCACAGGTAAATATGACATCGAGCTCGCTGTTGGTGATGCTGTCATGGTAAGTGTTTCTCTTGCTTTTAGAAAATTTCCAATTTTTATGAGTCCACAAACACATTGAAATAAAATATACATCTTTTGCTTTCTTCAGGAGAACTCTTTGTTACTAGCTATTGGACATATTGAGTTAGATCTGCCAGAAGCACCCGAGAAGGCACCCCGCCCTCCTCCACAGCCCATAGATCCTTACTCAAGATATGGGCCCAAAGCAGAGATAACGCACATCTTCAGGGCTCCTGAAAAGCGTCCACCTAAGGAGCTTTCCCTTGCTTTCCTGGGTCTAACTATCTTGCCGTTGCTTGGATTTTTGATTGGGGTGAGTCCTGCATTTTGCTGCTGCTTTTTTTATATTTTCATTCAACCAGAAAGTTATTGATATCTTAGTTTCTAATGAATTCATTTCTTAATCTTCTATGCTTGGTCAAATTGTTTGACATCGTATTGGATTCTGGTTAGAAACTCAGACTGGTGTAACCCTAAATTTGTTTGAAAAATTTTAATTTGTGGGTTGAATCAACATTTCTTTTTTACCCAGCCCATGTATTTATTATCATAACTTCTTGCATTTCTGTCCTGTGGGGGTACTTCATAGCATTTTTTATTTTTCTTTGGGGGCAGTCATTGGGTGCTTCAGAGACTTAGAAAAAAGGATAAAACGGTGTTTTGGGGGCTATTGACCTCGTTGATCGCCAGCCTGGAAAAGAAAAATGCATTTTTGGATCAATAGTATTCTCGGAGCTTGTTAAGTGCCCTCAGTAGAACTCTGGCTTTTCAATTTGCAATGTAGCTGTTAAGGTATCAAGTATTGCAATTTTGAACTTGCGTGCGTGCACATGTGTGTTAGTAGTATTTACTTTAATAATGTCCTCATGTCATGCTAGTTTCGAACTTTATTGATGGGAAATTTTGTTTGGTTCGAGCAGCTATTACGTCTTTGTGTGAACCTGAAGAACTTTCCCACCAAAGCCATACCTGCCACATTTGCCATTCTGTTCCATGCTGGCATTGGAGCAGTTCTGTTGCTCTATGTGTTTTTCTGGTTGAAGGTTAGTATTAAATCATACACTTAAAAGGCTCAATTGCCATATATATATATATATATATTTAACGTCTATTAACCTTTATTTTGAATGTTGTGGGTGCAGTTGGATCTGTTCCAAACACTGAAACTACTTGGTTTCTTGGGAGTTTTCCTGGTGTTGGTTGGACATAAAATCCTTTCCCATCTGGCCGCTACATCAGCCAAGTTGAAATCTGCCTGAGCCTGTGATGAAATGAAATGAAAAACATTCTTGCGACATTTTTAACTCAATTTTGTAGGCTCATCTTGACAATAATTTAATCTCCGCTCTGCATTACGAATCCTAGTCCTAGTTAAGTCAAAGAAAATATGTTGCACTCTCAATTTTAATGCGTCGATGCTTTTTTAGTTTGTTAGCAACAAACACCATCTATACAAACTGGCCTTCCATTAAACAATAATCTTTCTAATTTGAAGTTCTAATTTGAAGTGCTGAGTTGACTAGAAAAAAAAAAAATTTTCCCCTTGGGTTTGATGGCTACTATTTATTTAGTTACCACGGGAATCTACTTGTGTAAGGCCCCAAAATTTATCAGAGCCTTTGATTTTCCAAATCAAGTAATTAAAACGATTGTTTTGTATGAGGGGAAAATTACGTTGTTCATATATTTGTCGACACGGTTCATATTTAAAAAAGGTGGAAGTTAAGAAATAATAACCAAATGTACTTGATTATCCAAAATAAGAGGAAAAAAGAAAAAACTAAATGTATCACTGTACTCATGGCAACTAAAACCCTTCTTTCCTTAATCATATGTCCGACAATGAATCTAAGCACTGAATCATATTCAAATTCAAGAATTGTGTGTATCTAAATGAAGGAACTCGTCAGAGATGTTTAATCATGCGTTTTTATTGAAAGAATATTACTTCTGTTGAAGAATAAATAAATATATTACAGTCTAAGAATATAATTAAATAAATTGGAAAAAAATAAGACAGAATTTAATAAAAAAAAATTGTAGAAATCAGCATTGGGATTAATTGTTTGTGCCAAGCCTACAATAATGGGACCACGTATATAAAAATGAAATGAAATGAAAGGCATTTCCAGAATTGGAACTTTGCTTAGTCTTACTCCGATTCCTTGAGGCTTTCAGTGGTAAGCCACATTTTCTTTTGAATAATGAACACTACATCATCCTCATCTAGCACTGAAACCATCTGGGAGTCGGCTGTTGCCACTGATTCCCAGTGTAATGCTCCTAAATATTTCTTTATCAACTCCACTATTGATCGCTTATCATGAACAATGATGAAACCTTTAGGCCTCAATATCCGGTCCATTTCTATCAATAAATCCACAATGCTACATTCTTTCCTTTCAATATCCGAGAACAGGGTCCAAGCATGAATCAGATCATAAGTTCTTGGATAAGTCGAGTAGCTTTCACACCTGTTAGTTTCCGGGGACAGATGAATTTTAGCAACAAGTAGGATATATACTTCAACTTCAAGGCAGATCAAAATGAAATGTATGAATAATTAAAGAGATAGGCTATTCCTTGGCAGAACAAAGCTGCAAAACAATCTTGCAACTCAAGGCAGCGGTTTGCCCTTCTTTTTTTCAGGGAATAAACTGCTTGCACTTCCTTGAAGCAGGGAGTATATGAAAGGAAGCGGTTACATATTAAACTACAAAAGATTGAATTAGTCATCTAATTTAAATTCTTAACATACCAGTTATGTACAGTTCCTATAAGTCCTCTGTCATATACTATCTTGAGGGTGTTGGGTCCATCTTCTGCCACAACATTCATAACCCAAACATCTTTGCCATTCAGAGCAGCTGCGAATGAACCCAGGTTTGCCTTCATGTCCATTACATTTCTCAATGTATCGGACGCGATATGTTGATCCAAAAGATTCCAATAGTTTTCAACTCTTTGCTGCCAAAGTTCCTGCAACACATCAACCCCGTGGTAAGCCTGGTTTTTTCAGGCATGCATCTGCTTATAAATGCACATATCGGCGAAGACATAAATAGGTGTAAAGTCTCATGAGAGATTACCGTGTCCTTTACAAACATGTCATCAGAGTAGCCCAAATCAGCAAGACGGGGAGGCGGTGTAGTCAAACGAGCAGGCCAAGGAGCCAATCCACTCCCTTTTGCTCTCTGAATTTCTGATTGGGTTGAAACAGCATGTTAACTTCTAATATTCACCTCTTCTAGCATGGAAACCAACTTATAATGCAACAAGAAAAGCAAGGTGCAAAACACTTTATATGCAACAGCTAAAAGAGAATTCTCCCCTTTATTTAATCCTGAATTGCTGATAATAGAGGTTTACTTCTCTCGTTGTCGATAGAAATCAATCATTAATCTGTACTTATGTCTGCCTTCCCACATATAGTAATTTTTTTTTTTTTGGGTTGAGAGGCAAGGGGTTGCTAGGCTTCGCTCAGTACATCCCTTCCCCAGGCCAGTCCAAGTGGGCTTATCTACACCAAGCGTAGAGAGTTCATGAAAAATTACCTTCCCACACCAGCAGATTCGAACTCAAGGCAGCCAAGAAAGGAGCAAAGAGTATGTCATTAGAGAATCTCATTGAAAAGGAGTGCAAAGAATGAATCACCATAATTTAATGTATGCTTTTCCTTCTAAAATAAAGGATTCAAATTTAAAAGTCACTCTTTCTCAATAAAGTGCAGTATTATATACATGTTTACTTCTAGTTTTGCATATGTGAAAGAAAAAGTTATTTTAATCTGAAGTCCTTGAAATTTATACTAATTTCTTGAGCACTTGTATTTAGCAGTAGTCCTTTTTTAATTCTAGCTTGCAGATGCTAAGAATCATAATTACTTACTTTGGATTAAATTTATGTAACAATATGTCATGGGAGGACAAAGTTAGCAAACATCAGAATTGACATGTACTGGACAAAGGGGCAAAGGGCGGAAGTACTCACGACTCGAGTAAGGAGTGATACAAGCTTCCATCGCGACACCCCACACGGCATCTGGATCATCATCAGATTTGCACATCGGAGGCTGAGTACCAGGCTCTCTTTGCATGTAACAGTCATTTGTCAGGGGCTTGACCCAAATGACAGTTTGATCCCTTTTAGCGGCTATCTCCCAACACATCCGCTCCACGAGGGCACTCATTGCTCTCCAAATTCTCAGATCTTCTTCGTCCTGGGCATATGCTTCGGGAGACGAATAGGCAAAATAACCTCCTGGCCTGAGTATCCTGTCTAGCTCCAGAAGAAGGATTCCATTCCTTTGAAGCCAGTCAATCCTGCAACGAGAGCAATGCGCAAGTTCAAAAGATCTACTTGGGTAAGGAAGCCTCTTTGTCCCTAAAACACCGAGATATGCGGGAATTCCTCTCTCCAGAGCAAACTGGATCTGGTTTTGATGAACATCATTCGGTGCTAAAGACATTGCAATAATATCGGAGGATAGCAGGTATCCTCCAAAGCTAGCAACTCCACAACCCACATCAAAAACGGTTCGGAGATTTCCTTCATTGTTTAAAATGTTATTTGGAAAGTTTAGCATCTGCCAGTTGAAAACATGAACATAATTATTGCTTCATTCATCAGAGCGAGAATTTCATATATCAAATAGCCAATGCTTTTTCCCCCATTCCTGAACAGGACAATTCACTCACATTTGCCATTGAAGTAATATATTTATCTGCCCCATAATGGAAGTGAGTTCCTCCTCCAGGAAATACGATCTTGTCGCCTTTGACAACCATCCAATTCTGGTCGGATTTTTCAGTTGCAAGGTGAGTATGTGGTATATTTGCTTTCCATACCTCATCCCTACTTTTCGGCCACTTGATAGGGATCTGAAACCATCAAGAACCAAAAACTTTATAATGCTTTAAAATCTGCATGGTAAGAAACACATCGAACTTATCTTAATTTCATCAAATGTTGAAAACTAGAGTAAGAGACTTCACCTTGTATCCAGGTGGAGGAGGAATCAAACAATTATAGCGCCTTTCAGGCAGCGGGCAATGTCTTTCATAGTGTTCCATAACAGATAAGTCCAACTTCAATCTTGTCTGGTATATAAGATGCCTGTCTAGGCAAGGAATTAGCTCTGAATGGCGATCATCGCAAACCTTTGGCAAACCAATTAGCAAACCAAAAAAAAAAAAAAAATGATAAATTAGGTAACTCATAAACAAATAAAGGTGGCAAAATTGTTCACAAGTTGGCTCATATACAAATTTCACTCACCGGGAAACTCTTTAGTATAACACCATCATCTCCATCTTCATCTAGAATAGGGGAAGAATCCACGGTATCTTCATCCCCACGCCAGTAAGAAGAACCTAATTTCCTAAAAGATTTACTGCCATACTCGAGCGGAGATGAACCGCGGCTCCAGCTATATGCATAGAAGCAACCGAAACAGAAAGCCAAAACTACTATCCAAGTGACTAATCGTTTCTTTGGATTCACATCAGCTCTTCCCCTTGACATTATCCTTTTAAAACAAACCAAGAAGAAAGAGGGAAAACGATATCCAAACTATCAAATCAATGCTTCATTCAAACGAAAGTACCTTCAAATTTTTAAGTATCTGCTTTTTTGAATCTTCCCTACAGCATGTCCACCATGAACTGAGAACAAAAATTATAAAAAAAAAAAAAAAAAATTCAAAATCAATTGAAGCAAAAAAGACCCCATATAAACATAACTAACCCCTCAGCTTCTCAGCAATAAATAAATTCAAAACCATTGATTCTAATGAACGAATGCATGAAATAAGACCATTTAGAGGGCATATTACAGGGCATTGAATCCAATAGAAGCCATTAAACAAGCATTGGCAGTTATATAAATAATAAAGCAACAGTATTAAACAAAAAGATTTATAATTACCTTAAAAAGAAAAATCTTGCATAGAAAGATAAAAAAAAAAAAAAATCCCGTTTCCCGGTTTCAGTAAATATAGAAATAAAATATTGAAATCAGTGATTAAGTAGCATTTGTCAACTACAATTTAACATTCAAAGCCAAAAGCTTTGAGAGAGATAGAATAGACCCAGTGCAATCTTTCAAAGCTTCAATACTTTTTACAACTTTAAAATAATAAATAAAATATCAGACCAATATATATATATATATATATATATATATGCGCAAAAAAGCTTAAAAAAATAATAATTAACAGCTGATTAATTAATACATATCACATTTAAAAAAAAAATGAAAATTTTTGCATGTTGGTGTAGTATTAGTTTTCTTTACTTACCTGTAAAGAAAAAAAAAACCCCTTGAAATTTGCTAAAAGAGGAAAGAGCACATTTGGACAAACAAAAAAGGAACATATATATATATATGTATATATATTTCTTTTGAGAATTTTCAGAATGTTAAAGCTGTTTCAGTATGTTAAAAGAGGCAAGAGAGACAGACAGAGACGAGGTTTAACGACAATGAAGGTTGCCGTTTGATTGGTTTCAGGTGTAGACGGCGGTTTTTCTGGTGGGGAATGGGGGTTTGTTAGAGATTTAGAATAAATCTTTTCCATCTTTTCTTCGGTCAAAACAATCTAAAACAGTGGAATAGAGAGCTGACGTAAATGCAGGCTCCAAGCAAAATAAATAAATAAATAAATATATTTTTTTAGATTTGGGTAAATAAAACTTAAAATGTTTTCTTTTTATTAATGGAGAAATGGTAAACACAACTATCTTGTTATAATAATTTGCTTTATATAACAAAATTGGTCGATTTCTTTAATACCAATAAGGTTATACTATGATAATAAAACAAATATCAATATTAAAATTCGGTTATGATTTTATAAATCATTTATTGAATTAAATTTGATATAAAAATATAATTAAATACTGTTAAATAGAAAGTTATTTTTATTATAACTTTTTCTTTTTTCCAAATTCTCGAAATATTCATTCCATAGCACTGCTGAGTCTGAATGCTTATTTTGGGGTTTCTCGAGATAGATTTTTTTTTTTTTAAATATCTTAAAAATCATTCTTACAACAAAAAGTTAAAATCATTTTCACCAAGACTGTATAAAAATTTGTATTTAATAAATAATATATAAAATTATACGTTAATATTTAATAATATATAAATTAAAAAATTTTAAAAGTTTTAAAGATAATTATCTTTTAATATATGATATTATATAATTTATTGTCATTGAGAATATTCACCAATAATATATCAAATATTATTTAAAAAAAATATATCAAATATTAGAAAAAAAAAAAAAAAAAAGAAATCTAAGGTTTCGGGTTTAAGGTGTCCGAATAGCATTTAAGGGTTTAAGTGCGGTGGAAAGAAGAAAAGAGGAAAGAAAGAACATATTTAAAATTCAGGCGGCAAAAGAGCGACATAAAGGGAAGAAGAAGGAGGAGGAAAAGAGATCGAGGCCGAAAATAGCGATGCTGATCATTATCTTTCCCTCGATATTAAAAAAAAAAAAAAAAAAGGAAAAAAACTCAAGCTTCTAGCAAAATGGTATAATTTTTGCTTTCCCATTTTAACGAATGTTATCTTGACTGCTCTCTGATTTCGCAGAGCAAACAGCGAGACTTTTGATGGCGCTTCGTATAATGGAGGCTCAGTTTTCCTCAAATTGATAATGTTAGCTCTCTACTTCTCCTTAAATTCCCCCCCCCTTTTCTTCTATAAGTAATTGTTTTACTAATTTTTCAATTAAAAATTCAAGTTCCTTCTTTTAATTGCAATTCTTAATTTAATTCTTTCATATCAACTTTTTTTTCATTAGAACTATAAAAAAAATTTCTTTTTTTATTTGCTTCTGTTTCAAGGTTTCAATTCAACCTGTCATTTTACGGTCTCGATTGTATAGCAGTGTAAAGGACAGAACTCCAAGTGGATAGGAAGCAGGAGGTTTGGTTCCTTAACCTTCAAATTTAGAATATTACATTGTTCCTGAACTATGGTTCAGTTTTAAAGTTTGGCCAAATATGTACTTAATTAATTTAATATTGCGAATACCAGTATGAAAGCCTTTTTTTTTGGAGTGGGGGTTAAATGCTACTGCAATTTGAAGTAAATGTTAGGACAAGTTTAATTTTATGCTAAAACCTTGAATTTTGTATCCAAGTTTTAGGACTTTATCCTAATGAGATAAATATATTGTAGTTTGATTTTCTGCACTCTATGTATTTATCTAGGGCATCACATGGTTTTCCAGGAGAAAAAGGTTTCCAGGTTCTAATTAGATTCATATGCATTTTGCAGATTTTAGCTTGAGGAGTACACTTCATGACCAATACATTATGTGGTTCTAGGTAGAATAGATATTTGGGACGTGTTTGGTGACCGAAACACAGTAAGCAAGTGCCTGATTATTATGAATTGAGCATGTAATTTTTATTGTTTTATTAGTAGTTTCTTGATTGTAATTTTTTTTTGCAATTTTCTCTCCTGCCTTATTTTATAGAATAAATTTTGCACTCAGTCCTATGTGGTTAATATAATACATTCTTGTTTCTGCAGTCTCTAAGGAGGGAGAAGGTAGAGCACATTTTCAAATTAAATACTGGGAAAATGTTTATAGTATAGTGTTTTCTGATGATATCTAGAACAGGTTGGTTTATTGATGCTTGTAAATTCATTAATAATTAGCTTGTCATGTTTAGTTTGCAACTTTAATGTCAATTAGTTCAAATTAAGAGCCTCTTACATATAATCTGGGCTGACTCTGATTAAAGTATTAGGCTTTATGTTGCTAAGTTTGCAAGTGTAGCTGTGTTATTGTTGTACTTTGAATAATTTAGATGCTGTTTTAGTCTAGCAAAGTCAGCATGCTCTTAGATTTTATAATAAGATATCTAAATTTTAAGTCCTCTACTCTGTCAGTATTGTACTGACAGTGTTGTTATTTTGTTCGGTTTTTCAGGGAAGAAGGAACTCCTCTCTCTATTAAATCACAGGAGATATAAAGAGAAGAGGTTGGTCCCTTTGGAGAAGGAGCCTCTTCAGTTGTCTCCTCTTGATATGAGGTTTCATCTTCGTGACTTGATTGGATCTGGTCATCTAAACTGCCATGTACCAACTGGCATGTTGTTCGGGTTTCAAAAGATTAAATTTCAGAAGATACCCCTAGCTATGACAGTGGGATTATATTACTTCTCTTTTGACTCAGTCTTGAATATAAGGTGTAGCTACTAACTCACTGGATCATTAGATTTTAATGCTTTATATCATCTGTTATTAGAATGATGGAAATATTTGATCAGGTTGATGAATGAACAACAAACGACCATTTTCATGCAATCATGTGCATCCACACAGATGAATGCAGGATGAAGTGAGTGTCTTCTCTTTTAAATCTTGTATCATTCATTTCTTTAGCAACCTTCCATGATTGATTAAACTGCTGTAAGGCTTAACACTAATGATATTTCAATTGAGTGCCTGTCATGGTGATCAATTGCAAATTCATTATTTTTTTTTTTTGTGCTTCTATCAGCTTGCCAATCTAATGTTTCAGTACTATCCTTTTGATCTCCTTACGTTTAAAGTGAAGTGAACTGCTATAAATGCCCTTTATACAGTATGCAGACCCGGACCTTAACTGAGAACAGTTGAATATATATACCAAAGACGTTAGCAAATTTTGTGAACATTGGAATGCTAATGCTCCAGTGTAAGTACCATACATGTTAGGAACAAAATGCTTTTGAAAGTGAAAATTTGTGGGTAAACCTTCAATGGGCATTGACCACATTTGTAAGCACTCGCATTTACATATATATATGTATGTATAATATATAATAAATAATTCTCGTGTGTGTATGTATGTATGTATAATAAATAACTGTCGTGTTTGTTTTCTTGAATGTTTGAGGAAAAAAAGAAAATTAAAAAATAACTTCCCCTTGAAATACTGAATATTTAAATGATCCTATAATATATGATCAAATACTCCTAACTTCTTGAATTGAAACTAGTCAAACAAATAAAGAGTTTATAAGACTTTTCTCTCATTATAATATTCTTAAGAATGCAAATTGTTTAAAATAAATTTAAAAGGGAAGATGGATGCTGGTATTAGGTTAATTTTAACTATGAAAGTTCTTGGACTGACCAATTTATTGATGGTTTTCTTTACAAAAGGAAAAATGTGACTTTTCAAGTTCATATATAATTCGATTTGACCAAGAATTGTAATTTATATCTATATCTATATACCTATGATATGAATCAATAGGGGTAAAGAATTAATATCAAATTGTAAGATGGAATGCAGAACCTTAAGGGTTTTGCAGTGTTGTAGTTGCCACCTAGTGGAATCTAAAAAATTTATAAGGATTTTGTTAATGCAGCATCAACATTTAGTATTAAATTTATCTTTGATCTTGGTGTAGCAAGCAAGGAAAATATTTTAAAGGGAGAAAGTCCTTGATTTGGCCTTATACTAACATGGCTGATATGCTTTATGGCTTAGAAATTCTGGCACTCAATAAAATTAGCACACGAGGAAACAAAATAGTTGAATTGAATGACATGACCATTTGGTCAAAAGTAAGGATATCGACCTTCGATCAGAAATAAATTCATTCCTGAGAAAGCCACCGATGTTGTTAGGGGACTCTATTTTATTTAATGATACATGATGCTAGCACTGGTTAATGTGATATTTGGGTGACACTAGTGAGAGCAGTCGTCTGACTTTTGATTTAATTGAAGATGTTGGATAAGAAGTTAATTTTAGGGAAGCTTATGCCTTATGCTTGCATCCCGTCTTTACTCCCCCTACTGTCTCTACTGTGAATTCTTCTCATTGATTGAGTTTGCAAGTATCACCATCCATGAGAGCTGATGTTACATCTTCCTAATTTTACCTCATATTATTAAATCAATTGTATTGTCAGACTAACTGGAAAGACAAAGATAGAAAGAAAATATGTAGGACCGACAGGTTTTTAGAGTCTTGTGATGTCCGTGCAAATATGAGTTGTGTAGGCTTTTATGGAAAACTGGATTCTTGTTGCCCGCTCCTTATAATTAGGACAAATTATTGTTGAATGATTATTTTTTGGGGTCCATGATGTTGTAGACTTGGATGGTCATTAATAACCAGTTGGAGTTTGTCAGCATTGAGTTCTCATAAATAAGATAAGATTTGTAGGAAGAACATTAATCCTATTAGAATTATGGTACTTCATTAGGTGGAAAGCTTCCATCAGTGCATGTCTTATCTATTTGCTTCAATTACAAAAGCATGTTGTGCGATATTGGCCTGCATCTATATATCCTTAAATTTCTTCGGTATAAACCATTTGATCCGATTGCATATGCTTATTTTACTATCTCAGATAAGAATTTTGAGTTGATTGTTTACAGAAAATATTCTGATCTAAGCTTGCGAATGTGAGAGCATCGATGTGTATGAACAAATGTGCTAGTTTACTGATCTCTCTAGTATTGAAACCGATTTCAAATTTTAAGACAATGCTCACTTGATTGTGTTAGCAAGTGCTTCTGTTTATGTGTATAATTTGTTTTTTCTATGTCCTTTACTATAAATATAATTACATATTATTAGAACTTAATAATTATAATTTTGTTTGGACATGAATTGGTTGAATAATATGAAAAATAAGGTGCCAAAAGTATATGACTAAATTAGCATATCCAGGCAGCTTGCTCTTCCAGCCAAATTGTGAACCCTTTTTACGCTTTATGGAAAACAATAATGTTGTTGTTGGCTTGGCGGTTTTCCATCCATGTGGGCTCTCAATCAGTCATCTGGATGCTGACCTCTAAGCACAACAACCATCTTAAACCTTCCCAGACCAGCCCATGGGGCTGATGTTTTCCTCCACTTTATGCAGCCAAGATCCTACCATCTTTTCTTGCTAGCTGATAGCGGATCTCAGCTACTGCCGAGAAAAAAAAAAAAAACCGAAAAAAATTGAAAATTGATTTGGATCTAGTTTGGTTTTGCTTTTTTTTTTTTTTTAGTTCAATTCGATTTCTGTTTGTGTAATAATCAAATATAATTGATTCAATTTGGTTTTTGGATCATAACTTTAAAAATTGTAATTATTCGAACCAAATTAAAATTTATTTTTTAATATTTTTTATAATATAAACGAATATTTTATTTTTTTTAAATTAGGGGAAAACTTTAAAATATTATAAAAATATCTTTTTAAATTAAAAAAAAAACCCAATGAATGAAATTGATCCATATCGAACCAATAGAATTCGGTTTAGGCTAGTCCGATTATAAAATGCTATTCATTTTAATTTTTTACAGAAAATCAAAATATTATGCATTAATTATAATTTTTTTAAAAAAAACCGAATCGTATTATTATCATCCCTAATTACACCCTCAGGATTCAGTCGTCCTCAGGCGGTGAAAGAGTTAGCTAACTCTTCTATATATTCCCACTTTTCAACATTGATGATTTTATTCCCGTTGTCTTGTTCTTTATTTTTCTTTTCTTTCTTTTCAGTATTTTGGATTGATTCTTGTAATTAAAATTAAGATTTTATCCATTTCTCATAAACTAATCAGGCTTCCTTTTTTTTTCTGGGGGGCAAAAATGAACGAATGAAATTGGGGCGGGGGGGGGGGGGATTCTTCGTTGTTGGGATTGAGTATTGATGCTTTTGATTTGTAGAGTTTTATAAGCAAGCAAACTTTGATATGAAACATTAAGTTAATCATGTTGATGTAATATTTTCAAAGTTTTCCGAGCCCCCTTGGATTTATTAGGAGCCATCAGATTAGGTAATCACAATGCGTGACTCTTTTAATAAACTTGATAATTCTAGTTGACCACCTCATAATCCAACAGTTCTATCCAAATTAATTATCAATTTATCATTATCATTTGGTAACTACATCCAATTTATTTACTTGAGTATATACATCCTATATATATCTTTTAATAGAAATTATGTTATTCACTGAAGTGAAATTTTTAAATTTCACAAGTAAAATTAAAATAGTAATATATATTTTTTATTTTTAAATTTTACGAGTAAAATTATATGGGTAACATATATCCCTAAAGATTAGACCTGGCAGTTTGTGCATTCGTGCCATAATCGTATTTAAGGTTTTTTTTTTATTTATATCAATTTTGATATATTTATAATTTATATTAAATGATTTTGAGAATATATTCGTGTCGTGTCATATTTTTTTGAATTTATATGTATCATATTTGTATAATCACGTCAAATATTGCCAGGTCTACTAAAGATATGTTATCAAAACTATTTTTCTTTTAAATGGGACAATTTCTTAATTTTACACGTGAAATTTCAAAATAAAAGATATTTTTTATACTAAACTTTGACACACCGACAAAAGCGGGTAACAATTTTTTTCTTTTAATTTTTTAAAAATAATATATTAAAATTTAAAAAAATTATTAGTTTTTTCAGAAATAAAAAAGTGAGAAGTTTTTTTTTTTTCCAAATAAAAAGATGAGTAATTTTTTCAAGTTAAAAGAAAAAATAGATAATTAATTATTATTTCAAATGAAAACACAAACACCCTTAATTAAAAGAAACTAAAATGGTATTACATATAGTATATATATACATAATAATACATGAAAACTGAAAAGAAACAAGAATGAATTTGATGGATCTCAATCAACATGAAAAAACAAAAGGCTAAATTATCAAAAAAAAAAAAAAAAAAGAAAAAGCCCCTTCTCAAGGTGGGGTACAATAATCTACAGGGTTTTCAAAAAGAAACTTTGGGGAATATGCGATGCTGGAAAAATTAAATAAAAGTGAATGAACACTTTCAAGGAAAAAAACGTTGAGGAGTCACTTATAAGTTCTCAAAATGAAAAGTATTACAGTATTTTTTTGATCGATTTTATATAAATAATTAATTAAATATAAAAAAGTTTTTTTAAAAGAAAATTTTTTATCTTCGAACGCTCGTTAAGTGAACCCAAAAAAATATGAGATCATAATAACTATGCAAAAGATATATAATACATATTTGGATTAAAATTCCAATTGGAGGTTAAATAACAAATTTTGGGAGCCATCACCATCAGAATGCATGATGTGTGTGACAAAAATTACATTGCAACAGCAGTTTTGATAGCTTCCTGAAGCCCACCTATATATATGTGGTGTGTATAAATGCACAAAATCCATGTCATCTGTAAATCTCAAATCTCTTATTTAAATGCAAATATTCTCACACAAGAAAAATAAATAAATAAATAAATAAACAAAATCGCCGGTTTCTTAATATTTAGGAATATCTTATACGTTAGTGACATCATTGATTTTTTTGGTTCTGGTTCTATTATTATTATTATTATTGTCTATGTAAATCTTGTGTCCCTTTGGTTTTAATTTAGAATTCCACGAAAAGAAACAAATCAAAGTACCGGAATAAACTACAAAACAACATTAACTATTCTTTGTTAATTTTATGACCTTTAGTTTAGGAAAAAGCTTAGACTAACAGAGTCTAGTTAGGCAGATAAGTTTTCTAGATTTTTTTTATTAAAAAAATAAGATTCTATAATTGTTCTTATGTTGGTGTCGTTACGAGATCGTTGTTTAATTTTTTTTTCAAAACCAAATCGAACTTTTATCACGGACCATTCTTGGATTGCTTTCCAGAGGGGGTGGGGGAGTTATGAAACTTATGTCAGTTAGTGTTCCTCTTTTAAGCTGACATATAAAATCAAAAAGTAAGGATTAAAGTGGCCAAACTGAGAAAGAATAGTATTAGTTTACAATATGAATCATATGATTGATTAATAAGGTAACCCCAGTTGGTAAAGGAATAAAAAGTGGGAGTTGGGGTGGGGGGAGGGGCATTCATTTTCAAATCTCTAGAATCCAATGAAGGCTAGGCTTTAGCAGCACTTTGATTGAACACTCAAGGTTTTTTGATCAACTTAGCTAATAGGAATTAATCAATTCCCTTGAGTAGAAGAAAATAAAATTGCACGATGAAAAGAAGCACTGGGTAATTGATTAATGTAGGTTTAGTTCATATGTATCAGCTACCTTCCAAAACATAAACTATTAAAATGTGGTAGAAGGAAAAAAAAATGGGTAAAATTTGAAAATTACTATCTAAATAATTTGGATTTGGATTTTTGATTAGGCTGAAAGTTTGTGGATCCCAGAGAGTTAAATCCAAAATTGCAATCAAAGACCTTCAGACGTTATTAGCTAGAAAAAGCAGATTTATGGATGCCTTGATCTACATTATTATTATTATTATTATTATTATGGAAGATGGTAGGCCATTTTACATAGAATCTCAGAGTCAGATTGATTGATAATACTCTTTTGAAAACACTGTTTAAATTTTATCCATAACCAAACAGTGCAAGACACGCGTCTTCTCTGTCTCTGTGACAACATGTTTAAACTTAAGAATCTAAGATTTTTTTTTTTTAAAGAAAAAAATGTTTATAATGATGCGGTAATGTATAGTGTAATATTTTCCCTGTTATAGTATACTTACTGGAAACGGGAATTCCTTATTAAATTAGTTTCATTTTCTCTCATTTTCTCAGGAATATATAACTTTTGAGCTGACAGAAGCAGATTCAGTCTCTCAGACTAAATGATCTTTCTTAGCTTAAACATCACGGATATCCCAGATTGGATTATTTACTTTGACAGCAACGTCGGCATGCTGCTGATCGTACCTGATAGTTAGCTCTATCCTTCTCCTATATATTTATCATCTATCTTTCTCTCTCTCTCTCTCTCCATTATTGAACTTGTAAATACAGCCTCCATAACTACAGATCTCACGGGGGGGAAAGCTTAAATATTAGGAAACAAACAAACACATGTCAGATTTCAGAACCCAAATCAATTGTTCAACTATCTAAGTTATGTTATCCTACTTTCACTATCCGTACGTGTTCGATACAAATATATGATCATATTTAAATATATGTCACACACAATCAAACGTACTTAATATAAACTTGTAAGTGCTTCAACTTCCAAATAGATTCGGGGTGAAACTGAAAACAGCTTGGATAAGAAATAATGATCAGAGATCAGTTTGTGGCCATTTTCACAATTATAATATATTATTAGGTGAACAATAAATTTTAATATGCAATATATAACTAAGTTAAATTAATTCTCAGGCGTCCCTCAAACTCAAATATGGGGTTCTTTATTTTCTCTCTCTCTTTTTGGATCCAGATTAGGAATCAAATAATAATAACAGGATGGAAGCACTCTTATCCACGTACATATTCAAGATGTTTTTCATGGTAGGGTTCATGATATTGGATATGTGGGTCTTTTGAGATTGAATAATTTTGGCAAAAAAAGAAAAAAAAAAAAGAAACGAAAAGAATGTTTAATGTGATAGCCTCATGCATGGGATTCCATTCAGTGCCCGAATCAACAACCTTTTTCCTCACATTTTTGTTTTCTTTTTATTTTCATCTCTTTTCTTACCATCGATGCCTCTGATCTCAGTCATGTGTTGCATTTTTTGTTCTCATTCAAGAACATTTTGCGGCCCTCAAAATTGAAATAAGAACAAACAAATTGCTGGCGTCTTACGCTTTCTCTCTTTCAATCATGAAACCTACCTCCTCCTCCTCCTCCTCCTTCTTCTTCTGCTTTCTTCTTCGTATTATATTATCCATTAAAATTCTCCAGCTGTCGCTAGATGAAGCATGCAACGTCACCAATTTTCAGTCGCATACGCGTCAAATCCTGCAAAAAAAAATCATAGAATTATTTTGTCACTAATAGTTTTTTTGCTAAAAGAAACAAGACACAGCCGACGTATTATTAATCATAAATAATACGGAACGAAAACATTAATCAATATTTAATAATATTAATTAAGAAGATATTAAAATAATATATATTACTAATGAAAATTTTTTTAAATCCAATAAAAATAATATTAAATATAAAAATTTTAAAATTAATAATAAAATAATTTTTAACCAATATTTATAACAATAACTTAATTAAAAACCAATATGTAATACTATAATTGTTGACTGATGGTCGAGAGTTTTATGCATTAGAAATCAGTAAAACGTAAAGGCTTTACAATTAACTTGACGACAAAATAATTAGGTTAGTAAATAACAATTTTCGAAGTTGCTTTTATGACTGCCAATCACATCCATGGCTGCGTGATCAACGATGCTTATACTTGTAGACAACAATTTCCCGCATTCTCAAGCTATCAACCGAATCTTTTGATTTGGTTACATTTTTTGCGAAATAAATATATAAATTTTTTCAGTTTGAAAAAGACATAAAGCTATGTGGCTTTTTTTTTTTCTTTGGATGAGAGTAAATGTCTAATTAATTATAGATTTTGATAATTTTAATTATAATATAAAAATAATATTAATATACTATTTTAATAAATTTGAAAATAATATAATTGATATAATTAAAAGTATTCATAGATTGAGATGGGTTGTAGTTAAGTTTTTTTTTTTTTTTTAAATACTCAAGTTAGATCTATAGTCTTATCTTATGGTTTAAAAAGAATTTAAATATTAATATTTAAATATTTTTATAATTAAATTTAAATAAAAATAATTTTTATTAAGTGAACAATGATTCTGGCTGAGCCAAGCCAACTTGAATAAAAAAACTTGTGTCCAGATCTAGGGTCTTCAATCGGTCTAAATGCGATTAATAAGATATGATAATAATACCATGTTTTTGTTTAAATTTGATTATTTAATAATTTATGTTATATTTTTACACTATAAAATTTAGTAGATTTGAGAAAAATTAATAATTATTTTCAAAAGATAAGTAATTATCTCTTACGGTCATACTCTAAAATTATATCTTTATAAATTTTGAAGATAATATTTGTTACCAATACTATTTTATTAAGAACGAAATTTATCTCTAATATAACTAAACTTAAAATATTTTTTTTTAATTTTTTTATCTTATTTTTAATAATTTTTTATTTTATAACTATAGTTATATTATTGACATGAAAAAATTATGAATCACGATACGCAAACACCTATGCACAGATCGATCTAATCATATATCCCATTGTAGTGTAACAGTTTAATAGTACAAATATACCAAGGGAAAGTCCTTTTCGATTGAGTAATTCGCCAACAATTTTAACTGAACCACTTCAAATCTGCCATAGCTTTGTTGACAAATGAGGTGGTCTACCTTCTGCCTACACCTAAAAATCTTAGACCTAATATCAATGCCATTCTTAGCAAAAAAAAAAAAAAAAAAATCTTTTTAGGTTTTAGTAATTGATGAGAGATTTTTTAATTTAAATCAAAAAGGCGAAATGATCGATTTGAAAAGGCCAAATTAAGACGAGATGGTTAATGATGCATGAAGCTTTATGATTGTTAATTAAACATAAAAAAGGGCGCTTTTCATAGTAACTATAAAATTAATTAAGTCTTTGAAAGTTATTAGTTTATCTTTTTTGAAATCTTGCTAACCAATGTCGTTAAAGGTATAGTGTGATTATCATTTTAAGAGATTATTAATTATTGCATCTTCATTCGATGCATTTTACTAATACTTTGAGTGAATGTATATAAATATATGTATTTAACAAATATTTTAGTTTTGACATAATTTACATACGCATTCTTTCTTTTCTTCTTCTTCTTCTTCTTTTTTTATCATATAATACTATAAAGAAATGAATTATGTAATCAATCATAACATTGAATTTGTAAGGATTGTTTTCCTTTAGAATAAGGAATAAACTTGAAATTTTGTTCATTATTGTATTTGAAAACAATATTAGTAAGGTGATACGTATATTTTAAGATATATTTTAAAAAATAAAATTTAATTTTAAAAATATGATATGTAACAGTTTTTGTAAAATTAAAAACATATGCCAATTTATTAAAACAAAATATTATAAAAAAAAACTCCCCTGATAAAAACAAAAATAACTAATTTTATAAACAGTGAAAATATTCAATTATAGTTCGAACACGACATGTCCCAACCATACTTAATTAAACACGATATAAAGATTAAAACCTTTTTTAAATGAATTTATATTTAATAAGCTAATAATATACATCAGTGATTTAGACGGTGTCATATCATTAAAAGTTTTTAAAAATAAATATAGATTATTTTATTTTAAATGAGATAACATCATCTGATTTATTAATAATTCCATTATTTATATTTTACTAATATAACAAATATAATTTTTATAAAAAGCTACCTTTAAATATGTTTTATCTGCCCAAAGAAAAAGAAAACAAAAGGAAAGTTTGTTTCAATCCTTGGATAAAGTTAATAGTAGTATAAGTCACACCATTCACCAACGATCTCATCAACTTGCCACAAATTTCAAAAGTTCGTTCGTATAAAGTGAATAAAGATTACTTTTCTTTGAAAAAAGTCATTCATGGCGGATGCAAATAAAGTTTCTTTCGAATATTTGACACATGGAGGATAGAAAAAAGAAAAAGAAAATAATACTAATTTCTCCCAAAATTTATTACATTTTCCTCGCATTATCTCCTCTGCCATTTCATCATGACACGGCCAACTCCCTTTTCAAAACAGTAGTAGTTTTTTATAGATAATGTTTTAGAACTTAGCCCTCTGCCGTGGCTTGTCTGGGTTTGTTTTCCTAAGATCCTTTTCATATTTTAACGCTTAATTAATACTATAAACTCTGTATGAAATTTCTAGGAAATAAATAAAAGTTAAAACATATCATACAGCCACCAGAGAATGTTGAATAAATTAAAGAAAAAATGTATAAAAATGGGAAAAAAAAGATTCACATGTTTTATAACATATATTGCTACTGCTTCTGGAAATATTAATAAAATATACACAAAGGTAGAGACTAAAAAAATAATTTATATTATTTTAATTTGAGAATAAATATTGAATACAAATATTTATTTGATGTGTGCATATATAAATTTTTTTTAAAATTTTTTATATATATTTAAAAGATTATATTTTTTATATACGTATTTAAATATGCGTTGAATATAAATAATTTTAAAAATAGAATTTATTGGCTTGTCAATGCAGTGTGGAAATCTTAGGATAATCATTGAAATCATAATATTTTATACACATAATGTAGGCGTAAATATACATATAAATATACATCATCAAAGTATACTATTATAGGCTGCGTAGACGACTGATCATGGATGAAATGATTTTGATAACGCCAAATTACTAATTAAAAAACAAGTGGCCAAAAGAACATTAAAGAAAGCCACGTGGGGGGTTCCAACAAATGCTTTTCGAAGGACGAATGAAATGGCACGATATGATTGGACGAAATGTAAAATGATTTAAACGGACCTTCACATAAGAGGGAAAAACAAAATATGTAACTTTCTAATTAATTATGAGATTTTGAAATTTTGTAGAAGATGATGAGATTGGAGGGGTACCCCATAACAAAGAAGAAGTTACAACCCCTTAACTTATGGAAGTGTATCAAGTAAAAAAGGACACATTTTTTGAAAGGGAAATTTGGGGGAATTATTGGTTCCAAAGAGGAATATGAAGCCGTCACTCATCGTCCAACATCACGAAAACCATGACCTAACTCAAGTTCCATCCTTGGAACAAAACCCTAACCCTAGAACTTCACAATCATTTGATATTTTATCATCAATTTCCCCCCTTTGTTTAGCTAGGATTCTTTTCCATTATTATTTTTTATTCTAGATTAATTAATCTTTACGTAATCCCCTTTATTACGTGCATCTTATTGTGTGGATCACATGTCTTTGGAACGCTTTGATGTCACCGTGGTTTTAGGTTTTTCTTTTCTTTTTTTTTTTTAATAAATATCAACACTATATAATCATTAATAAATTCCTTTAAAAAATTACCGTATAATGTATATGAATTTAACCCATTAATTTAGAACTTGATCTCATTAATATAGTTTATTATTTTGTTCTTTCATTATGTATATTTTGACTTCATCGTAAATATCCGTCAAGGTTGCTTGAGAGATTGCACGTTCAGATATCATTAATTAGTAAAAAGGAAAAAAAAATTCGATGACCTAATGCTTTTGACTCATCTTAATTCTTTACTTGTTTCTGTTTCTTGTAAAATTCTTTGGTCAATATCTTTCTTCCTAAGTCGTTTGGTATATATAAATATATATATATATATAGAAGGATCCTTGTATGAAATTAAATTAGTTTTACATATTTTTATATTTTTTATAAGTTTATCATTGTTTAATTTAATCGTCATATTTCATATTCTATTTATGTAAATCATATACATCAAGTTTCGAAAAAATTAAAACTAATTATTTGTTTAATGTGAAAAAATTCAACAATTAAATATATATTGAAAAATAATTTTTCATACTTATATGACAGAGATATCATATTGTTTAAAACTTTATTTATATGACAAATATTGTTATGCCAATTTTAACAATTGATTCATTAAAAATCAATCGTATACAAAATTATAAAATCATATAAATTAATTAATTTTATACTAATTTAAAGAAATCTCTTCTTATATGTATATATAACTTTATAGTTTACACCAATTCCTTAGTCACTTATGAGTTTTGATCAAGCATTGATTGATATTATTTCCAAGTTAATTAGTCTCTTCAACAACAACAACAACACGTACAAATTTTTTATATATATATGTATATGTATATATTCAGATGTAAGATTATGATTATAAATTATGATTATGACAAGCAGCATACTTTTTTTTTTCATACGTTAATTCATTCCATTATCTGAAAGTATGGTGTACGCGCTGCCAAATTATTTACGCTTTAAATTACCCTTCTTTTCCCAAATTAATCAAACAGACCAAAACGCATTTTTATGAACTGTCGCATCCTTCCCATAATGACTAATGAGTGCCAATACTTATCACCTAATGGCGAAAATGACCCTTCACCTTAACAATAGCCACGAACTTGACTTCCTAAGCAAGTTCTCATATTTTCGAAAATCATAAAGGGCAATATTGAACTTTCACTGCCTGTATTACATATCTACATATTACAATTTAGTTCTTAATGTTTTCATTTTCTGTCACATTAGTTTATTAATTAATATAATGATAAATAATGAAAATAATGCTCCATTATTTTCAATCTAGTGAATGTGCACTGTTGGTGACACCAGTGGCAGTCCAATCTTCTTCTATTATTATATACTATGATACCATCCCCCCAATTATTATCATCAAAGGACACATGTTGTGTTGTGTGACAAATATCTTTTTGTCCACATTTTCTATTGTAAGTATTATTTTTATTTTATTGTTGTCTTTCTCACATTATTTATTTTAGTAAAACGGTCAGAGTATCCATAAAATTAGTCTTTGACGGTAACAAATAAAAGTCACCACTCTAATTTTTAAAAAGTTTTTTCTCATGTTTTTTTCAGTTTGATTCAGATTTTAATTTTATTTTATTATTAAAAAATATTTTTATATTAATATTTATGTATTTTATAATTAATTTAAATAAAAATATTTTTATTAAATAAATAATAATTAGAGTTAAATCAATTCAAAAGGAATTATTAATTATCATATTTAAGCTGTTTTTAAAATTTAATAATTTTAAAATCTAATGATATAATATTATATTATATTATATTTAATCTTTATACATTAATGATGAATTTTTTTAATTTTTATTAAAAAAGTATGAATCATCCTTTTAATTACCTGTTCTTAAAATCTAATAATTTTATTGATAGTAAAGATGATTTTGTCCATCATATTATTAAAAAAATGTTTAGATAAGTTCACCCTTTGTTTTTAGTTATATCATTAGTGGACCCCATTTCAAAGACAAGCCGTCGGGCCCACTGGTTTTTGCTTTGCAGCCATCCAATATATATATATATATATATTTTCTTATGTGATCAAAATTTGAACAGATCACGGGAGTTAATGATATAACATTTTTTTTTTCAGTTATTATTTCTTTATTATTTATTATAGTTTTCGCCTTCCTTCTTTTTGTTTTCTTGAGCTGTCTCTATTCTTGCTCACACCAATCAATTGGTTCACGTGGTCGGGGACATCAAGTTTTTTTGAGCCCTTTCTATTGATCAAGATGTATATGGCCCCCCCGGACCCCCCGACCAATTAATTATTATTCTCGCGCACGAAAAATTAGTGGTACATGTTTAATTAATCATATTTAATTATTTACAAGTAAATTAGATTAAATTAAATTTAAATTTTATTTTGATAAATGTTGTTATTATTTATTTAATTCAATAAAAAATATAAGTAAAAAATTTAGATAATTATTTTATATATTGATGGTAGAAAAAATTTTAAGATTTATGTAAGTGATAAGTGTCCTATTTATTTATTATTTATTTTTTAATATATTCATTTGGGTAATTATCACTCTACAAATCTTGTTTATGAAATTTTTTTCTACCACTAATTTATGTTTATGGAATTTTTTTCTACCACTAATGTATAAAATAATTATCAAAAAATTTTTGCTTACAATTGGTTTCGTCATGTAAATGTATCAATCTTGTACAGATTTGTTAAAATTTGTATATAAAAATTTATTTTTCTAAAGAAAATAAATAACCTTGTTATAAAAGATCGATTCCTCTTAAAATTTTATAATATATAAATAATAAAACAAGTCAAAATAGGCTAAGTTTAGGCAAAATGTCATGTGCAAAGCTTGACCTGTTTTTAAATAGATCTAATTTTTCCTTAAGTTTATTTTTTTAACATTATATTTTTTAATTTTTTTTAAATATTGAGTAAATATTTACCTTATGTTTGGATTGGGGTAAAGAAAGGGAAAAGAAATTAAAGCGAAGGAAAAAGGGATTCATTTCCCTTGTTTGGATGAATTCTTTTTTTTCTATTCAAGGAAAAGTGAGAGGAACTGAGTATTTCTTACTTTTCTTAAAAATATCTAATTTTTATAAACCCCAATTTGGGAAACTTAAAAAAAAAAAAAAATTATCCAAACAAAATATACGTACTTTTTTTTATTATTGCAGCCCCTCAACCTTCCTTTTTTTTCTTTTTCCTTTTTCTTCCTTTATTATTATCCATCAAAATAGGATTACGATTCCCTCTATTATTTTTCGATCCATTACTATTAAACACAACTTTAATCATCATACATAAATTTAACTTTGACGATTAATAAGTAAATCTTATTAATATGAATAGTATTAATAAATATATTAAAAAATAAATAAAAAAATAATAGATAAAAACTCAACTCATTTGAACATAAGGTTAAGTTTACACGGATAACCAATGATTAGATGGGTACTAATCATGTCCTTACCTTGTGATTTCATATATTTTGCAGTTACTTCCATATATCCATCATATGTATCCAATGAAATCAAGCAGACAAGCACTTTGTACCTTACCATTAATTAATTGAAAGAGTTACTGAATATTTTATTTCTAATTGCTTGTTCTTTCAAAACAATAATTCATCTGCGAAATTCTCTGTATCTTTTTTTTTTCATTTTCATTTTATTGGTCACAAGTGGCGCAATGAGTAGCAAACAGTATAAAGGTAAATAGTCAAACAAAATATGATCAAATAAAAATGTAAAAAGCTAGGTTAATGAATCTTATATCAAAACAAAAATAAATGATTATATATGATCATGAAAAATAATAAAGAGAAGAGATTCCCATACACATAGTAATCACTAAATTACATATATATATATGTATATATTACTCTAGCTTTTGTAAATACATGCCCAAGAGTATTTTTCTAATCTTGGGTATTTATTATTTTACATAAATAATAATCCATTTAAACGTCATAGATAAAAAAGGGGTGTTTTGGAGTGTTTCCCTAATAAAATTCTTTGGGATATTGTCCATATATTTTTACACATTGGCATCAATAAATATTAGCTTTACCCTAAACACCCAAAATAAAGAAGATTTCTTGCAACTCTGGTTTTTCTTGAAACTTCCCAATTATAACTAACTAGTTACATAAGCATGGCCCTCCACCCTATACATGCTAGAATATTGTAAGAAATTCCAATTGGCAAAGGCACTTAATTTATCATCCTAAAATCTATATAGCTATATATTTATACACCCATTACATAAAGCTTCCCTCTTCCATATAATATATTTCAAGTTCTAAACAAAGAAAATCATCCCAATACCTTCTTTTTAGTTCATTTACAGTATTCCATCTCCGACCTTAAATTTATTCTCTCATCCAATTCCTCCCTCCCCCCTCCCCAAAACATCAAAGATCTCAAAGGGAAAAACAAAGTTTCTTCTCCAATTTCTACCACCCAACACCCTTTTGCTTATTAGAAACATAAATATGGGGCTAAGGGACATTGGAGCTACACTGCCTCCTGGTTTTAGGTTTTATCCAAGTGATGAGGAGCTGGTCTGCCATTATCTCTACAAAAAGATTGCCAATGAGGAAGTCTTGAAGGGTACTTTGGTGGAAATTGATTTGCATACATGTGAGCCATGGCAGCTTCCTGGTAGGTCTTTTCTTACATTTATCAAATTATATACAATAATTCTTTCCAAACGGTTCCCCCTTTAGGTGGTTGGCTTTGGAATCTTATTCTTTCATCAGCTTTCTATAATATTCTTTATATCTTCCTCTGAATTCAAGCTTTTTTTGCTAAAATTATTAGTTAATGTTTTCCATGTACTTCCATTAAAGCTAAGAAGAAAACATTAATCTTTTGATTGATATTAAAGTTCAAGCAAACTAGCAAGGTCTTAGCTGCTGTTGTTGGTGTGTTTTAGCTTGTTTGAAAGACGGTAAGAAAGGAGGACAATTATTGAGTTGTTCTTAGATCTCTGGACCCTGGCTCATGGTGCTGGCAAACACGCCGTACCGTCTACTATGTTAGCTGTTAAAAATTAACAGCAGACAAATAAACACGTTTTCCCCCTCACAGAGAGGGGGAGAGAGAGAGAGAGAGAGAGAGAGAGAGAGAGAGAGAGATGGGAAAGGAAGTGCATGAGTTTTCTTAGGGTATATATGCTCATACTGTCACACATGTAGACACATGCATGTATGTATGTAATTGCTGTGTACATACATATATGTATGCTTTATGCATGGTTTATTCATCTCGCCAACTTTCGTTACTGATAACTTCAAAAATAAGTACTACCTTTATTTTTTTCCTTTGGATATGAATCCAACAATAATATTTAATTTCTTTCTTTTATATTTTGCATGATATCACCTATTTATTGAGTCATGTATGTGAGGTTTGTTTGTTTTTTTCCCTCATTTGTTTATGCTTTTGTTTTGGCACATTGCAAGAACTAAAAAGCAAAAAAAAAAAAAAAAAAAGGGATTTTCCACCCTGTGATTTGATTCCAGTTATATGCACATTTTATATATATTATATATAATAACATGTATTCCTTCAAAATCAACAAGTGGGGGATTTTCAGCTTTTCATAACTTTAAATATTTTCCCTTTCTCAAATACGGTCTTAAAATTCATTGTTAAAATATAAAAAGAACCCCGGATTTTTTATTCGAGGGGTGGATCGAATTGAACTAGTTTTTGGAGTAATATATCTACTAAATTAAAGCCCCCTTAGAAATGCATCAAATCATCTAGCTAGATCCTCTACAATTTACTTACGCCAACTCTTAACCAGTAAAAAAAATAAAAAATAAAAAGCGCTAAAATTTGCATTTTTACGTGGTGTTTAGTCACCTCAAGTAAATAAAAGTGGTTGCTTACTTGCTTGCCCTTCCATGCATTTATTACTTCTTAATTTATTTATTATTATTTTTAAATAGAAACGATAGATATATATATATATATATGGTATAGATATGCTGTATATCATACACTTGCCCATATATCCTCTTAATTTCTCTCTCTATGCCTTTCTCTCGTGTCCGTTTTGATTTATATAGTTGTTTTCATTAAGAATACTGTTGTCTTGCACCTTTG
Source organism: Adansonia grandidieri (assembly GCA_038382065.1). Taxonomy (NCBI): domain Eukaryota; kingdom Viridiplantae; phylum Streptophyta; class Magnoliopsida; order Malvales; family Malvaceae; genus Adansonia; species Adansonia grandidieri. Next base: position 11,145,579 of record JBBYHK010000020.1, on the reverse strand, counting down.
CTTTAATTCTTAATTTAGTCTTAATTCTCTTAATCTTTATCTGAGTCATTTATTTGGAAAAGGTATTATATTTTTAAATCTCCTTAAACCAACAATCATTTAAAATTCTTCTACCATAGACGCCATCCGAATTACACTTAGAATGCAAAAATGATCAATCTCAGGTCGGGTAATTAGACTACTTGGCCATTTCTATAACTAAGAAGTTACATACGACATAATTGCTTAATGTTGAGTGCGGTCTTGGACTTATACGTGAGCTAGAAACAAAAGCCACCCTTTCTTGTCTCATTTTTTTTTTCAGCACTTAATTGAAAAATTGACCCATGGTAGTTCTCAATTTTGTTTGGTAAGTGAAAGGATATCCTTAAAAAGCTTATAAGATAAGATTTTTCTAAATATAATTCCAATAATAAAGAAAAGATTGTACGTAACTATTATTAGTTATTTGTATATCTTAGGATATTTCAAGTACAATAAGACAATTTTTTCTCATTTTTTAGTTGTTTTTCTCATAGCAATTACTAGGAGTGAGTTTTCTTCCCCACAATTCTCCAAAACATTACTTTCAAATTTTTAATACAGTCGTCCAAAGTAAACAAAACAGTACTATTATAGTTCTTATGGGAATTTTTTTTTCTTAATTAGAATTTAATGGCAGACAAATCCTAAGCTTCCTTAGACATAACTCTTAAAGTGATAAAGACTTAGCAACATCTCTCAGTAATTCAAATAAAGTGAAAAAGATAGTGAAAAGATTTTTTCTTTTATATTGATTGAAAGCAAAATAATATTACATATAGCAAAGCTTGATGTAACTCCTCGATTTATTTATTGTTCATGAACAGTATTTAGTTCTATTCTAACTGTATATTTATTCTTACTAGGATTATAATTTTATTTTTGTATGGTTTTAACTAGGAAATGAAATTGAAATATATATTTTTGTGTATGCATGGGGACTTGATGGAAATTAAAAGAGGTAGCAAAGCTGAACGCAAACGAGTGGTACTTCTTCAGCTTCCGTGACAGGAAATATGCCACGGGGTTCCGGACGAATCGGGCTACGACATCCGGGTACTGGAAGGCAACGGGGAAGGATCGAACTGTGGTCGACCCGGGAACAAAAGAGGTGGTAGGGATGAGAAAGACGTTGGTGTTTTACATGAACCGAGCTCCTAATGGAATCAAAACAGGTTGGATCATGCATGAATTTCGCCTCGAGACCCCACATATGCCCCCTAAGGTCAGTTTTTTCCCCTCCTATTCAACTATGCTCATCATAATGCCTGTTTATAATTAATACATATTGTTCTGAAAATGACTGTGAGAAAAAGAGAGGTTGACAATTGCAGCCATATGTATGTGAATGAAAAAAGAAAATATCGTGTTTTCTCTAAGGAAACTTAAACAAAAAGTAGTGGGCATTGGCAAGTTGTCCACTTTACTTTGTTTCCGTGTGTTCTCATAATCAAGCACTAATGCTTATATTATTGCTAAGCAAGAGAGCAAAGAAAAAGGGATCAATGTTTTGAGGCTTATCTGCAAAGCCAAATTAAAATGGGTGTGAAACTATGTATGTACATGGCAGGCATTTTGTCAAATTTTCATATTCCTGCATTGCCGTCTTAATAATTAATTATTCATGTGAAAGCACTAATATTCTCTATTATCGAATTTGAAATATTTACGTATGGTTCAAGTATTTTTGCTTCGTATTTGATACTCTAATAATAATTTTTTTTTAATTCCACGTATTCAATTAAAAATTTGATACATGTTTTTTTTTTAATATAGTCTAAGAAATATGTATTATTTTACTAATCCGATTTATGAAATCTAAAAATTCATACTTCTCTTTTTATTGGAATATACTTTTTAATTAAGCACCATAGAATGTTTAGATAGAGCATCAAATTCAGGTATGCTATTTGTTTTTATTATTATTATTTATATGAATGCAATTAAATAAACAAGTTTTTTTTCCCTAGACTTTGCCTGAATCAATATGATCATATATAGTGACATGGACATTAGATAATTAAAAAAATCAATGATTTTTTTTTAAAAAAATGTTAATGGTCGTTGGAGCCATAGAGGAGACTGTTTAATTAGCTTTGATATTTCTCATCAACTTAAAGTTATTATTATAGTTGATGCAAGTTGATAATTGTGTATTTGTCATGTGACAGGAAGACTGGGTTTTGTGTAGAGTGTTTCACAAGAGCAAAGGGGTCGAAAACAGTAGCACCAAACTCAACAGCGGCGCCCAGCCGCTGGTGTACGAGAACTCAACTCAGCAGGCCCCTTGTTTGTCGACGGACCAAACGAGCAGGGCTTGCGGCGGGTATCATCATCAACAAATCAGCAGCTCTTTATCCGCCACCCCCACCCATCAAAGCCATGCCCACAGCTTGCTCAACCTACTGCAATACTCCCAGGAAAAAAACAACAACAACAACAACAACAACAACAACAGCAGCAACCCTTGCAGCATTAATGAAGTTAGCTCCAGATTTGACGATGAATACGAGTTCTTGTGGGACATGAACATGGAAGAAAACAGCTTGGGAGATCATCATCAACATCATCATCATCATGTTCAAGGGGTGGCAGCAGCTTCCAACTTGGAGGACATAAGATTTGAGATTGATAATAGTGTGGTTTTCCTATGAAAACATATATATATATATATATTTCATAAATTTTAGGAAAAAAAAGTACCATTTGTTGATTTATGATGTTGGTGTGTTGTTTGCCTTTAACTATATCCAACTCATGTTACGTTGGATGTTTAAAAGAACGTGTGTATCTTTTAGTTTAGGGTACATTTATTTTTGTACAGAACATTGGGCATTGTAAAAATCATATATAAATATAAAGCATATAATTATTCTTTACCGTCTTTTCTAAGTATGAATAAATTGTAATTAAGGATTACATGTTATTCAATGCATATGGATAATAGAATATGCCAAATGTTAACAACCATAATCTGTTATTCAAATCATATGATAACACTGATAATCGAAGTCTAAAGTTTCACTAACAAATTTAACAAAAACAAACATGTTTATATAGAATATAATAAAATTATTAAAAATTAATATAACAAAGAAAAAAAAAACTAAAAGTTACACTCACAATGTACAAAAAGACAAATTTTTTTAATCAAATATATTAAATAATTCTAAATTTATAATTAATAAATTTTTATAAGTACAAAATTATAAATTTACTTGAAAAATGTTACACTCCATTGGCAATTAAGTTGGAGAATAATCCTAAGACTGCTGCAAATATTTAATCAGTTGCAATCAAAATCGAGATGAGGGTCCATTTATTTTAGGCATCGGGATTCCAATAATTGTACCTTCACTTGGTGGGACCCAAGAGGATGCTCCAATCACAGGACCTGTGATGGTGACCCTATCAAAAAGAATATTTGCATTGGCCTGCATTTATTTATTCTAAATAATTTTCTTTTTCCTTTCACACCCTCCAAAGTTGGGAAAATTTTTTTTTTTATTAAAAATAAGAGCGGAGGTAGAATAAATTAGAATTAGAATTTTAAATTATTTTAAAATAAAATTCTTCCATTTGTATTCTTGATTAATACATTTAGAATGAAAATAAAGTATCTTGCCAAATTTTCCCCCAACTTTCCATTGATGAAACTTTGGATAAATTTTAATTAATTAATTAATTAATTTAATAATCGAAGCTAAACATCATCAAAGCATTTTTTTTTCTAAATCTGCATGTTGTTTTTGAACTGAGAATTATGGTTCTAAGTTATAATCTTCCACGAAGTTTGAGGCCATAAATGCCTGATATTAGCTTTCCAAGGCATTGGAATTGTATTTTATTAAATTTTGAAGCTGAAATGGGTAAAGGCCTGAAGCAGTGATAAAAAAAATTTCAGATAAAGAGGAAGGAAAAACAAATTCAAGAAGAGACGAAGGTAATCATATTAATCAAGACATAATAAGTTTTCAAACTGGTTGATGATATTAACGACGACAACGATTTTAATATATTTTTTTGATTGTGATGTGGTTAATTACAGAGGGAAAAAAAATTGACTATTGGAATTGATCCATCCCCAAAGAAAATTAATTACAAATGAAAAATCAATTTTGAGGACGGAAAAAAATGAGTTTAATCAAGTCGAATTGAATTTTTAGTAAAAATTTTTAAAGTAAATTGGGTCTAACTCAATTTAATAACAAATTTAATTAAATAGTATAAATATTTATTTTTTTAAGTGTTTAAATTAAATTTATTTGTGAGTCAAGTTGCACTTTAAAAAATATTTTTTTTATCCAGTACTTAGATCGGATAAAATCTGGAGTAATTAAAAAGTTTATATTATTTTTTAAAATATTATTAAAAATTATTTATTTATTAATATTTATAATTATATTTAAATAAAATTAATTTTATATTATATAAATAATAATTCAAGTTGAACCTAATAAATATAAATTATTAAAATTTTACTAAAACCTAGCTAATATGAACCAAATTGGATGAACTGCTTGATCAATCAGCGAGTAGTTCTAGTCGAGGCTCTTCAGGGCTGTTCAGTTTCTCCGTGAGTGCCTTTTTCTTCTTCATATAATAACAGGCAATGCTTTTTATACATATAATTTAAAGAAAAATGAACCATACTGTAAAAATACGATGGGATTAGACTCCACATCTTAGTTGCTAAAAATAATAAAAAATAAAATTTAATTAAAAATTGAACAAAAAACTAAAATATAACACCCATTAATAAAAATGGTTACTTTTTTCTGAAAATAAAACTAAATATTTTATTATGTATTCTTTATGGCATTTAAAATTGAAAAAAAAATAAATTAGAGAAGATTATTATTATTATTATTTAAACTTTACAACTAAAAACATTATTTTTAAACATTTTATGTCTCCAATAATAAAGATTAAAATAAAATAAAAGTGATTACAACATATCAACACTCAAACGGTCAAAAAGGGTTTCTTAAAAGGGGGAAAATGGAATAATGAATAGAAGACAAGAAGTAGTTAGCTTGTAGAACAAGATACGCGGAAAATTATGTTTCGGTCCAACTTCTTAGAGTGGCATATAAATGGATAATAGATCCAGGGCCTGCTTAAACCAAATGGACCACAATCTGTAGACCAAATTTTCTTAGGCCGTCACATCACACTTTTTAGGGTTTAGAAATCAATTTTTTTAATGCATTTATAGTTAATTAGAACATTAATATTCATTTAAAATATTTGTTTTAATGATGGAATTTTTTATGAAATTTGTTGTTAATATTTTTTTGCAAAGACAATTTATTTTATTAATATTAAAAAATTTTTATCAATTAATTTTCTTTCAAAATATTTCCCTTTATTGAAAGAATTTTCAGACAAAAAAATTCATTGATTTTTTTATTAATTTGATTTAAAGAATTAATAATGAAAATATTTTAATTGATAAATTTATTATCAACGAAATATTTTTATTTTTTTAAGGAAAATTTTGTCGTTAAATGTTTTTAAAGAAAAAAAAAATCATTTTTTCTTAAAAAAAAAAATTTCACTTTCACTCTTTTCTCCCCAAAAACACTTATTGTGACGAAAATTTTTATGAAATTCCATCACTAAAAGTCGTTTTCCAAATAGCTTTTGCAAAAAAAAATTTATAATAATATTCAAATTTTTTTATCCACAGATTTTTTTTTCCTCTAAAAATTTCTTTTACTGATAAAGCTTTCAACGAAAATATTCATAAAAAAATATTTTTAATTAATTTGAATTACAAAATTATTTATAAACAATTCGAATGATTAGCGACAAAGATTTTCATCGCCAAGCCTAAAATTGGAATACGCATTTAATTTTCTTAAAAAAAATATATTTTTTGGAAAGTAATTTTCTTAAAAAATATATTACCGATGAAATATTTGATTTTTATTTTATGAAGATTTCCATTGCGAAAATTTTCGTAGCAAAAATAATTTCTCATCTTTGTTTTTGGTGACAAAAATATTTCGCACAAATATTTTTTTAATAAAAAATTAACTTTCTCAAATTTATTTTTTTCTTATAATTTTTCCATCAAATATTTTTTTTTCAAAAAAGAATTTTTTTTCGTAATTTTTACCCTTTTTAAGAAAATAAATTAAAAAAAAATGGTAGAGGGTATAGTGGGAATTGTGGACTCTAACGCTTGCAGTTCCGTTCTCAGTCTGAACACCGTTGGAAACCAACGATTAAGGAAATTAAATCCTGGTTTTTATTAACTTTTTTGTTTCCCCCTTTCCCCTTTGAATTTTCTTTTAATGGGTTGACTCAGTTCTTCGAGATTTATTCAAATCCTTTGATTCCAATTGGAATTGCAATTGCATTTGACACCTGGGGTTATACCTCCGGTCCCGCCTCTTTTTCTTCCGAGGGTATGTGCTGATTCTTTTTTTTTTTTTTTTTTTTTTTTTCTGTTTTTGTGGTTTTTATTAGTTTGGTTGTAATTATTTATATATATGTATATTTATATATACGAAATCTGTGGGAAACTTCACCAGGTTTAATGTAACTTCTTTTACAATTTACTTGAATTTTTATTAACTGAGTAATGATCCAAAGTTGTCCCTAAATGCCGGTAATAATATCCTATAAATTGTAGTAAAGTTTACTGTATGAAACTGTAAAAATGTTGTTAAGTTGCATTGGAACTAATTTATAGGTTACTTTTCGTTTCAGTTCTTTTTTTTTTTTTTTTTTCAAATTGGAAATATTTGTGGGATTTTGTCTAATTGCCTGTTGACTATTAAATTTCAAGGTTTTCAAAACAAGCTGTTGATTGTTTGTCTTAGTTGTTAACTAGTACTTGTTGCATTGAGGTTTTGATCAGTCAAAATGTTGTTGTTATCTAATTGCTATGTTTCTGTTTTCTAGTTTAGAAATGGGGGCAGAACCCTGGAAAACTCCTATTGAAAATGATAGTTCAGCAAGAATTTCAGCTCCTCCAGGTTTTGCATATCTTTCGTCCTTCTTCTTGAAGAAGGTAGAACATCGTGAAGAGAACTTGGACTTAAAAGCGTCGAAGGGTGCGTCATCCTCACGAGATGAAGTGCAGGTAGAGGCCACATCTGACACGATTGATGTTGAAAAGTTAAAGAAATCTGTTGGGAATAGACCTTGGATACTCAATGACAAGAGTGATCAAACTGCAAAGGAATACCATTCTGTACAATTTGATAAGGTCATATATATGCCTTTTCTCCGTTTCTTTCTTTCATTTAGATATAATTTTGTTTAGTCCTTCCTACACTAGGCTAAAGTATTAGAATTTATATGATTCTGTTTTACAAGCTTTTACCCTCGTGATTCGATTCTGCATGATGATTTAGTGAAGCCATGAAACAGGCAACAACAAGGCATTGTCCTGGAGATAAAAAAAGAGTTGTCCTTGAAGAGGCGCCTGTTTTCCACCCATCTGAGCAGGTCTTTTCTATCTCATTGAAAAAAAAGGTTATATTTGTGTGTTTCACTGGTTCTGCTTCGACTTGTTTGTTCTAACTTTGTTAATATCAACTCTTTTGGTTGGTGAAATTTTCAAATATTTAAAGGGCTTGAATCTTATCCTCAGGAATTCAGTGACACTCTAAAGTACATAGAGAGCATACGTGTTAAAGCAGAGCCATATGGAATTTGTCGTATTATTCCTCCTCCTTCATGGCAACCACCATGCCTAATTAAAGAAAAGAGCATATGGGAAAATTCTAAGTTTGTTGCGCAGATTCAACAGTTTGATAGCTTCCCTGCTCAGTCTGTAAGGGGCAAAGAACCTGGTCCAGAATTCACTCTAAAAACTTTTAAAAAACAAGCAGATGATTTCAGGCAGCACTATTTCTTCTCTAAACACAAGGATGTGGGTCATCAGGTGAATTGCGAACCGGGGGAGCCATCCCCGGAGAGCATTGAGGATGAATATAGACAGATTGTTGAAAATCCCACTGGAGAATTACAGGTAGCTGGAAACATGTTATTTGCCCAGTTGTTTTCTTCGCTCTCTGTATGCTTCTGCCCCTAATAACATATTTTATAGGTGCTATATGGTGACAATTTGGATGCTGCAACTTTTGGCAGTGGATTTCCAATGGCATCAAATCCATGGGAATTATATAACTACCCTAGTTACGTTCGTTCAAGCTGGAACTTAAATAATGTACCTAAGCTTCCTGGATGTCTTCTTTCTTTTGAAAGTGATAAGACTTCTAGTTTGTTAGTGCCTCAGCTACGCATAGGAATGTGCTTTTCATCACTTTATTGGGTAAGCGTTGCTTTGTTGATCTCATTTTTAGTCCTGCTAAATTTCAGGATGCTAAACTTTTTATGAGTATAATGGTGGATATTTTTATCAGACTTTTATTCATCTCCTGTAAATAACGATCAAATTATTTTCTGTTTTCATAGCTTTTCATGTTTGTTTTAATTTATTTAATCATATTTTCAAGCAGAATGTTGAAGAACACCATTTATATTCATTATGTTACATGCATGTGGGTTCTCCAAAATTTTGGTATTGTGTCCCTGGGAGATATTCCTTCAAGTTTGAGACTCTTATGAAGAAGTACTTTCCAGATTTGCTAGGCAAACAGTTTAAGCTGCACGAAGGAGTCGTGAGTAATATAGCCATTCTTTTTGTTTGTTCTCTAAGAAGTTATTACACGGTTTATGCCCTAATTCTAAAAGGACCAATGCAGATAGCAAGACATTCTCCATTCATCTTGAAGTCTGAGGGTGTACCTGTCTATCGTTGTCTTCATTATCCTAGGGAGTTTGTTCTGGTTTTCCCTGGAGCATACCATTCATCATTTGATTGTGGGTTTAATGTTGCTGAGGCAGTTAATTTTGCTCCTCTAGATTGGTTACCACATGGGCAGAATGCTGTAGCACTCTATCAATCGCAGGGAAGGAAGACTTCAATTTCCTTCGATAAATTGTTGATTGGAGCAGCAAGAGAAGCAGTGAAGGCACAGTGGGAAATCTGTATGTTAAAGAAGAATACCATTGACAATTTAAGGTGGAAAGGTTACTGCAGAAAGAATGGGATCTTAGCTGAAACACTCAAGGTGTGCTTCTGAATCTCATCTTCTGTAGTCTGAGTGAACTTGAACTTCCTTGATTACGATATTTCAACATTTATTATTCACTCCCTACTCCATCCTCCCCCCTCCCCTGGGGAAAGAGGACAAAGATAGCCCTTCTTCTAAAGAGATCTGGGGGCTTGTTCTTTACTCATTGTGTGTGCACGTTCAAATTTGGATTCTCTAGATAATGTTGTCATTTTATACTTGAGTGAAGAAATTAGGCTTACAGTTAACTAATGCCTGTCCTCCTGCTTTATTTTTCACAATTTCTTTCTCACTTGGATGCATGCAGTCACGTGTTAAGCAGGAGGGTATTAGAAGGGAATACCTTTGTACTGCCTTTCAGACGAAGAGGAAGGACAAAAACTTTAATGCTACTGGCAAAAGGGAATGTAGCATATGTAAGTTTGATTTGTACCTCTCAGCAGCGCACTGTCCATGTTCTGCTGATAGATATTCATGTTTAAATCATGCAAAGCGGCTTTGTTCTTGCACATGGACAGAAAAGATTTTCCTCTACCATTATGAAATCAGCAAATTAAATATTCTTGTTGAAGCAGTGGAAGGGAAATTCAGTGCGGTGTATACATGGGCTAGAGAGGACCTTAATTTGGGTCTTCGCAACTATGCTCTCAAGGAAAACTCATTCGCAAAAGATAAAGGACAAAAAGCGAACAAGCTCCAAGAGGCAGCAACATCTTATGGAAACGGTTGGACTACTGCTTCTAACATCAAGGCAGAAATAAAGGCTCGTCTACAGCAATCACAATGCCTGAATGAACAAAAATCTAAAGACAAGACAATGTCAACTCCTTCCCTTCCAAGTGTGACTCAAGATGATACTTCCTTGTTACTTAGAGAGGTGATGCCAGAAGCTTCATCATCAAGTAAAAGCTCGTCAAGCTCCTCAGAATCAGAGGAGACAACAGACCTTGACCTTAATGATGGAGGAAACGGATGCCTTTTATCTACGTTGAGTTCAAGGCCGACTCCTAGTCATCCTGTAAGAGAAATCACGTTATCTGAGCTAAGGAGGCCTCTTGAAAGAGAAGTCACAGTATCTGAACTAAGGAGGCCTCCTGAAAGAGAAGTCACATTATCTGAGCTTCGAAAAGATACTTCTGGTAAGCACAGTTGGGCAAAACATAATAAAGGAACTTCCAAAAAACTACCTACGAGCCATCCAGCTTCTAAGAAACAAAAAAAGAAGTAAATCTAAACTCAGGCACTACAACTAGCGTAGGCCTTGATAACAATGGTCAGGTATCTATGTCAGCATATCTGCTAATCAAATGTACATTGTACAGCTACGTTAGTTTGTAGTCAACATTGCGGATGAGATAAGAGCAAATTCACCTTTTTGTTATTTGCCTGCTGTGTTGCCTACCTTACTGCTCTGTGGAATTTTTACCTGTTGTTGAGTGGAGAAGAACATAACCATATTGTATGAGTCAGATTTGGAATGTCTTTAGCAGGGCATGGAAACTTTTAGGGAAGAAACTCAGGTTATTGGCATTGTTTTTTTTGAAAAAGTGATGATAATATACTTGCAGATGATACGAAATTTTGGAGATCTATAGCCCCGGTCTTTACTTTGAAAGGTGTGCTTAATTGAAACCCAGGTTGCAGACTGCTTATAAATAGTGATATTCCATCCTATTCATTTTTTATTCATTTGAGGCTATTCAGAGTCCTTTGTCAGCTATTCATCGGCGTCTTGTTTTGCTTCATTTTTTGTTCATTTTTATTTCTGGAAATTGTTTCCCATTGATCCCCCTTTTGTTTGTGTATTGGCTCAATCCTTTGATCCTATCTAATCAAGAACTCTGTTTTTTTTTTTTTTTTTTTTTCATCATTTCAATTATGAAGATGATGATTACTCGGAAGACAGACGTTGGTCTACATGAATGGGTAAAGAATCCAACCTTAAATGTAGAGGTAGGGGTTAACCTAGTTGTCAAATTTTATGAACATTAGTATTAATTTGAGCAAAACAAGAATTTATTTAGTCATATTGCTGCTTTCATTTGTTATGATGAGAAATCAATTCATTGAAAGGCTAAAATGGGCAGAAAAGAAGAGCAACATATATAGAAAAGATTTTCCATTGATTTCCTTTCATCTTTTTCCCAGCCAAATGGAAGATAATGGTGTAGCGTTGGGTTTAAGGACCATAAGATATTTGAACATTTTGCTTTTTCCTTTCAAAATCAAGTGTCTTTTCCCTTCTGCAATGAATGCATGGAATTCTTGAAGCCCAAATCGTGGTCCATGAAAGTGATACTTTGATTATAATTTTCGGCTTCTTTTTTTTAATTTTTTCGAGAGGAATATTGCAGAAATTTAGCAGTATTCCAGGAACTGACAATTTAGAGTAAACTCAGATCCAGCGCAAACGTCGGTCAAGGCTACATTGTTCTTCCATTCCACGTAAAGCCCATATTTCTAACATAACAGAAGATTCAGAAAAGAACTCCAGAACAGGGAAGTTGGGTATTATTCATTCCCTTGGTCATGGATCGAGAAGGGGACCAGAAAGGGTAAAAAACGATATAAGACAGTTCAGCTTCATAGCAGATTATGACATGTGAAAACGATCAATCTTGTTTGCTAATTGAACCCACCATGTGCATTGAACTATCATGATCCTGTCAGCTTGTTTACAGATACTTATTCTGAGTGTGGATTCTAATAGCTGAGCATTAAGCAAGCAATTACTCTTTAATGCCCAAATAAATCACACTGAATCAATATATTTATCAATAAATTGATAAATAATTATTTGAAGAATACAAAAGAAGATATCATCAGTTTGAATTCAAATCCTAGTAAACATTTACAAAAGAATATTTCAAAGTCCAGCTGAAACTAATCCGTGCAATGTGACAATGCCAATCAAGGTATTTTGATGATCAATTACGGGCAGAAATTGTACAGGGGAAGGTGGTGATTCCATCTTTTGCATGGCTTCCACCGCCATCGCATCCGGACCAATGGTTCTTGGTTTCCTGATATTAAACCAAAAAGGATTTTAGATGACTTCCATTGAAAACAAGATACTCCAGTAATCAGAAAAGAAATTTTCACAATTTACTACCAACTCATTCAAACACTTGGCCCTTCGATTTTACCTGTTGCACATTTCTCCCACCGTGAGTTTGAATATGGCTTCACCGCTAGCCTTAAGAGTACGCCGCAAATCACCATCTGTAAATGTGCCAAGCAGGTGATATTCGTCATCTATAACCAGCAAGCACCCGCATCCCTTACTAGTAAGCTCCACCAGCTGATCCATTATCAAATCTCCTTCCTTGCAAACTGGAAGTTCATCTTGCTTCTTCATTACATCTTTTACCTACAAATACAAAAGCACCAATCCATCATTCCAAACGTCCAAGAATTTTTTTTGTTTTTAAAAAAGGTCTAATTCTTATCTTGACTTTCAAGTTTCCTCCACTTAACCAATGATGAAACTAATTCACAAACCAGAAAGCAAAATCTGAAAAGAAAACGAACTAAAAATAGAAAAGGTTTCAGTTTTCAAATGTCCATCAAGCTCAGTCAAATTGACAATAACATGAACCTAAATATAGAAGTTCGAATAAATCCATCAAAATTATTACAAAAAAATAACAAATCAAAACACTTTTTGATTACCTTTTACCATTTTACATCATTCTACTGCTTCCTATATCAACCAATTAGCATGCATAAAGAAGAGTCTTTTTATCTTTTAATTAAAACCCAGATCTCAAACAATTGAGGGCGGCCAACTATATCAAAAATCAGTAAAAACCCACTAATGTTCCAGAATCTCATTATCAAAAGCAATGAAATTTTATGAAAAAAAAAAATCTGGTCTCAAAGCCAGCCTTTAATCAAAACAAACCTTAAAAATAAGGCTTTTGCCAATCCTCCCAGCGGGATGATTCGCCGCGTATTGCTCCTTAGTCAAGTTCCTAGCTCCCATAAGTGCAATCGCCACCGTGTCTCCAAATACCATCTGGATCGCCGTCGAAGTAACCGGCGCTAAATCAAAGGGACACAATTCCCTCTCCAATGGCAGATGCACGTTCATATCGCAGGCGTTTGCCAAAGCATTGTTGGAAACGGAGGTAACCGAAATGAGATAAACCCCCTTGGCTCTGGCACAGGGGACAAGACGCAGGAGTTCTTCAGTAGAGCCGGATTTCGAAAAGAGGACGAGGACATCGGCGGAGGAGAGAGCGCCAATATCGCCGTGAAGGGCGTCGAGAGGGGAAAGGAAAGAGGCGCGGATGCCGAGGGAAACCAGCGTCTGGGAGATCTTATTGGCGACGAATCCGGATTTCCCGACACCGGAGAAGAAAATGGTGCCGCGAGAATTAAGGAGTGTTTCGGTGAAAGACAATGCTTGGGATAAATCGAGGTTCTGGAAAAAGTAATTGAGGTGGTCTTGTTGGGATTTGAAGAGGTTGAAAAGGGTAGTCTCCGAAACGCGTCGGTGTTGGGGCTTTTCCTTCGGCGATAATGGGAGGTCTAGCGGCGGAGGAAGCGATCCCATTGTTGATTTTATCTCAGATCTGATGCTTCCCTTCCGCTTCTTTTCTTTGTAAATTTGCAGCGAAGAAGAGAGGGCGCGAGTGGGGGGGTCGGTCGCATTGGCCTATATATTTGGGGCCTTTTTTGGGTTGATTTGGATTTGGCCCTTCATTTTTGTCGGTAAAAAAAATGAAAATATCGCAAATTGCGTCGGCAGGGTACGGAATAGGATCACATGAACATTCTGTGGACATATATAAATGAACAATTGATTTTAAAAACCTTGAGGGTTACAATTTATTCAGTGAAATTTATAAATTTATAAATAATATTAATAAAATATTATAAAATTTTAATTTATTTATAAAATTAAAAATTTTTCACTCGTAATGTATTAAATATTAATCTTATATTAATTATTTAATTTTCAAAGAGCGCTTTTATATTATGTTACTTATAAAAAATCTAAAAAAAAAAGACAAATTGACTTCATTATATAAGAACCTATCAATTATCAAATCTCACCAATTCCGATAATCAAACAAAATATTTTTTAAAATTATGTTTGAAAAAATAAAGTTAATAATTATTTAATTTTCAAAGAGTGGGTTTATATTATTTTACTTATAAAAATCTAAAAAGAGAGAACACAAATTGACTTAATCAGTCAAGAACATATCAATTATCAAATCTCACCAACTCCAACAATGAAAAAATATATATATTTTAAAAAATATTATATTTTAAAAAAATTAAAAGTAAAATTTTTTAAATAAGTAGTTGTTTTTTAGTGAGATTATTTTTTTTTAAAAAAAAATTTAAATATCCTAATATAAAATAATACATATACATATAATTGTTCATCTCAATATAATTGAGAAATCGAGGTAATATGCTATTTTTTATTTTTTTAAAAATATTTATTAATAATTTAGGGTGGCTGTTTGTTTTTTCTGCAGTAAGAGTGAAAATTTTTTTTATTTAAAAAATGAAATTAAAAAGATTACATGTCTGTTCCTTATATATTCAAAACTAATTTCGTTTTTAGTGCTACTGCTGGGCTGCTAGTAGTATTACTTCCTAACCTGAGGGGTCCTTTCGGGTTTGGCCCTTGAAATTACGCTGGCAGGATCTTCACACTTTTAGGCAAGACTTGGATCTTTGGGGCTTTTTAAATACCTCGAATGCTGCTTGTGGGGCTTAGATCTTATTAGACCCGTTACATCTTAAGCTCGATTTGGGAGGAATTTCACAGGCAGCTCTGCTTAGTTTCTAAGAGGCTTTTGTTGTCACCCCAATGGCCGAAACTTTTAACTGAAAGCCCAATACATAGGGCCACTTAATTTTTCTCAAAAATCCAACCCAATGGGTTTTTTTTTTAATAGGTTCCAAAAATTAACCAATTGCGGAGAAAAACGAAGTCATATACAATAGTGACACAGCATTAGATATATTGCAGATAATAATGATAATAATAATTATTATTATTACTCAGGAAAAGGTAGGAAGCTCAAAAGAAAACGATAATATTTCTGATAGACCAAGGGCTGGCTGTTCAATCAGCTTGTTTGATGACTAATAGTCTCTGCGTGCATGGAAGATCTTTCAACGAAAATGGAATACTTACATCGGCAAATAGCTAAAGAGAAATAGCAAGAGCATGTTTTTCCCAGTAAAACAGAAAATCGAGGGACTTGTCAAGCAGCTGGATCTCTGGTAGGGGTCCATCATCCAGCTTCACTTTGCAAGTCATTTTCAAGTCATTTTTTCTTTTTCGGTTATTAGCATATATGTCACGGTCGATTCTTTTCTTTTTAATTAGATTTCT
Organism: Adansonia grandidieri; assembly: GCA_038382065.1. Lineage (NCBI taxonomy): Eukaryota > Viridiplantae > Streptophyta > Magnoliopsida > Malvales > Malvaceae > Adansonia > Adansonia grandidieri. The sequence continues at coordinate 11,130,096 of JBBYHK010000020.1, read as the reverse complement.
TTTCTCTATGCATCTTTCTCTGATCTGACCCAAGAGATAACGGTACGAGACAGATTTAACTGTTTATGCTAGCTCTCCATTGGGTCAACTGCTTCTCTTCAGCTGATTGCTTGCTACATCTACTGCCCTGCATATAATCTACCTATGAAGCTCTCCCTGCATTCTGTTTATAACCTTTCGATTTGAGATTTGAGAAAACCTTCTCTGCCTGGATTTTGGGGATGTGACGACCTAACACCTTTCAAGAGACTCAACAACAAATTCCACCCCCCCCTGAAACAAATTTTGGGAGTTTCAGCAGTATAACGTATCGATATCAAGTGGGAGCATATAATTACAATGCTGTGGGTGCATCGCAATGCTGCGCAGCTAGGGGGTGGGGGTAGGGGAGCATTGCTAGCAACGAGGGTGGTCTTTGACCTAAAGCATGGGAGTCCGTGATTATGACTACATGCTTTTTGGAAGGATTTGGGTGAAATTGTTGCCGACTGCACGAAGTAAAGAGTGAGCTAGGGTGAGCCCGAGGACAACCCCGGGAGCAAGCTAATGATCAGCCCCGGTGCTTAGACAATGTAAGGTACGTATGTACGTGCCCGATAGTATGAAGTTTGGCTGAGTTTGCAACTTCAAACTTTGGCTTACCTCAGCCATTCATATTTGTATATGCTGCTGGCTAGCTATTACTTACCATAAACAAGTATAATATACATATAATTAGGCTTTTCTAATCATAAATGGTTGATTTATTTCTCGCGTCAATCTTACAATATTATGCGGACATCCAAGCTATTTGGCCAGATTAACATTCTCTTATATTCTCTGTGTTTGCAGATTTTTTTCTTAGATAAATGCCCTCAAATCTCTGGTTTTTCCCTTTTTTTTTTTTTCCTTCCTAGAGAAATATCAAAAAGTTTACTGTCGTTGCGCTAGCTACTTCATACGCTTTCACCATTTTGCATGCTAAGACTTGACGGATTTACATGATTATATGAATAAGATTGGTAAGTTTTTAGCACTTACATTATCTACAAATTAAACTACGTATCCTTTTATGGAATAGAATCCAAATATCATGGTGGCTTGACACCTGACTTAGTTCAAGTCAAGTTATATAATAACTTGTAAGTACGAATTAAAACGCCTGTTCTTTTTGGTGACTTTCAACGTGGTTTGAACCGAGAAAAGAATCAAAGATCCTAGTAAAAGGAGAACCGTACCAAGGGAAATATGCCCTAATAATATAGGTGGTTTCAACACTGTGAGCCGTAGCCGTGGCCTCCCTCGCACTTGAACTGATTTCATGTTTCTACAAGTTGCGTAAGAAAACTTCAAATTAAAAGCATTGAAAACGAAACTGAGACTCGAGAGACGGTACAAAAAGGGGGATCTCTCGTCTCATGTGCTCCAATCCAAGGCAGCTGCCCAATAAAAGGCATTATCCATTAATTTTTAATCACATAATACCGGGAAAAATCGACTACCACACGTCGTAAAAAAACAGCAAGGGCAGGCCCCCATCTATTCAATTTGCAGACATATTTACTCATTCATTCAGAAATCATATATACATATATATTTTATGATAAAAAAAATATATTTATTATTATATGATAATAACAAAATCAACCACCGAAAGTAAAATAATAAAAGACAGGGAAGGAGCAACACCTTCACGGCGTCACCATGAGGCAAAGTACACCCACTGTCATTGGAATCTCACTGAATCACTGTTGGGAAAAAAAAAAAAAGAGGAGAAAACTCCGGTCCCATATGCATCAAAAGCGACTTTACATGACTTGTCATCATATGCAATTTACAAAAATACAAATTAATAAAAAATAGTTTATAATATAAAAACAAAAATTAGTACTCTTATATTAGTTAATATTAATATTATTCAAATTAATTTATCTAAATAAAAAATAATATTTTAATAAATATTTTTTCTTAATTAATAATAAATGAATAATTTTTTTAACGAGAAAAACTAAGCGAATAATTTTATAAGTAATTATTTTTTAAAATTAAAAATATATATTTAGTGAATAATTATTTTATTAAAAATTTAAATTTAAATTTATTATTTATTTATATTTAATGTATTAATAATATAAAAATCTAAATGTTATTTTATTAAAAATATTTTTAAATATTCTGAAGCAATGATTTAATGGCAATCTACACCTTAACAAAAAAAATAAAATACTCACGAAAGACTAGCAGCAGCCTAAGTCTTTTTATTTATTTTAAATGAAATGAAATTATTTGACTATATAAATCTATATCATCAATTTATAAAGTATAAATTTTTATTATAATTAATTTTGAAATGATAAAAATTTAGTAAGAGTTTTTATAGAGTAATAAAAATAGTATGTTAATCTTTTTATTATTAAATTTAATATTTTAATATTTATATTTTTAAAATTTTATTAAAAAAATTATTTGAATATCAATAAAATGTTAACATATCATGTAATGTGAAATTTTAAATTTTATATAAAAGAAATCTAAACCCGACCCTAAAAACCCAATCTTATTTTTTATATAAAATTTAAAATTTTAATATTACATGATACGTAGTATTTTATCAATATTTAAATAATATTTTAAAAATCATTAATTATTTTTTTATTTATTACAAATTTAAAAATATGATAATTAAAATATTAAATTTAATTGTAAAAAAATTAAAATACTTAATTTATTATAATACATATATTTATAATTAATTTCTACTTTTATAATTTTTAAATTAAATTAATAGCATCAATTTAATTAAATATTTTTTAACATCTTTCAAATAAAAAAATATCTAAAACGAACTGCCAAAAATGGAAGAGTTGAGGAGAGAGATTCTGACGCAACTGTTTTTACACAGTAATCAAATTATTTTTACATATAATTATATTAATTATATTATATATTAATAAAATTATATTTATGTATTTTTATTTTATTGCATTTTAAATATTATATATATAATTACAGTCAAGTCGTATCCAATATTTACCTATTAATGACCGGAGGGGGCTGGGACCCTCCTCTTACATTTCGTATTTACTGTTAGTATTAGTATCAGTCATAAAAATAATCAAACGCCATGATTGATGGGAACTTGACAGCTCTCCAGTACGGAGAACTCCCATCGAGGCAAGGTGGACCGCATTCCCTGATCGAGACACGTATGGAAATATCACATGCCTGTGAGCGGAAGAGTTTTTTTTTTTTTGCTCTTTTTGCAATACATTCTCATCATTTCGGGTAAAAAAATAAATAAAATTGCGACTGTAGCCGACAGGGGTGACAGGTGTGCACGTGGGAGGAGCATGGTTGGTGGGTCCAATCTCATGTTTTTCTTTTTCTATTTTTTTGCTTTATTCTTATTGGTCAAATCGAACGTCCCATCTCATTGACCGTAGCGCAAAAGATGCGGGATTCTCGCACCCCTCTCTCTCGCTCTCTCTCTCTCTCTCTCTCTCTGCCTCCTTTCAATTGATTTTACCCACCACCATTTTTAAATTATTTTTGCATCTACGTATATGTACATGTCCCTAAATGTGCCGTCATTCATACGTATTCAAAAACAAAATACATTAATTATTTATCCCCATCTTCCTTGCTTGACCAACCAAGGTTAACTTGTACCTGTCAAACTCTTGTAACTTTGTTTTATGACGTTCCATATGGAAAAAAAAATTTTAATTTAACATAAATATATTATAGCGAGCTTATTGCGACTTGGGAATTTAGGACCCATTGGATGGGTCCCAAGAAAAATGAATTTCATAATTTGTCAAACATTGGGCTGTGCTCGATTCTTTTTTATTTCTCTCTCTCTCTCTCTCTCTCTCTCTAAAGGTTGAGCTTAATGCATGATGCAAGATGAGTTATAAAGTGTGCTTAATTTGGAACTGTAGAAGCGTGAAGGGATATGGAGGGTAGGAGAGGGCAGTCGGTCGTGGTGGAGCTTTGCAGGTAGAGTGGGTCTGTCGTTCAGAAAAATAGCGTGCATAGGTATAAATCACATAGGTTTATTGGGAAGGTAAATTTGGCATCTATTGTTTCCATTTCTGTACTGTTTTTGCACTCTCTATTCTACCTTGTAAATTAATTTGGCAAAACAAATTTGTCATGCCTCAATTGGTTTATTAATTATATAATAGTCGTCCAACGTACAACCTAAACCAATGGCAAAATTAATTATTACCTATATTTGATCACCGATTAACAGCAAAGCCCGCTACCACATCAAGTTCAATACTTGCTTATTATTCATGTCGTAATTTCACTCCAAGTAATTCAAGTGACAATTTTTTTTTGGTTGCAAAATCATATATTACATACCCAGCTGTCCTATATGATCTAATAAATTTCCTATCATTCTTTTATATTTAAAATTATCAGTAATCGAACTTTGATCAAGCAATCAAATAATTTAGTATTTCTTTTTTTTAAAAAAAATAAAGAAATGACACCCATCGAAATGTTGCAACACTAACTTGATTTTTTTTTTGTTAATCACGTTTTGGAGGATTCAATAATGGCATGTATACAGGGGTATTGTTACAGCCTTCCAAGCTATACATGACATGGCTATGAAATTTCGAATCTTAAGTAGCTTCCGTGCTTGAATATTGTGTACCTTATGCATGAATAACCTAGCTCCATCATCCCTACTAATCATTTCCCTCTTCCACATTAATAAATTACTTTGGATTCACTTATGTTGATTCATTTAAGTCTCAAAGTAATTGGTAAAAGACTGTATTTGGAAAATTTTCATTTGAGAGTCCGATCAGAGACGTTCCTACACCAACGGAGCCCTTTACTCATTCTCCTAAAACCGGCTTTGAGTTCAAATTGTTTCCATCCCTGATAGGTTCGTGTGCTCTCCTCTGTCTTCCATATCCTCATAGATATTGAAGACACAAATAATTGACGTTGTCCAACTTTTTTTTCACATTTTAATCAAGGAAAACAAGCGCAAATCAAAGTTCTTTTTTGTTTTCTCCTTTTGAAAAGTTGCGTCGATCAACTGTACGTACGCAGTTCAATTTGAATTTGATTGAGCAATTAAGTGCTTTCGATTTCTGCCCCTTTTAGTTTTTAAATTAAATTTTCGTCTCTTTTATTGATGAAAAATTTTCGAAACAAATTCAGGCCTTTCTTTTTATGAATTAAGATGAATGCTTGAATTTTTGTTTTATGCAATTTCGTCTTCAATATATATATATATATATTTTACAAGCATCGGTTTAAAGATAAGAAGAGATTATAAAAGTTAAAATTTAAAATTTAAATTTACTAAATATCACTTTTAAAGATAATTAAATTAATTAATTAAATTAACATTAAAGTTTGATATGTTTTGATCCAACGGTTACCTTTTGGTATTGCAAGCACCATATGAAATGTTTATTGGACAAATCCTAACTTATTTTGGTAGACACCCATTTGATTTCAGTAATATTAGGATAATGATTTCAAACGTTAACCAAGTAAACTGATTTAGTTGCTGATAGAAATTATCATTAATCTATTTCTATTTCTAGTCATTCGACAAAATAAGATTCTTGAAATTGCCATCTTTAATTCTTCATCATTGCATTTGGAGCTATCTAGGTCTCTATTGGATCAACAAGTGATTGCCAGCATAGCCGATTTTTCCAAAAATCTTTTGATGAAGATATATTTAAAGTGCCCACAGAAATTTATTATTACACCTGTATATATATATATATATATAGAGAGAGAGAGAGAGAGAGAGAGAGAGAGATAAGCTGTTCTTAGAAATTACGGTGCTAGCTACAAAGTTCTTAGCTCCAATGGCTAGAAGAGATGAGTAGATTTGTATTATTTGAATTCGAAACTCTTAACATCAATTATTTTAAGAATGCAAACCTAATTTCCAAGTATATGATTAAAAGGGTGAATCTTTGAATCATTCTATTTACAAAATTTGCCCCAACAACATGGAGAAAAGGGATCTAACAAATTATCTTCTTCTTAGCTAAATATGGTCATGGAAATTTTACATCTCTCTTGTTCACACAACCCTTGCCAACATCCGGCACAAGAAGAGATATAACTAGTTTTCTTACCTTTCAACACTAGGAAATGCCAATGCCAGAAATTATATATATAATTCTTGCTTTAATCCATTTCAATGACATAGAAATGACCCATAGTTAGAAAAATAAAACCCAATGTACAAGAAATTTAATACAATTGTGAACCATGGAATAACCCCTGATAGACAATATGAATAATTTGGTTGAAACAAGAAGATATTCCATATGCTTGAGAAAGTCATTTTCACAAACATACTGACAAACTCTTCAGCCAAGTTTTTTTTCCCCTATGAAAGTAAGGAAGAAGAGGAATAAAAGATAGGAAATAAAAAACATCAAGCATCCAACTTTTATTTGAAGATCGAAACTTACTTGATTGCTTACTATGAGCAAGTGATGTGAAGGAAAATAAGAGGAGGTTAACTATTGCATTTGAATGATGTCATGATGTGCTTCGGAATGATGTTTTGAGAGGTAGAATCCACACATCTGAATCGACCTATTACCGTTGACCTGCTTTGACTTGGGCTAAAATTATTTCAAGCTCTCACACTTGTTTTGAACCTTTTTCCAAGGGTTATTCATTTTTTTTTTTACTTATTATGTTTTGTAGGCATGATTTTTTTTAATGAAAAAATATGATAGAAAAATAAAGATTATTTTAGGGGATGGAAAAAAAATGATAACCATTAGATGAGTAAAGATGCAATTTTTGCTTCCCATAAGATGAGGAAACTCCAAAAAGTAGGATAGGCAAAAATGTCTTATTTTGATCCCAGGATTTATTTCAATTGTTTCATTATATCTCTTAAAAAGCTGACAAAGTAACAGGTTTATAATTTGAAACACAACATTTATATCCATATAATAGAGAATTTTCTGGTTTGATAATTAAGTTGTGTTCCTTCCTATTTTCTTTGATCTTTAGAGACATAATGGTAAGAATTTGAGAGTTCAAATAGCAACTAAAGAGTTCAAGAGCGAGAATGGCCGAATGAGGTTTGGATAGGATATAAGTATTGACTGCAATTTCTTTTAACAATTGCTAGAAGATGTTCTTTCAATGATTGTAAGTGCTGACATTACAATGCGTTTAACTTTCGATGCCCGTTGCTTAGCAAGCAATGCAAGTTATATATATATATATATATATATATATATATAAAATAGGATGATGTAGAATCCCAATACTTTGGTAATCCAATCACGCATGATTTCAACCAAATTACTTACGAATTAGTTTGATATCCCATTATTGTTGTGATATAATGTAAATATGCAAATGTTTATGAATACTATAATTCAATGTCATTTTTTTCCCTTCATCATTCTTTTATCTTTAAATTGTACAATTGCTCAAATACAATCACATTATATTTCTTTCATTCCTGATTATGCTCCCGTAGCTGAAAACATTAAAGAATTAGATCATATATGCATATATAATTAAAATCTAGTTAATTCGTTAGTAATTGTTAAGCTTTACCTGTATATGAAAATCATAACAAACATGCAATATTGAATACAGAACAATTACATCACATGAACAACAAAAATAATTAAAATATGATATAAAATTTATTTTATTTAAATTCAAATGTGAGTGTCAGATATAAATATGTATCAAATATGAATTTATTCAATTTTTTCAAGATTTTTATGTATTTGAGAGATTTTTTAAAAGATCAAATCGTCGTATCCCTATCCAAATATTTGTTACCTCAAGAGAAATGAAAAATTGAAGCAACGTAACATAAACCGCTATGCAACAATATATCCATATATGAATGTTCAAAATTTATATGAAATGTACTATTAACTTATAAAAATTTATAATATTTTATATATGATTATATTTATAACATAAAAATATATAAAAAAACAACACAAATTCACGATTTTCAAAGTATCAACCATTTTTCCTACATTGAAATGACAACACCAATGGCAAGCGCTGGCGAATCATCAGCACATATATATTAATTATACTTGAACATGTTGTGGCCACCAACGAACTTTCAAGTTGAAGATCACAGAAAAAGAAGGGTAGAAAACAATGTTAAGTAGTAGTAATAATTTAAAATCAATCTTTAAATGATTAATTTGATGTGTATTAATTAATTCCAGAGAGTAAAGAAGTAAAAAATTAAAGTGTGCCAAGATAATAAAAGAGAGAAAAAGGGCAGTCAGAAAGAAAAAAAAAATGAGTAGCAGAGAGTGAAAACTGACTACCATCAGAGTAACAACGCCATCAAAAGAACCATAGTGCTAGACAAATCTGACACATATGATCCTAATGTAAAGTTCTTTCTTGCTCTTAACAGCAAGGAAGGGAATTTGCAAACATCCCATAATTAAAACAATTGGAAACAAAATGGGGTTAAAGGGAAGAAAGATACAGAAAGGTGAACTGCAAATATACATAATATCATTATGAATGTGAAAGTCCAGAAAAAACATGAGCTATTAGATGCTCTCAGTAAGATTTAAGCTACAAACTGCCAGTACAATCACTCATAGAATGACTTTTTTTTTTACTAACACTGTTTGCATCGAAAGTAGTTTCAACAAATCCAACCCCACCCCCCAAAAAAAAAAGAGCTCTAAAATAGTACCAGTTTCCACCCCTCTAGCAGCAAACAGAAAGCATAGAAAAGTAGAACTTTACCCTAGAAATATAATGATGTCTCAAAATAATATAATATATCTGCGGCTAAAGTAAGAGAATTACCCCACATATATAGATCAAGCAGATAGGTAACCAGGGAGAGAAACATTTACTGATATGGTAGATACAGTGAAATGTTGGCTTGCATATGGGGTTTTGCTGATGCTTAGCTTGCACCTGGTGGTGGTGGTGGTGGGAGTGGCAGAGTCGGGATTTGTTGAGCTGGTGGTGGTCGCTTACGCTTCTTCTTCTCATAGCTAATCCCTCTTGCTTTTGACTGCAAATCACGAACCTCACGAAGATAAAGCCTCACAGCTCGTGCCCCAAATGGGTTTGCTTCAGGTTTTCCTCCGTTTTCTTCGAAGGCAGCTCGGAGGCGGCCGATGAGAGCATCGAGGCTACCCCAGGCTTGACGGAGCGGGCAAGGGCAAGGCGCTGGTGGGTTTGGGTGCCCATAGAAAGGGCAGATTGGAGTGTGGACTTTGGTTTTGCCGAATTGGTCAAGGTAGCGAAGGAATTCCAAGACGTGAGCTCCACTGCACCTGGAGAGGGAAAGTGGGGGCCTATGATTCTTAAGGTACTGGCCAAAGGTGTTCCAGTCACGGCGCTTTTGGTTCTCATAGCGGCTTGAGGTTGAAGAAGAAGACGACGACGATGCAAATGAAGTGGCAACGTTATTGCTAACGTTGATGAGGCTGGCGTTTTCGGAGTTGGAGCTATCCGTTTCTCGAATTGAATCCATGGAGCATACACAGCTTTTAAAACCTCTCTAAATCTCTACTTGGATTCTATTACTTAAAAGTTCGGAATATATATGAAAAAAAAAGGATGTGTTGGTCTTCGCCGTGATAACTAGGTTTGATCTTCTTTCTTTGTTTCTTCCTTTCAAAAGGTTTCGATCTTTACTAGGGTTCCACCTTTCCTTCTAAAAACACACTTTTTCAGTGACTATAAGACGCTTTAATGTAAACCTAACAAAGAAAAAGAGAGATCAAAGTTGAAGAAACTCTTGAAAACAAATCAAGGAACTAAAGAACTTCTGTTTTTGTTTTTATATATAATTCTTTCTCAGCTAGCCACCAGATAAGTCTACTTTTCTGGTAGATGACACTGTTGATATGAAAAACAACACAGTCAAGGAGGAAAACCCCCCACCCCCACCCCAAAAAAAAAAAAAAACCCACCCTGCCGACTACGGATCGATATTAGTCACAATTTCCATTTTTGAAGAGAGACAGCTAATTAAAAAAGAAAATTTTGGAGTTGAAATAGTAGTTTTTATGATTTGTGATTGGTAGAGATGGGAAGAGTGGATGACCTGATGAGATTGATGGGAAAAGAAAGAGAGAGAGAGAGAGAGAGAGAGAGAGAGAGAGAGAGAGATCCCCTTTTCTCTCAATCAGCAAAGTTCATTTTGTTTGGCGCAACACTAGAAAAACTTTGAAGCTTTTTTTCCACCAGCGTCAGCTTTGGGTTTTGAACGGGAGAATTTTGTTTTGCTGAAACATATTATTAACTGATTTAGGGGAATTTTGTGCTAAGAAAGATGGAACATAGAGAGCTTATATTTTCTTTGGTAATGGGTTTTTTTACCATTATTGATGACAATCATTAAAGGGATACAAAGAAGCGATCTCCCTGGTTAGGAGTTGTGGAAATGAACAGAAAATTAAACTTGATAGGATGAGATGGAGACGGAAAAAAAAGGCTTTCAAGGGGTGAAATTTAAGGGAAATGTTTTTCTTTGAACCCTGTAGTTTCGAATGACAGTTCTTTCCTCATTGACCACAATACCCTTTGCCCAATTGCCCTTTTTTCTTTTGTTTTGTATAACATAAGACTTCTATTTTTCATTAACTTATAGGTAGATTTATTTTTACGTTAAATTAAGAATTAATTTAAAATTTAAAATTTTTTATTTAAGTTTGGATTAATTGAAAAGTTAATTTTATTATTTTATATTATTAAAAATTATTTTTATATTAATATTAATATATTTTTATAATTAAATTTAAATATAAATATTATTTATTAAATTATAATTTTGGATTATATTAAATTAATTTAAATTTATAAAAATTTTATTTAAAATTTAATTTATACAAATTAAATTTATCAAATTAAATAAGTAACTTCGACCTTTATAAAGTCTACTTGCAAGTTTCTATACAAAACTCCATTTCTTTTCTCATTTTTTATTCAATTTATATTTCAGAAAAGGGCTAGAGGCCCCTCTGTGTGTGTGTGTTTTTTTCTCGTTCAAAGTTAAACATTTCTCTTAACATTTAGTTGTGTGAGGCATTACTTATTTAACACAAAATTCTCCATTAAGTTTATGCAAAAATCTTACAAACAGTAGTTTCCTTATATTTCTTTTTATTTTATTTGGAGCTGATGCAGAACCCCTTGCCTCCTTGCCTCTTACAAGGACTAAGTTCTTATGTACTTTTCTGCATGATTAATGTTATCTTCTAACTATTTTTGAATGAACTTATTTGGAAGTGTCCAAGCAAAATAAATAAATAAATAAAGTAATTAATTAATAAATAAATGCAAAATATTGAAATTATGAATTATGAGGCCCTCTTATCATAGTTCTTCCATGATTATCAGCTTAAGATTGTGGATTTTTTTTAAAGATTTTACAAGAGGAATAAAAAATTATCATATATTTTATTTTTTAAAAATAATATTTTTTTTAATTCTATTTATGAAGTGTAAAATTTTAATTGTGGTGGATAAGATAATTTCTGAGTTTAATTAGTTCTTCTAAATAGTATTTTATCATTGGATGGCTTCCATCATGGAGTAAATTTCTGTTCAAAAGCAAATGATAAAAAAAAAATAGGCCATTGTTAATTAATTCTTGTGAATATATATATATATATATATATACACACACACACACACACACATACATACACACACACACACACACACACACACACACACACACACACACACACATATATATATATATACATATAGTTTATTCAACTAATTGCAAATATATTATAAATTAGGCCATCGTTAATTAATTCATATAGGAAAACCTTAGAGTGCTTAAAACATATATGTAAAATGTGCAAATAGTGAGAGAATTATAAATAAAAAAACATGTTAGTTTTTAAGGTGGTGAAGGTAAGTAAACACCTTTATTTATTTATTTATTTAGTTTTGAACGAAAGTTCATCTCATTCGATTATTTTTTTCTCTCATTTAGATGAAGGGAATTCAAATATAACTTTTAAATTGAAAATACGTACTATAACCATTGGTTTACACAAAAATATAAAAGATATAACTTTCGTTGTTTTAGTAAAAAGAGGTTTTAAGAATAAAAAATTTATATGTTAAATTTTAAATTAATAAAATATTATTTTTTAAAAATAATTATATAAATTAAATTTGTTAAAAGCAGAATGTTTTATTATAACATTCCTTTTTTTTCCATTGTATTACAGCAAAAAGTAAAAAAAAAAAAAAAACACTTTATAATTTCGTGTTGGTCAGAAATCACAATCTCAACGCAGAACATATAAATTCAATGCAAATCAGCTGTCCCTTAAATAATTTATTATTATTATTATTATTGTTACATTCAAAGATTCGCAGCCAAAATAGAAAAAAAAAAGAAAAAAAGAAAAAAGCCTGGCCCCTTTAAAAATTAGGGGAAACCTATGGTCTATACTTATTTTGACCCCCCCCAAAAAAAAGGGATCGAAGGGCTGAGGAATTATAATACATTAATATTTAATAATAAGTGTATGTGTCCAATTTTGTGTAAATAGTTAAGTTCAAAATTGTCGCCCTTCTCCCAATTTAAAAAGAAAAATTATAATATTGATCATTCATGGAACAACTTGTAATATCACATTGTTTGTTATCATATAGAGGTGGATAAAAGTACATAGATAACAAAAAATAAATTAGAGTATACTTAAAAAGTTAACCATACGTATATATATCCACATTATGGTTTTATTATTATTTTTTAAACCCTGTAATTAATTTAATGGGGGGTAAACTCCCTTCAATTCTACCCAAAATAAGAGGAAATTTCAAATCTTTGTTAATGATATAGTATTTTTAGGGTTCATTCGTTTTGTAATTCCTAATTATACCTAGATTGTAAATGTACTTCATTGAAATATAAAGGAAAAAAAAGTACTAGAAAATGTGTTCTATTTACTGTATTTTTTTTTCATTTCTTTTGGGACAATCACGAAGAATTTTTTATTATTATTATGAAATTATTATCTTAAAATTCAGTATGTGATTTTAACGTTCAACGTGTTCTTGAATAATTTCTTTTTTCTTTTGCAATCATTTTATTAAAAAAAAATCATCATTTATATCAATAGTTCTGAAATTACCAAATATTTAGACAATCAATACATTATAGAAAACAGGACTACTTTGCTAACATCACATAAAGGGCAAAATAACCCCCGACACCTACAGTGACGAAATTAATAACACTGTATGCAAGATTTCATCGATGCAACTTAAGTAAAACCCACATTTGCTTCATCTTTTTTTTTTTTTTAATTTCTTTTAGTAATCTGTGGGGAAAAGGGAGTGCTTTTTTTTTTAATATACATATATATATAAATGTATTTTCTTTGATGAATTTTTGGCTATTGGTCAGTTATTAATTAAGGCCAAGTTGCAACCAAATTTATGGAAGATAAATTAATAAAGTGATCAAAAGTCCATACAATATCCAACTAATTTACTGTAGTGTTTGTTAACTTAAAAAAAAAAAAAAAAAGCATTTGAAAGTGAAAGACCCTTAATTGCAACAATGTATAATAATTCATTCATGACTGAGGCTACCACATAAATCTTAGCCACATATTTATTTTCTTATTTTTTTCCCCTAAAACTAAAAATAACGAATTCGATCCCACCCCTATTAAATATCTATTTCACTATTTAAAATAAATAAATAATTTTTATTAAGAAAACAGAGCACATGAGCATTTAATTAAATAATTGATGCAGATAATAATTTTTTTTCTTTTTTTTATTTTACGAAAGAGCAATTCTAACCAACAGTATTATTCAGGGTTTTTTTTTTTAAATGAAAATTTTTCAGCAAAGAAAAGATAATGCAAAGTAAATTAAATTACTAACAATCTTCTATTTATTTAAAACCAGAAAAATATATTTATTTAAAATAAAAAATTTCTTTAGGTTCAAAATAAATTACTTTTCCTTTTATTTCCCAATCTAAGATGGTTTTTAAACGAAGGCGTACGACGACGTGGAGATAGATGACATGCAGTGGAACGAGGAGTTGAAGGCGTGCACGTTATATCCATGCCCATACGGCGATCTATTTTAGATCACGAAACAAAAGGGACTAAAACTCGGCGAGGAAATCGCTTTTTACCCAGTCTGTTCTCTCTACATTACCGTCATCTACAACGCCGCGGATTTCGCCGACAAGAAATCTAAGAACAAACTCGAGCGTCAAAATCGGCAAGCCATCGCCGTTGCTTGAGACTTTTCCGGGTCATAATTATTTCTCTCTTTTTCTTTTTTAATTTTAATATCCGATTAAACGTGCATTGGCAAAAACTTCGAGTCACGGTCATATGTAAAGGAACAAATGTTATTAATTGTATAAATAATTATACTTTGGCCAACTTATTAATTTCTATATTAATGAGGGGAGTATCATTTTTTTTTTAATTTTCTTTTTCTTGGTAATGCAAGTTATATAGAATTATAAAATTGCTTTGAGAGGGTACAAAAATCTGTACTATTTCAATACGCTAGCTTTGTTACTTTGGTTAAAACAACATATGATTGATGATGAGAGGGGACCAAATTCTTGCTTAGCTAAAAATTGGGCGTTTATGTTTGGCCCTTCAATAAATCCTTATGTTGATAAAGCTTCAACTTGCAGGAAAATGCCCCCAAGTAGTACCTCAAATGCCCAATCCTAGCTATATCCACATTATCCCTAATATAGTAACCATGGCCCGATTCTTTTGAATTTTTTTGTCTGATTCGAATTATTATTGAAAAAATATTTTCTACTAATATTTATATTTTACAATTAAAATTTTTAAAATATATATTATTTTATTAAATAAGCAGTAATTCATATCGAATCTACTTAAATTACTATGCAAGTCCAGTCTTGTCCTATTTCAGTGCTCAATTCTTGAACAAATCTTATGGACAATTGATCATGCTTGATGTTTCCAGGTTGAGGTAGACATATTCACCAGCCATTGCCGATGTGAATCCAAATAATTTTAAGTCGGGTTCATATCAATGTGAAGTATGAGTAAACAGCATCCACTACTTGAGGTGGGCAGGGCTCCTTTATTTATTTATTTTTTTTGACAGATTCAATGGAACATAACATATTCTTCTCTCATCTAGTGGAAGTAAGAAAACCCCTTTTTTCTATATCGAAAGTTCATCGGGGATGAAAGAAGAGATTCATGAATAAGAATTTGATCAAACCAGAGATCGGTGTGAAGGTCCAATGATACGGGGAACAGTAAGAACAAGAACTCGAAGAGTCCGGCCGGTGACAGGTATTATCGTACCCAAGATGCAAGCTGTTCTGTAAATTTGGCCCCATGCATAACATCAGTGGACCAGGGCCTGCCTTATGTACTTGCCCTTTTCTTGAACAGAAATCCATGCTGCAAGTTCCAGGCGACGACACTAGGAAAAAGAAAATAATAATAATAAGCTTATTATCATATCAGGACTGTAGTAACAAGCCTGAAGCTTTGTATATATCCTTTCGTCTGTCTCCTATTGGCTTAGATTTGAGCGACAATTTTATAGCCTGAAGCTTTTGGATGTTTCTGGTTCAGGACCACTGGCCCTGTCGGCTTTGCTTAAGTTGTAAACTTGCGAGAAATTCACCCAGAGAAAGTATAAAAAGGAAAAAGGGATAGAAGTTGTGGTTTTAAGGGATTTTAAGGGATAGCTTAACCATAGAAACTTAAATTCTAGTCTTTGTTAAGAACAAAAGCAAATAAAATGGAACATTTGACATCAACTAGCGAAATTATGTTCGCAACAAGATCCTTTAGCAGATTGCAGGAGTCCATAGCATATGTACAACATATCTACAAAACCAAGGAGCAAATCTAAATGAAGAAAACAAAATGAAAACCTACATCCGCTGCTATGGCAAGTTCGAAGGAAAATTATGCAGCAAATTATAGACAACCCCACCAACTACCTGGGAAAGCTTGCCCTATTTCCCAACCCCCTAACCACCTTTAAAAAAAGGGGTTAAAAGGAAACAAAGAATAGAGTTCAGAATGCTAACGCATATTAAGCTTGAGAGCTAAAGAATGTATGAAAAGAGAGCTACAAAAGACCAATTGAGGGAAAACTTACCTGTAGTAGGATACCAAAAAATCAAAAAAATAAAAATATAACAAAATTTGTCAGTTTTCATGTCTTGCCCTTCCCCGTGGAACCTTCTCTCTGGTTCCGGAAGTGACCGAGAAGCTGTTGTGCCTGCAAAAGTAAAAAAAGAAAGAATACGTATCATGTACTTTCACATGTGTATACAGAAAATTTCCTTTAGATTAAATAGTAACCAAACATGTAATTGATAAGAAATCACCAATTTTAAGGTTTAATGAGCTTTACAAGAAAACCTTAAAGCCTCTCTGGTGTCCCCACTTTCTACAATAGGTTTTGGAAACATAATACATTTTTCCAACCCTTCTAATAGTAAGGATAAGAATAAAAAATGCTAGTCAAATTTATGATAAATAATTGGACGACTGGCAGAACCCCTCAATAGAGTTCATCAGATGACATATAAGCAACATAATCAAATTCAATTTATTGCGAAATGACACCAAAATTTAGGAATATAATTACAACTTCGCTTATTACATTGAGATCCCAGATACAGGAGCAGACGATTCATGGACTAAAGCACCATAACAGAAGAAGAGGAAAAACTAAGCTGCATACCTTTTCTTTTGCCCTTGCTGTGCCAGACTGAGATAATGCGACAAGGGGCGGCACAGCACCTTCTTGCAAAACCAGGGTACAGAACTTGGGACTATTAAGGCATAGTTGCAACAATACAGAGGCAGCATTTTCCTTACCCCTATGTGATCCTGATTCAACAACTTCTACTAGTACTGGGATACCACCTTCTCGTACAATTGCCAAACGCCCTTCACCAATTGTTGACAGGTTTGAGAGAAGAGCAACAGCCTTGTCAACCATCCCACTATCAGGATCCACTAACTCAACAAGGTATTTTACTGCACCTGCTTGAACTATACGAGCCTTATTTTCATGAAAGATTGACAGGTTAAACAAAGCAGTAGCAGCATCTTTCTTTCCTCTCAATGTTCCTGAGCACAGAAGATTGACCAAGGCTTTGACAGCACCAGAACGTCCAATCCTCGCCTTGTACTCTTCCAAGACAGAAAGACTGAACAATGCTGCCGCAGAATTTTCTTTGGCTCCATCATTGCCGGACTTCAGAACATGAATTAGTGGCTCTATTGCTCCCGCTTTCGCAATCATGGCCTTATTATCTTCATTAATTGAGAGATTTAAAAGGGCTGTAACAGCATGCTCCTGGGTTAGCTTTACCTCCGAGTATAATAGAGAAAGTAACGGTGCAATAGCACCACAGCGACCTATAATTATACGATTGTCCATGTTGTCCTTCGCAAGAAGGCGCAGTTCTGCAGCAGCTGTAGTTTGGAGTTCACCTGATAGACTTTGAAGGTTGTCTACTAATTTCTTCACATGGGAACTAGTGGTCGAATCATGACAACCTGACCCAGAAAATGCAATGGAGTATGCTCCATTATAATTACGGTTTCCATCTATTTTTGTTCCAGAGACCTGCAACAGCTGTCCTGTTATCCTGGGAGAAAATCCAGATTCTTTTGTTGAAGGAAAAGTTCCCAGGCCCTCAGATGAAATTTCAGCTAACTCATTCATTTCATGTTTCTTCAAACTCCTTAACAACTCATTTGAAGCAGGAGGTGCATAATCAATACTGCAAATTTCACTCGAGGCTGATTCAGTCCTGTTGTGAATATATGACCAATCAGGGGATTGTTGGTCAGACTTGTCAATCTCCCTGCTTTGGCATCCGTTAAATTCTCCACTAACTCTAGAAGAGATGTCAATCTTCTGCTTCTGTAAACCATTTCCAATTTCAAGAGATGACCTTGATGTGGAACTACTATTGCTTGCAAAGCAATGGAAACTATCTGCAGGGGTTAAATCTTGAGAAGGTATATGATTTGAAGAAGAGATCGAGACAAGTTTTGCAAGCCCGGTGTTCTTGGAAAGTTGCAAGTTGTTTTCCTCACACCAACTTGCTACCATAGCTTTGACCGTGTAATTTGGAATGAGATTTTTATGTGCGAGTGTTTGACGGGTCTTCGGGCAAATGGTCAGTCCACTATCAAGCCACTTCTGGATGGAAGCCCTGTCATAAGTTTGCCCGGAAGCCACAAAAACAGGATCAAGCATAAGTTGCAACGACAGGGGGCAAAGGAAGTGTGAAGGTATCAAAATGCCCCTTGCGGGTTCAAAGCACTTAATCTTAAGCATATAATCACGTATATGGGAGATGAGATCCACAATCTGATTGATTTGATCCATTTTCCCTTTAGCATTGTTGACTTGCGCATCCATTCGTTCCTTTTCTACAGCAACAGTTTCTTTTAGCAACTCCTGGTTTGACGTCAAGTTTAGTGATTTCATAATTTTTATTAGATGATCGCTGCAAGGAATAGCATCATCCTTTTGACTTCTCAAAGCCACTCCTATATTTTCCAATGGTCTCTCCCGCTTCAGACATTTAATCTCCCGCATAGAGTGCTGAAACAGTTGAAATCAATTAGTCTCACAACTCAAAGCAAACTCAGCACTGAGAAAGTGATAGCAGTGGCCATATCCAGCTGCCTTCTAACAATTTCTAAAAGGACAACAAAATTTGTAGAAAGATAATGAATAGCATTTTCGTCATCCAAGCATGGAAAGAAAGAGAACCTGTACACTTGTTAAACTTGAAGTGGACGGTGATGACTGCAATGATCTACACAATATCTGACATATCTGGAGTGAAGAGCTTTGCATTTTTGTCAGAAGATTTTCACTTTGGAGAACCTGCATGGTTGTAAAATAATATATAACTATGATAGTACTAGAAGCCTGAAAAATCCTATTTCTTTTACTCAAGAAGGTATGCATAACACATCAACATCAGACATTCAAGCTTCTTTTTTTTCTTTTGGACAAGTGGGCACACAAAGAGGGAAAGTCCTCCCTTTCACTCTCACCTTCACAACCTTCAACCAATAATGAAGTCATAATTCAATTTTAGGTCCTTGGTATACCATCAAAGAACTTCAATTAGGATAGCTGGCACCTTCCTAATCTGTTTTACTAAATGCTACATTTGATTGCAGGAAAAACATGGGGAAAAAAAGTGCATTTTCTAGCAATATAATAAACTGGATTATCTTTGCTGTGCTATGACTCAAGTGTTCTTCTAGAAACTATTACATTTTAATACCTAGTTGGTACCATCCTTATTACTTTTAAATTTGGCAGTGTAACATTTGTAGGAAATATTTTTCTTGCAATCTACAATAAACCAGGTTATATTTGCAGTCATATCATCCAAGTTTTCTTCTATAAACTACAATATTGTACAAACTAACTGAAACTTCACAGAATCTAATTCAGAAGGAAAAATTTTAGATACTTATACTCGTTATGATCTGCATTAAAGAGACTGGGCATCCATCCTATAAATGGCTTAATCAAAACCGATGGCAGGTGGTATCTATCTGGCTCCTCTGTCATATCCCAACAGCATCCAAATTGGACCGAATTAAAAGAAACTTTTTTTTTTCAAGCATGAATAATAGAAAAAAACATCGTGATTAAAAACTAGAAATGCTCATTGAAAACTGATGTTACTAACAGATAGTATTTGAAGCAGTGCCACTAAAATAAGAACCGCAACACATAGACAAATCAACTGGAAAGGAAATCCTTGTTTCCAGCACTTTTTTTTCTTTTAGGAATCATGACACCAAGGGAAAAATGTATTCCATAGAGATTAAAATTTAACTTACCCTGTGGATTTTGCTCATCTTAGGACACCAGTTCTCCATGAATTCTCGAGCCTCATTAACAAGCATGTCTAGCTCTTCACACTCTTTGTATAGAATTTCATCTGAAGGTATCTCGCAATCAATAACATCATCAAGCAGTGGTTTTAAAAGTTTTAACACAACAACCACGTTCCTATAATCCTTTTCAACGGGAAAGATTTTTATTGTCTGGCATGAGACCAAATGAATGAATCGAGAGATACTGTTTATGAGACATTTCACGGAGGTTGTGTCCATCTGACCTGTATTTAAGCGAGCATATCAGAGTTTTTTTTTTTTTAAATACTTATAATTGCAATTAGTAAAAACATCTGTTCATAAGAGATCAAACCTAGATAAAGGCATGCACTACTCCTCAAAGTTATTAGTTTGCCAATACCATGGAACTTGATCTTTTTCCCACACAATCTAAGGAAATCCGCTCGACTAAATTTCCATATAAAATAATATATATATATATATATATATATATATGTCAGATTTTCAAAAATTCAATATAAACAAAAGGCTTTTGACTATTGCCTAAGGGAAGAACATCCATAAATTATTCTAGAAAATCTATTTTTTACACATTCATAGCATTTTCCATGTTGACTTTTTCCCATAGAATCTAAGATACGTTAGACTAACTTTCCAACAAAAAAATAATAAATAAAATAAAAGACCAGATCTCCACATATTCAGAAATTAATAATAGCTTGGTAAGTGAAAAAGGGTTTTCTATGAAAAAGAAACACACAAAGCCATTGTGATCTTCAATAGCAAAATAATAAAGAAAGCCACTAAAGTTTTATATGAAAATCTTTTTATTTGGTTGTGAAAAATATAAGCTTGATAAAAGTATAAAGTGTAAAACACACCTCGATTGTTACTAGCTGAAGAAAGCTTGATCAGAGTTTTTAGTCCAACAACATCGAAACTTAAGTTTAACAGAGCTACAATAAGATCCAAATTATATTTTCTTCCCCTTAATTATCAGCAACTAAGAAAAGGGTTTTATGTAAATTCACTGAACCAATGAAAAAACTGGCTTTGTTATTCTTATCTTTAATTAGAAACGTAATTCAAATACTACCCCATGGTCTCCACACTTATGAACTAACAAAATCCCATGAAAGCAGGATCATTTCCCAGTGCTTAAATCCAATTCAAAACAACAAAACCACTTTATATAAAGAAAAAATGTAAAAAAAAAAAAAGAAAAGAAAAAAAAACACCCAAATATTACATAAAAGCGTAAAAATTTTGTTGAGAAATCAACATTTAAAGACAAAGAGAAAGCATCTTTTTAACATTGAAAGCATACCTCTTTCTTGAAGTGTGTTTTACTCTGGTGAAAAAAAGAAAGCACAGATCTTGATGAACATTTGAGTAATGAAAAAAAAAACCTTCAATGGAAAGTAACCAAATATTAAACCTTTAAGCATTAAACTTAATAACTTCAAGCTCTGAATTTTTTTTTCCTCTTCAAGAAACTGAAGAAACAAAAGTCGAAAAACAAGGAGGGAAAACACAGGAAAAAGAAAGAAAGAAAAAAAAGGTAAATAGGGTGGGGCCCTATTTGGTTGAAGATTTGTTGGGTTATGAGGAGAAAATTAATTAAAGAGTGGGGGAAGACCTAGAATTAATTAAGATTATGATTAGATGAAACAGAGAGGAAAGATACATCAAGGGCTCAACTCAAGGCTTGTTTTTTTTTTTTCCTTTTAAATTTAACAGTTGATTCATTTATCCAACAAGATTATTACAAAGTACTAATGTAGTCTTCAGATTTGTAATAACTTTCCAAATGGCGCATTTACCCTTGTTCGTCTCTCACTTGTTGCATTGCATGCCTTGTCTTTTATTTCTTTATTTTTTTAATTTTTTGGTTGCAATGTTTATCTTCTATTGATAGTCACTAGTACATAAATTATATTTATATATAAATATGATAAAAATTTTTAAATACATAAAATTTTTTAAAAATAAATATATTTATAAATAAATATATTTATATATTTAAATATTAATTTCATATTCGAAGTAGAATATCTCTAAAATTTGGATATTCTAGTGCTAAAATAGTTGTCATCTTATGGTAGACACATGGTAGCTGTTGAAGTTTCTTTTTTTTTTTTTTTGGTCTTCATGTATCCATCAAAAGGAAGAAACATCCATCTTCTGTCATTTTCAACCCTGATTTTTCAATCAGAACAGCAGATATGGGAGTAGTTGCAAGTCACAAGGAAGAAAATAAAAAATAATAACAAAAAAACATGGTAAAAAAACTCTTGTCGGCTATTCCCCTTTGGTTAAATTTTACAGCTTTTATCTGTGATTTTGTCATCTCCGAACCAATAAACAGAAAAACAAAGGAATTTTGCGTTTTAGTAACTCCATTTTTTAAATGGTAATTACCTTTTTCATCTTTATTTAAACAATAAGGTAAAGTAAAAAAAAAAAAATTATGTGATTTAGGTATCATTTTATTAATAATTGGCATAATATAATGAAAAAAATCATATGAAATATTTACTTTTTCTATTTTAATTTGTTTTTATGTGATTAAAAACAAAAATAAAATAAACGTTTTACGTAATTTTAAAATTAATTGTTAATAAAATGAAAGCATAAAAAAATAATTTTTTTTCCAAAAATATTACAATGCAATCATATAAAAATAAAAAATTATCCCATTAAAGTCTACAGTTTAAAAATTAAAATATTCCATTTATAAAATTAAAAAAAAAACTCTATTAAGTTTTGTTTGAAGAGAAATTTATTGACAGATTAAAGACTAATCTCATAGGATACAATTCATGATTCTAATATCTTGAAACAAAAATCCTTGTTAGAGGAAATTGAAATAATTGTTGGGCCACATTAAATTCTTAAAGTTTATGAATCGAATATTATATCCTCTGAATATCTAATCTCATAAGCAATGAAATGATTTGCATAACCATTTATAATCTGTCATTATCATTTGAATATTAAGAGTTTATTTTTTTTATTTTTTTATTTTTCTCGTCGTTTATCGATTATAAGTAAAGGAGAAAATCTATATATTAAAAGAATGAAAAATAAACAAAAGAAATACTCCATTGAAACAAATAGAGAAAAAAAAAGTGTAAAAAGCTTCCATCCCTTTCATTTGCTCTTCTATGATTTAAGATAATGGAATCGAGAGAAGCAAAAACAAATGAAATCATAAATAGATTTATAGTTTGGGCCATTTGCATGTCATCTTTTTGAAAAAAAAAAAAAGAAAAAAAAAAAAAAGAAAAAAAACCTTATACTTGAAAATGCTTCTGTTTATTTGGTATCAGGTATTTTACTTTTTTATAAAATTAAAAAGGGTTAAGTTCAGGATTTTTTTTTTTAATTCCAAAATGAAAAGACATGAAGAAATATACCAGTTTTACAGGAAAAGGAAATTCCAAAAATGGAGGAGAATTTTCTTTCTTAATGATGAAAGGAGATAAGACGGATAAAAGAGCAAAAATCATTAAGGGACGTGAGTGTTAGATATTAGTATGTATTGAATATCGATATATTTAATTTGTTTATATTTTTTATATGTTTAAAAATTTATATTTTATATTTAAATTTAATTATATAAATCAAATATCAATATTTAAAAAATAAATAGAAAATCTCAATAATATAGATTATTTCTATTCATTACACATTGATATTGTACAAAACAAAGACAACTTATCTTTTCCATTGGTGCCTTAATCATAAAAGCCTACCCCATTTCCCTCATGTTGATCCATTGCCAGCTATGGGCATATTTCGTAAGATGAACAAAGGCTCCAAATACTATCCCCTCTTAAAGTCACAAAAGTTGCATCATGTCTCTCCCTCCCTTTCATCTATCCAAGCTTAAAGGAGATAATACAACAACACCACAAAGAAGAAAAAAAATGGATCTGCATCATTAAACGAGCCCTTCTCTTTTTGTGGAAATTTATCTTAAAAAACCTCACCAACTGCCCTACCACCTGTCTAGTAAATGAAGTTTTAATTGTAGATCTGTGATTCTTTTTTTTATTTTTTGAATGAAAATGGAAGGCATTTGTGAAGAAATATGACTGACAAGTCAATCCTCCCCTTATGCTGCCACTGCTTTTGTTTATACTTAATACTACCACTCTTTTCACTGGTTTTGACTTCCAAGTTCATTTTCCAGAAGCACATGCTTGCAAATCCCGACCTTTTTGTTTAACAGGTTTTTACTTTACTTTTATCTCTTATATATGGCTATATTAAGTCAAATAACATCATATCAGATTATATTACTTTCTTCCTTGATCTTACAAATTAATATATATATATATATATATATATATATATGCAACCATATTTGCCTTACACGCTATGTTGGCCAGTTTTCAAAGGACAGATTTTAAGCAATTGGTTCCCCATATGAGGGGGAAGCAACTTTGGTAGTTGGAGAAAAGGTTAAAAACTTTGAAAGACTCTGGTCTTATCAGATAACCCCACTTTCAAGATTTAACTTTTGCCCACTTTTTTCTTTTAATCTTTTGGACCGACACCCTTCAAGATTTCCAGGCTTATTTATCCTAATCTTCCAAATCTTCAATTGTCGGTCACACGGTTAATCCAGTGGTGAATAGCTAGAAAGTGCAGAAATTTTATAAGTTTCTCAACCTCAGACTGATCTTAGATTATCAGCCTTCTGAGTGAAAATTTGTTGACACTAATCTCGAATGCATGATATTTTTGTAATTATTACAACACATTTTATCTTAATTATAGGAATTTGAGCATATCTAATTGCCTTATGTTTTATTAACAAAAAATGATAAGGTTTTGATTGATAGTCCAATAAAGTTCTACTATAGAGTAAGGACCAGGAGCTGTGGGCAAGCCATGTGCGGGTTATACTATCAAGTTCCAGAAAAGAAGATGGAAAGGGTCTTAAACTCTCACTGTTGTAAAGGTGGGGCTCCCTAGTGCTGCTACTTCTAAGTCTAAAGATGACAACTTTACCGCCCAAAGCATCATTAAAAGCTTCGAGTACGTTTCAGCAGCTAGAGAGCCCACGAGGCAACAAGTATCCGACTCATATCTCTTTGATTAGTCGAGTTTTGGGTCATCATATTTTGATCAGCTGGACCATTTATTCAGCAGCAGCTAGATAGAGCCACGAGGCATAAAACATTCCAGCTAATGAGTTAATGTCATAATTGCATGTTCGATGTTCATTTTTTTTTTTTTTTTGTGCAAGAAATGATCATTAACCTAATTTTCTGTTGCTTTCTTCTTTGTTCGTGGAAGAGGGAGGGTTGCCCCGATCAAAATTGCAATTCTAATAAAGGGAAACAAAAATATTTATATTTTTTCATATATTTAAAGTTTTGATAAATTATTTTTTTATATTAATATTTAAATATATATTAATTAAGAGTGTCATATAAAAATATTCAAAAAAAAAACAAATCGAAGTGACATAGGCGACAGGTCGGAGTGACATAGGGAACCTGTCAGGGAATCACAAGTCCGGTTTCCTAAACGAGTCTTACAATGGATTTCCGCCCGTCAGACCGGTATAGAGCCTTATAACACGCTATATCTTGCCTCGACAAACAGGGCAGAGACATTTTTTTGGCCTTTATTTTGAGAGGATCCATTACGTTTGCGACATGATGACTTTCTGTACCAGCGGCCTAGAATCAGGCACGGCTGGTAATTTTTTTTTTGTTGGTACATCAATCCTCTGCCCCTGAGGGTTTGGACATCACATGGTGACTTTGCCTGCCTAGAAAGAGGGAGAAAAAAAAAAAAAAAAAGAAACAGTCCGCAACTTTATCATTACTCTTTAACTTTCTCTTGCTTTCAAATTCGAACCAATTATGTTCGTAATCTTTGGGTGAAACTTTAAAAAATTGTTTACATTTGAACAGAAAGTTTCTGTTAATAAATTAGATTACATTTGATAAATTTAAATTTTAAAATTTAATATATAAAATTAATTTTTTTATTTACAAATTACATCTTTTTTTGTAAAAATATATATATATATATATAGTTTATTTTTCTCCTCAAAGCAAATCAGCCATCCAAAGAGCAAAGAGGGAAGGACCCCGAGAATCAGAACAAATGAAGATCACCAAGACTCGATATTGATCAACCAAATATAATGATGCATCCAAGTCCTACCTTTCACCTTCCCTTTCTTTCCCAAAAAATTTAGCTAAGCTACTCAAACTAGAAACTGTGGACCGTTCCAAAGGCAATTGTTCAATATGATTGAAACTCCAAATTCAACACAATGCAGGCAGCCTTTTGAGTTCTTCAGCTGGAAAGATAATATGACGAAATTCCGCAATTGCCTTACCTCTTAGGCAAACAGCAATCTTTAATAATTACACATAAATCTAAATACCCTCTTCTCAATTTTTTTTTATTCTCTCCATCACTTCCATGTTAAACTAAAAAGATACCCACATAGGCAAAAAAAGGGTAATAAAGACAATAGATACACAGTCAAGTGTGCGGACAGTTTAGGCTTTGTGATTTTTCACCATGTCATCAACGTCCAGCTCTATTTCCAACACAGGAGAATCCTTTCGCATGCTGTAATGACTGTTAAGAGGAACATGAAAGTTTCAGCAATCGACAAGACGTTCACCTGATGTGAAATCAAATGGTCTTTAGTTAAATTATTACTATAAAGCAGTTACCTGTTCTGAACAGGACCATGATCAACAGCTGTTCGCAGACAATATATAACTCGGCCAACTATGTCAGTCATGGGAACTGGACCAAATAACCGACTGTCCTTAGCTTCCTATCATCTCAAAAGAAGAAAAAAGAAAACAAAGAAAAATGGATAATATGGATCAGCTTCTATAAAAGCCATATAAACAGCTGAATTAATGTTTGTTATTCATTACTCAGACAAATTGGGTTAAAGAACTTGGCTCGCAATGGTAAGGAGATATGCATGTAAATAGCCAACAAGCAGCCTTTAGAACCAAGGTTATGAAGTGGGTTACTGTTTTCTGTTTTTTGCAAATTGTAATGATGATGCCTACTGATTTATATAACAATAAAAACTACAACTTTTTATCCGTTGTATTACTAATATTTTGATACCTTGGGCTTCAATTTTTCATTGTCAGCCAAAACCCAGCACCGGTCCTTTTCAAGAACAAATGGTTCATCCTTTTCATCCTTAGACACCATTTCATATCCTTCAGTGGCAGCCAATCTTCTGACCAGACAGTTATCTGAATTGTCAGGGTCCTTGAAGACAACGACATCTCCAACAAAAACTCGACTGTCAAGAAGTTATGCATAAGGTTAGGAACCCTTGAAATCATATCCCAAACAGAAGAGCAAATATGAACAATATATTGAACAGAAAAGGTGGGAGAGGAAAACCTATAACAAGATTCTGCTAGGATAACATTGATTGAATCATGACTAATGCATTAGTGAGGATGCCATGTTCACATAGTTTTTAACTCTGGTTATCTTCATAAATATGTACTAAACTGATGTTCAGAATGAGTAATATAAATAAACTTAAATGAACATCATAACCTTCACAGAGGTTAGATGCACAGGCACTTAGATGATTGAAATGGATTCATTACAATTTGCAATGCACCCACTCAAACCAGAGTTAGAAACCATAATTTTATTTCTCAGGTGCTGCATGCAAAATTTTTAATTATCACAGTGAATGAATCTTTAGGAAACTGTACCAAAGAACAAGTCTGAGATGCTGCACAATTTGAAAAGTAGAAAAACCCTCACTCCAACAAAATAATAAAAAAGAACTCTGAATTAAGAAAAACAGAGCAGCATTACGTTGGGTCTGCAGATGGAATCTTCCGTACGAGAAGAGTACCCCCTTGTTCTCCAAAAGTTGGGGCCATTGCCTCTCCTTTACTCCAGTGCAAGTAAGTCAACTTTCCCTGAAACACATTTTTCCAAACTGCATCATGTAATTCCCGGTCACTGATTTGACCTCTCTTATAGCTCTGTTCCACATGAAAATTCCCGTTAGGATAATATAAAGAACACTAGCAAGAAAAATCCTATCCCAAATTTTGCAATTTCTGAAACCGATAATATTTATGCAGCGGAACAAAATGGAAGCATGAACCAACCATTGACGCCATCTAAAAATTTAAAAAGCTCCATTTTTAATTGAAGTACCTCTATATCATAAATTATGCATGGAGACTTTTCACATATAGCTGATGAACCTTTATTATATTTTACATAATCCTCTTATCGTCGTCAAATTTCCAGAGTAAAGATTTACCGATACAAAAAATGATTTAATTAACAAAATATATGCTAATACAGGCTTTTCTTAACGTAATAAAATTTGAAGTTGCTAGCTTATTATTGAAATATCACAGAAAGGCTCCAGTTCTAGCCATCCAGCCAAAGCCACAAGGATGGAATGTGTTGTGCTTACATTTGTCAATAAACGTAGAAGCCCAGCAATCAGCAGGGTGCTTAACTTAGGCAAAAGTTGCATGACAATCTATTTTCTGTGATTAAATGACCGGAACAGTTGTGGGACAGCAAGTCCCATAGCAATTCATCACAAAAGATGAGAACACAAATTCTAGTTCCCCCACCCCCCCAACAGTCTTCCACCTAAGCCCATTTGGATCTCATGAAAAAGGAAGCAAGCGCAAAGAAAAACAGTGAAAACCCTTAGCAATTAAATGAGCTCCTTCTCTATTTGTTGAAATGAAACATTGACAACAAGACTATGAGCCTTAAGTATTGCCTTCTTGTATACCATAAAATACCATATCGTTTAATTGTAGCATTTTCAATTGGAAAAAAAAAAAAAAAAAAGTCAACCAAAAGGCCGTCAGTTTGCTGCAAGATTAGTGAAACACAGCAGAAAAGTTATAAAATCATTCAAAGGGGCAAAGTAATTTTTGCAGACTTGCGAAGAAGCAGTTATTATATATTTTCCTTGTTCTTATATCACTGCCCCTTACACGCCTTAATAAAGAATTTGATGCTATGCCTACTAGAACTTAAAACAGAAGTGGGATATCGAAAGAGTACTAACCGATGTTTGTCCTGAGTCTCCTGACCCTAAGGCATGACACTCACAGAATATAGCAAATGCGTCCAGCATTTAATTTATTCAGCTCAAAAGCATAAGTAATAGTAAATGGAAAATTTTACTCGCGGTTGATGATACAAATTGAAAAAGAATCAAGAGTGGCTGCCCTCACTTATCTTAGCTAGTGACCAACAATCTGATTAATTTTTCGACCTACTACCCAAATTCTATTATCAGTTACAGCATCATATATACGATCTTCCACCCTTTTACAAACCCCACATTGATGGACTTAGTTAGATCATCATCCTTTTTCTTTTTTTTTCCCATCAAATAAGCTTCAAAAATCATATTTGCATCAAGATTAAAAATGTATTTGAATGCATTATACCTTTAGCCCCAATTAAACCTAGATGCAAACACTGATTTTAGTACTCCCTAGCCCCAATTAAACCAAGATTCAAACACTGATTTTAGTATTCTGCCTAGGGAACCGGTTTCAAGTAAAGAATTTCTATATCAATATCAATTCCAGTATATATACAGAGTTGCTATCACTATACTTAATGAATTTTTGCACAATTTCTAAGAATTTCACCAGACTCAAGGTTTTTTCTATGTGATTTTGACAATATACCACTTCATAAAAAGCATTGGAAACAAAGTTAAAAATACAAGATGGAATTCCGAAACCAGAATCATTATCATGATGAAATTACCCATTCTCAAAACTCTAAATAACAAAAATCTTAAATTCCAAAACAAAAAATTTCATGCATTAGAAAAGGACAAATAGAAACATCAGGTAAACCCAAACCCAAAAAGGGAAAAGTCTCCACCTTTACCCAATGATATAACCATCAAGAGAACTCAAACTCCTGTTGGTAAATCATCAAAACAGACGGAACAAACCATACCCAATGCTCCAAAATTATAACTTTTTCACATATGCATGAAAAAAAAAAAAAAAAAAAAACCTAAAAACGAAAATCCAAAATCAAAGAGCAAAAGCTATACTAAATGTGAAGAGGTAAGAGAGAAAAGATGTGACCTTCCAGCTGAGAGTGAAGGAGTACTCGAGCTTGTGAACCAAGTATCGACACCAAGTCGACAAAGAAACCATTGCCGGGTTTTAACCGAATTGCTTCGTTCGTTCTTTCTTTCTCCAGTTTTCAGGTTACACAGCGACTCTCGTCAAACCCCCTTGATTATTGTTATTATTATTATTATTATTATTATTATTTATTTTGATGTCAGCTTCGAACGGCAATCTTAATCTTTAACTTCTAGTTATAAAGGTTGGTTTTATTTTTATTTTTAGAAATTTTTTTTATTATAATTATGAAATTAAAAATAAATAGCTAAAAATATTTATCAAATAAAATCATAATCAGAACTGCCTTTCTTTTGTACCATTCCCATTAAAAAGGTAAACAAATAAACAAAATATTTTCTAAAAGAATTTTTTAATTTTTTACTATATCTTTTTAGGCTAGATTAATTATAAATTTTAAAATAATTAAAAATAAAACATTTATCAGGCAAAAATCTAAACTACCATTCTTTTTCGCTATTTTTATCAAAATTAATTTTTAATATTACATTCGTTATGTGTAATTTTATACATTTAATTTTTTAAATTTATTAGCTAATTTATTTTTTTTTGTAAATAATTATTAATTTATAATAATTTATAACAATTTTTTAATTCCTAAAATCTTGTATTCTTATTTACTTACTAAATTTCAGCTAGTCACTATTTTACATATTTTAGACCCATTTTTTCACTTCATGAAGCACATGGACATAATGTTGAGTTCGTAAAAAGAATAATTTTTCAAAATCACATTAAAAAAAAATTACTCTAGAAAATTTTTTATAAAATAAGATAATGTTACGTTTGTTTTTGTAATTAAATAAACCTAAATGAAAATAAGAAGTCATAAGCTTAAACTTCAAAGTCCAAACTCGTCTATGAATCCAACAATTATATGTTTAATTGAAATATAATACTATAAGATACATGATACAAAAATCTATGTAGTATATGTTGTTATATTAATTTAAGAAATACAAACGAAAATAAATAATAAAATTATTCAGGTTGGGCCAACGTTCTTGAGACTTTGATTCTTAGCCCAGATATAGCCCAAAAGGTTTATCAGCCTTAAACCCTATTTTTTCTTCTTTTAAGAAATTTCAGTTCAAACCCAAAGTTTTGATTTGTCTCTCTCACAGTATAACTCAGCTTGGGTTCATTAGCTTTACCTCCTTCTTTTGGTTATGTTCTTTTAATTTTTGTTTTTTTTAGTTTATTGTTTCTGCTTGTGCTGTGATCTTAATTTACCCATTTTCCATAATTTTGCTCTTTCTTTGCTAGTGCTCAAATTCATACTTTTTTTTTGGTAATATAACGGACTTTTAATTTGTTCAATTTAGGGTTTTGATTTAACCAGTGAGGAAAGACAAGGAGGTATGGATAAAACGAAACTGGTCCAATGGGGTGAGGAGTTGAAAACAGGTGGAGCACAAATTAGGATGATGGTTAGTGGGAAAATGAAGGAAATTTTACAAGGCCTGACACCCGAATCAAAAATGGTGGATGAGGCGACATTGCAGACATTAGAAGAACCCAGTTGGGGAATGACCATGAGGATATGTTCTATGATCAACAGTGTAGAGTTTAACGGGACCGAAATCGTTAGGGCCATAAAGAATAAGGTATCCGGAAACAATGTTGTGACTCGTGAGCCAAAGGTTGAGTCTTGATTTGTTGGAAGCTTGTACAATGAACTGCCAGAAGGTGGCTTCCGAGGTGGCCTCGGAGAAAGTGTTGGAAGAGATGGTTAAGATGATTAGAATCCGCTCACCTATCGTGGGAATAGAGAAAGGGCTTCGCTGTTGATTCGTGCTTGGGGACAGTCTGAGGATGTTGCTTACCTGCCTGTGTTTCACCAAACTTATATGGTAATTATTAAACCGTTTTCACCTTGATTCTTGTTCTTTTATATGCTGATGCTGTGTGCTTGTATGTTTGTTTAGTTCATCTATGTTACTCAAACTCGAGAGTGAATGACTCAATTGTGTTTAGAGTGAATATCTTAAACTTAAGTTCAAATATGTGTTAGATAAAAGTACTTCAGAGAAAATGAAGAGTCCATCTAACATAGCCCTTCATGGTTCTATTAGTACTTTGATGAGAATTACCGGGCAATGGCATTTATATTTTCGTTATTGCATCAAGTCAAGATTATCTGTCAGTCTGCTGATCTTTTAATATCATGCCTGAGGAAACTCCCTGGACTTCTGTGCAATATGCCTAGCAACATGAAATCGATCATAATTTTTGTCATATTAAATCATATATACACGTTGGAAACCGGAGCTTTACTTGGTTCATGCAATCATCTTTAAGAGCCGGTATTCAATAGGTTTAAGGTTTGAATCCTAGAATTTACAACCCGTTCCCCTATCCTCATCCCCTAGCTATGGCCTCCTTTATACCTCCCCACACCACCCCCCCCCACCAAAAAAAAAAAAAAACATGTATACAACTTTCCATTATTTTACTCTGTTGTTAAAAGGATGACAAGTTTTAAGCATCATTGTCTTTTGTTACTTGCTTGCAGTAAATACCAATTTGATATGGTAAACCATAGACATGCTTTTTGTTCTTACCCTCCTGGCCCGCCATTGATACCCCTCTCATTCGTCATGGAATTAAATAATTGGGAGAATGACTACCTGCAACTGCAAGGTTTTTCTTCCCTGTTTTAAGTTCAGCCTGGGGTTTACACCATGTTATAGAATAATTAGAATGTTGGAAATGCCCTGGAACAAGTATTTAAGCTTCTGAAAGTCACCTTTGACTGCGTTATGATTTCATCAATTTTTTCTTACCTTTCTACGATTCTATCCAATTTTTTATACTTCATAATCCATTTTTCCTGTGAAAACATGTATTTCTTGAGGGAATTGTAATATAAAGGAACCTACTAAATGTGATTTTGTTTCTTTACTTTTTGCTGGTATTCTCAACACCATTCAAACAAATGGAATGCAGGCTGTCATACATTTAAAGATAGTTATCTTCCATTTTTTTGCTTACTTTTTTTTAATCCCATTTTAACATAAAGGAGAGCTTGAAAGAAAGAAGTACACACCTGCCAGTAGGTGAGGGGAACTCACCCCCCTTGCACTATACCTTGGAGTCTTACATGGGAGAGCCATTGCCTCCCCCTGAAAATTATCCTATCAATAGCACAGGATTGCATGGTAGTGATTTTCCTATAATTATGGGAGTCTATCAGTTGAGCAAAAGAAGGAACTTTTCGAAGTAACTCAGAACAGCCTTGACGTGCTCTCTAGCATGCTGAGTACGGAAACAGAGCCAAAACCCACGAAGGTGATTCTTCTGCTTCTAGCTTGAAAACATGTTTTAACAGTAATCTAGTACTTTGTAGACCTTGATGCGTATTCAATCATTTCTGCTGTGTTGCTAACATCAATTGACACTATGTCATTGCATGATAGTACAGTACTGTTATTTATATCTGAGATTTTACCTTCCATGGTTCATTTAACTTTTATCTGCTCTTTCACCTCTTCGGCATCTTCGGAAATGAAATGCCACTGCATTTGAGTTCTGATTATGTTTTTCTAAATTCTATTTATTAACAACATCATGAAGATTTTTGTTTCTTCCAATGTGTTTTTGTTGGCCAGTATCATCCAGGTTCTTAGAAATGGATTAAATGCATTTTCCCATAATGTTAACCCCTTCTAAAATTAGAATGATACAACAAAGGGGATAAATGGACATGGAAAAGAAACTGAAAAAATCAGAAAAGTTCTTGCATGATTGTAGGACGAGCTGACGGAGAGCATGTTGGAGAAGTGCAAGCAGTCACTACCTGTCATTTAGATGATCATAGAAAGCACTACTGATGAAGATGGAATTCTCTTTGAGGCACTGAATCTGAATGATGAGCTTCAGCAGGTCATCTCCAAATTCGAGGAACTCGAAGCTGGTTCAAATTCCGGAAGACAGCTTACCGGAAACTCTGGCACCACTGAGGCTACTGTCTCTGCCCCAGTTGACACCCATAACGAAAATATGATGAGCGCTTCCCCCTCAACCCCTTGATAAAACCAAGACGAGTGCTTCACCCTCGACCCATAATGAAACCAAGATGAGTGCTTCCCACAAAGCAGATGGATTCAGCAGTGATAACAAAACATTGAATGAGAACTAAGGAGTTGAGAGGGTTTCCTAGGTTTTAATTTCTTAATTTCTGTTGCAAGACTTATAGCGCAGGTAACTTCATAGTTGGGTTACTGTAATTAGTGAATAAGATTACGTAGCCCAGTCACGCCGATTGATAGTTTATCTCGTTATGTAAATTATATTTTGCGCCTATCTTCTGCTAATATACAACCCTTTTTTATCTTTTCATGTCTTCGCTTGATGTTTTTTGATTTGTTATTTCTAATTCTATGAGAATCGTTTTCCCCTATACTTGAGACAATCCTCTAAGGGACTCCGATTTTGTTAGGCTTCTTTTATAAAAGAAACAGACGAGGAACTCGTGTCGAAACAAAAGGAGTCCCCGGCCATCCCTTCTTCACTTGCAAGATGTACTACATGGAGGAGCCTTCCTTTTTTTTTTTTTTTTTTTTGTAGCTTTCCAAAAAGCCAAGGTTACCCTTCTGTCCTTGTCCCCTTCGCTGCTTCTCATCAGCCATATCTCCACAGACTGCATATAAAATCAAAGATGATGTTAATAAATTTAGAGAATTAGGATATATGAACAATATTTTCTTAGCTTTATCTACAAATAATATAAGGATAAAGTTAGATAATAAATTATATTTTATTTCAAATGATAATAATATATTAGTTCTGTAAATGGAACATAAATTAAGTGATAAGTTACCAAATATTTGAAGATCAAATTAAAGAAGGGCAAGCATGTCTAAATCCTTTCTTTTTTTAAATGATAGGTCTCGAAAAATGTAGCCATGTGAAGAAGAACAGTTCCTCAAGTCTCAACTGAAAGCAAGTGTGAAGTAGGAGGTTAGCACTTAGCACCACGTTTCCGACAGCAAATCAAAGACAAAGATCTCCGCAACTCATCAGATCCCAAAGAACGGCAGTTCCTCCCTAAGAATGGAAGTCTACTCCCTCGAACAAGTTATGAAGATGGCTACTTCCGCTGTACCGAGTCGACTCATTCTAGTTCTCTTATTCACTTACTTTGCGGTCATGTCATCAGCTACTACGACCACAGCTACAACAAAACGAGAGTCTGGATTTCTCTATTCTAGAACCCGAGGACGATGCACTCCCCAGTAAGCCCTCTCTGTCTTTCTAAAAAACAATAAAAAACATCAAATGCTTGTTTGTTTCAGTTTTTCTCAATTACCCAGAAACCAAAAGTTAAAATATTATATATATATATATATATATATATATTTTCATAATGAGTCTCGGTGAGTTATGGCACCGTGTCGACCGAGTTGACTCGGGGAGATGCTTATCCCCAGGTTCTGGAGCAGCAGGAGAGAGGCGTGGCCAAGGATGGTCCCGCAGGAATCGACGGTACTGAACGTGTTCGGGTCGAGAGCGTTTGAACGGTACAGATCTGATATGACACTGTTGGAGTCAACCGTTGTGTCTGAAGACGGGAACGTGTTCAATAAGTTGCTGAAGCAGGCGAGTGCCGCCTTGCTAAACTCGTATGCCAGGAAAGGGTTTCCTTACTCGGCGTGGGAAGTGAAGACTCTGATGATTCAAGGGTTGGTCTCGGAAGATGCCGCAGCTCGCCTAACCAAACTCTTTTCCGTTGCCAATGATGCTTGTATTTAGCAGTGTTTGGTTAGCAATAAGGCCATAGGGGAAGCTAGTTTTGCTTGAAGCTGTTGTGCTTCTTTTTAATTTTTTTGTCTAAATTTGATGAGATATTGCTCATTGCTTAATCTAAAGGCTTTACGTCCACATAGCCTTACAAGCTAAAAGTCACTTTAGCTCCAATCAATCCCTGTGGATAATCCTCTCTCAGCGTTTTATCTATGAACTTGGTTTTAGAAATTCTCAGAAAAAGTGTTTTTTTTTTTTTTTTTTTTGTTTAGTTGGTGTTAGTCTTACTGGCTGCGTTTAGGGGTGAGCATTCGATCAGTTCGGTCGGTTCGGTAAAAAAAAATTTTAAATCGAATTAATCGATTTAGTTTGAGTAACCGATCGAACCGATCGACATTTTTAACCATAACTGAATTAACCGAACCGATAGTTGGGTCTTGGGCTAATGGTTGTATATTTGGGTTGGAAATGGGTTTAATTGGGCTATTAATATATATAAATATATAATTATTAAATATTAAATATTAAAAATTCGGTTAATTTAGTTAATAATTTTACTAATCGATAATCGACCGAATTAATCAAATAAATTGACATAAAATACCGATATAACCATCGAATTGATTTAATCAAATCGAATTAATTAAATTTCATCGGTTAAATCGATTAAGTCTATTTGAACCGACTTATGCTCACTCTTAACTGCATTTCCTCTGAATTTCTTGGCTAGTCTATTTTCAGAAGATTTGTGGGCTTGCTTTCGGTGTGGGATTCCTGGTTTGGTAATAAATCATGCACATTGCATTTTCCCGAGAACTGTATTTAATATCTTATAGTGTAGATTTCTCTATGGATGTTTAGGGTGTTGTATAGGTAGAAATCTGGTACCGAAAATCAGTCCAAAATTATAGGGAAGACTAAAAAACTTGCAGAAAATTTCTGTGAACAGGAGGTGCTTAGATCAAAAGCTTGGTGAAAATTAGTCAAAACCCATGCCAGTAATTCCTGATGGAAGCCATTCAATAAGCCTTGAAAAGTGTTTTGACCCCTCTGTCCTCTGCTAATTGCTTGCCCTCCAGCCAGACTGAAATACCGTGAAGCGTCAAAGGATACATGTGTATATATAT
>JBBYHK010000020.1:11078165-11091215 GCA_038382065.1 Adansonia grandidieri | reverse complement strand
CTCTCTCTCTCTCTCAGTTTCGTCTTCAATGTTCTTCGGGTTTTGGACCTTTCTTTAGTAGCTTTTAGGAGTTTGAAATGAGGTAAGAGGGAGGCATGGCTTCGACTTTCTCAGTGTTTACAGCTCAATTAAGGCTTTTTTTCCTTGGTACGGCCCCCTTTTTACTAGGAATTTTTTTTTCTTCGGTTCAAACAACCTTCAAAGACAACAACAGCAAAGAGACGTTTTACTTAGTACTTACTAAGTTACAACATAGATATTTTTAGAGTTGAAAAAAAGTAACTTTGGTTAAGGTATTCGAATGACAAAACGAAAAACGATAAGCAGGAACATGCAGAGGAATAAAAATTTGCTTACCTTCAAATGTTTACCTTCGGTGATTCCTTATTACCCCTCGTTTCTCTCAGTTAATAATATCAATTAAGAGGGTTAGAATATTGATATTGATAGTATCAACAACGAAATTGTCTTCTGAAAGTATAAAAAAAGATATACTTCCGTACAGGGAATAGAAGATACTTTTGCGTAGAAATTAGGAACGCATTTATCAATTTGTCTGATTTATATTCTGCCTTTTAAAGTAAATTAACATCAATCATCAATTTACTTCTAAAAAACTTCACAACTTTTGAATATAAATTTAATTTAATTATTTTATATAATTATTTTTAATATAATATCTAACAAGCGTTCATTTGAATTTTGGCACAAAATTATATTGGAACGCTATTTTGTGATCTGATTTGACACTAGATTGATACGACTAGACGCATCATTCAAGTGAAAAAAGGGGAAGCAAATAGTATATATTGTATGATTCAGGCGTGAAATGCTTCAATCATTTATATATAATTAAAACGCCAAGTATATACTACTACAGTAGTAGTAGCGAGCGAGCCCTGCCCAGCAGCATGCATAGATGACAGGCCCCAAAGTTCGAAGTAGCGAATTCAGCCAAACGATATTATCATATCGGTAGCTACTTACCTCGCATTGTCTGAAGCACAGGGAACTGATCATAATTAGATAGCGCCAGTGGTCCTCACTCTCACCCAATGTAGCTCACTATTTACTCCCCTGCTACCCACAACAGGTTCACCCAAATCCTTGCAGAAAAGCATAATAATTATGTCATTCCCCAAAGCATATAGATCAAAGACCACTCTAAGTCGCTGGCAATGCTTCCCACCCTAGGCTACGACGTGCCATCTGCCATGCACCCATACGTCGTAATTATAATATATGCCCCATCTCGATACGTTTTACCCCTGAAACTCAAATAAGAATAATAATAAAAATTTGACTGAGGGTTTGGAATTTTGTTGGTCAGTGCTTTGAGAGGTGTTGGGTCACATCGCCCCAAAATTTAGACCGACTTTGGCTTTTCTCAAATCTCAATCAAAGGTTAAAAAACTGAAAGACAGCAGGTCAGGCCGGAGTGAGCTTCATTTCGTGGCTATAGATCAGATATAGGGCAGTAGAAATAGCAAGTGAATCGACTGAGGGAAGTAATTGGAGCTAGCAGAAACAGTTAAATTTGTCTAGTACCGTTTATCTTTGGGGTCAGAATCAGAGAAAAAGAAGGCTCAAAAAATTAATAAATTAATGGCAAGAAAAGAATAGAATATGACCTGCTAATGCAAGTGAAAGCTGGAAATGAATGGACCCCTACCATCAGATATTTCAGCCGCTTGACAGCTCTCTTGGTTTTCTGTTTACTGGGGAAGAAAAAAGAAAAAAGGAGAAAACTTACTCCTGCTGTTGCTAATTGCTTCTATTCGATGCTAATGCCATGCGGCTATACTATTTCCTGGAAAGTATCTTTCAATGGAAACCAATACAACTGTGGTGGAATCTTTTAACGTTTATATAATCATTTTCAAAATATAATAACTAATAAATTTAAATTTTAAATTTAACCTTAAATATATAAACGAAGATGAAGATTTAGATGTAATTTAACTTTAAATATATAAACGAGGGTGAAGATTTAGATGTAATTTGTCAAAAAGAAAACTTTACAAAATCTAGATAAACAACTCAAATATGGACCTATAAATTACTTAAAAGACAATTATAGATCAAAATTTCAAAATTAAATAAATTAATTTAATATTAAATAAAGTTTTACCAAAATAATTCTACATATCCTCACATAAATAACTCGTCTCAATCTCTAATTTTAAATTATAGTTTTAAAAGAATTTATAGAATATCTCATAATTTATTCGTAATATATAAATTTAGATATTATCTGTGCATCAAATATAAATCCCTCTTAATACATACCTTCAGCTTAAACATGTCATCATACTAAACTTGTATGTCAACTTTAATTCACTCTTAAGCATTACACGCCAAAAGATTAAATGTTATGTTAGATTATTTTATGTTAGATGTTAGAGGCTTAGGGTTGATCAATGCTATGAGTTTTTGGTGTTTTTTTTGTTATCTAGAATTGGTTTTAGGAGCCCAACCCATAATAAAGAATAATTGAAAGTGGCTTTTTATGATAATAAGAGCCCAATTTAATGGGCCTTATTGCTCTATAGGTAAAAAATACAAGGGCAATGGGGTGTAAGAATAGCTTCTTAGATTCCCCAAATCAAAGCTAAACATAATGGGCCTAAAATCCTTAAACCCTTTATCTAAGTCTCGCCTAGAAAACGTGCAATATATATATATATATAAATAAAATTTCTTTCGCTTTGTCGCTTGGCGCATATAATATGTACAGTCTATTAGCACTAAAACGAAAATTAGGAAGTAACTTAA
The DNA here is from genome assembly GCA_038382065.1 of Adansonia grandidieri. Lineage (NCBI taxonomy): Eukaryota > Viridiplantae > Streptophyta > Magnoliopsida > Malvales > Malvaceae > Adansonia > Adansonia grandidieri. Next base: position 11,088,440 of record JBBYHK010000020.1, on the reverse strand, counting down.
AAAGGAAATTGACAAGAAAATTTCTGAAGATAAAAAAATTTAGATTTGATAATTCATGCGTACAAATCGTATTTATTTATTTATTTATTTTTATGTGTCATTATTATGTTTAAAGTATTATATAATTAAATAAACTTTAACTTATTAATCTTATAGATTTTGATATATTTTTGTATTATTATAATGTTTGTAATATTTTTTCATATCATATCATATAATTTTATCGTATTTAAAATTATTAAATCTATAAAAAAACAGTTTTGGCTTAAATCCTCACCTTGCAAGTGTATGTAGTAAGTATATGGGATCTTATATATATAATTAATGGAATATCTCATATAATTCTTATTTTATTTATTAATTTAGTTAGCAATTTTTATTAACAGAGTCAAAGAAAAGAATGAAAATTAATAACCTTATTTACAGTACTACTTTTTTTTTTAAAAAAAATGGAGAGTTTAGTGGAAAAAAATTGTTTTTTTTCCCCATATAGCTAATAACAAAGTTCAGACATTTTATTTTATTTTTTAAACACGTATCATCACGTTTGGATGATTAGTATTATTGCAATCAAGTTTTGTTCATTTTATTATTAACAAAGATCATTTTGATTTTCCATATTTCCTTGATGATAGTTAAACACTAATTATAAGCACATGCCTCAATTATTGACATGCTAGTATATATATGTATATATCAGAGTACATTTCAAAATCTAAAGTATGATATGTCCACAAAATTAATTCATCGAAATTCAAACAACGTAACTCTACAAAACTTGCCAATCAACAATATCATCAATTGAAAGAGAGAGACAAGTACCAAACTAATTCAATTATGAATATCGAAACAAAAAAGAAAGAGAAAAAAGCAAGACTTAGCATTGCATTATTAGTGATAAAGACTTATGAGCCTCGTTACTCTTGTATTTACTCAAAATGATTGTACTTTGTCTTCGTAAAAGAGGGTTTAGTTGCTTTTCGGCTTTGTTTCTCCATCTGGTTTGAATAGGATAGATGCCTCCCTCACCCTCATCCTCCCATCACATGTGGATATTATGGCCACAATTTTATTTTATTCTATTTTTGAAAAGTGTGGATCAATGAAACACTGGAATATATATACAACAAAAATAATTATTAATTTTTGTACACCAAAAAAATATAAATAATAATGTACATAGATATATATACATATATATATGTATATATGTATGTTTTATTTGTGAAGTACACGTGAGAATGTAAGAAATAAAACCAATAATTTCCGAATATTCTTGAAATTATTGTGGGATTATTTTCGAACGTCAATGGTTTTCCTAATTTGCTATAATGGTAATGATATGTAAAATACAGGAGTATCTATTTTTTATTTTTATTACATCTTTACAAGGACATCTGAAGGGGGCGAAACGAGGGAAGAAGTGATGTTGAGTTTATTTATTTTTAACACTAGGCTCAGTCCCTCTTGATCTTTTCATGGTCTCAATGCTAATAACTGAAACTAAAATAAAAGTTCAAGAAATCTTGAAATTAAACATGTGTGCCGATAATATAAAAGATTGATGTGTTAGATCTCGAGATTTAGTAAGGAGAGGTAGGTCCAAAAATCTTGCCTTCCCCAGATTTTCTGTTAAATTAAAAAAAAAGAAAAACCAAAGGTTGCTGATGGCCAGAAGCTATACGTCATTCAAGTTAAAATTTTTCGTTTCTTACTCCCAAAGTTATGCATCAGCTTTTTAAGCATTTTCATTTTTATTTAAATGAACAAAAATTTCAAAGTTAGGCACCCAAATGAATGCAATTTTAAGGTCCATTTAGATGGGTAGTGAAATTGATTCTGATGAGATTAAAAACAGTGACAAGCGGTGAGATTAGAATAAAAAATTATCATTAAGGACATTAATTTAAAACGTATATATAATTAAAAATTATATTCATATTTAATAATAAAACATATATTAAAATTATAATTTATGTTAAATTTTAATTAAAATTATATTTATATTCAAAAATAAAACTAAAAATAGTTAATTTAAAAATAAAAAATTGAACGAAATTTTTTAAAAATAATATTTTTTTATTTTATGTAATCACTTATTTTTTATTAATCACATTAATAATTAAATATATGTTTAATAATTTATTGTATAATAAATTTATTATCTATAGTAAATAAAAATTTACTTTATTTTTAAATTAAAATTATAACCAAAAAAAAAAGGCATTGGATTTTATGTGAAAAAAATCGTCCCACTGGGAGGGCATTTCCCCATTGGAGCTTCGCGCTCGAGTGAGAATTGGAGCCACCGGCGCGGTTACTCACTGTGCTGGTGTGCCCCCAAACGAGGTATTCGATTCAATTGGTGTCACTTTTATATCCAAATAAAGAATTCAATTGAGCTGTATTTAGAATTCGTTTATATCCAAATAGACTTATGACAAAATGAAAATAAAGAATATACATCATACATATAATGCCAATGGAGTACAAAATTTCATAAGCAAATTTTCACTTTTCGTTTATAAAAGTTCATAAATATAAATAAAGTATTACTTTTTAGTAAAAAAAGTTAATATATTTGAATAATAAAATATGTCAAAATTTCACATTCTATTAACTATGTACTCAATATGCATTCGATTAATTATGTATGTATATAATATTAATATATAATCTTCATTATAAATTTGTTTAATCTTTGAATTCCAAAAACATAACAATTTTTATATGCAAAAAAAGGCCAGGGAAGAATTAATATATGCTTTATATATATAATTTTTACAATGCCCAACGTTGTATATAGAAAACAAATATACCCTAAACTAAAAGATACACACAATTTTCTAACATCCATTGAAACATGAGTTGTACCGTCAAAGGCAAACACCACACCAACATTGCAAATCAACAAATTAATGGTAGTTTTCTTTTTCCATTTTTTTCCTAGAGTATTCAGTATATATGTTCATAAGAAAATCATACTGTTATCGATCTCAAATCTCATGTCCTCCTCATTAGAAGCCACCCCATGAAGGTGATGATGATGATGGTGATTATGATGATGATCTCCCAAGCTGTTTTCTTCCATGTTCATGTCCCACAAGAACTCGTAGTCATCATCAACTTTGGAGCTAACTTCGTTGCTGCAGGGATAATGATTGCCGTTGTTGTTGTTGTTATTGTTCTTTACCTGATGTTGGGAATCATATTGAAGCAGGTTCAGCAAGCTTTGGGGGGCACCGTGGCTTTGATGGTTAGGTTTGGCGGATAAAGAGCTGATTTGTTGTTGATACCCACCACAAGCCATGGTTGTTTGGTCGGTTAAAGAAGGGGCATGAGTTGAGGTCTCCAACATCACTGGGGAGCTGATGAGTTTTGTGCTGTTCTCTCCTCCTTTGTTCTTGTGAAAAACTCTACATAAAACCCAATCTTCCTGTCGCATATATGACAAATTTTCAACTTCATCAGCTATAGGTAATATATACATATATATACATATATATAGGAGATGAGAAAAAATGCCAAAAAAGAGACTGGTCTATGATTCGAAATCAACTCAGTTAATAATGTTCATAGTAGATTAGATGCATATAAAAATAGATTAAAAAACAAATAAAAATTTGAACTTTATTCTCTATAACATTCTATTGTTAAGAAGTACCTATATTTCATTAAAGATACTCGAAATATATATTTTGTTTTATGAAAGAGATCATAACTTATGAATATTATTTTAGAATTTTAAATTAATTCTAAACTATTCTTTAAAAGTAATTGCAAGACTCTAAATTAAACTTGAGTTTAGTTAATTTTTTTTTGAAAGATAGAAAAAGGTGTACAAAAGCAATAATACTTGTAGTAAGTATAACTAAGTATCTAGCTAAATGATACTTATATATGTATTCCAAATTTGCATATAAAGAATATTCTTCATCAGTAAGAAAAAAAAAGTTGTTTCCCACGAAATATTAAGATTGCAGTATTATGTTCATATAATGCGAAAAAGGGACAAGCGTCCTGACATGAAAATATATATATATATATATATATATATATAGTTGCCATCCAATTTGGTTTGAGGATAAGCATCAAACGTCCCACTCTTTGCTCTCTCTCTCGACAATAATAATATAGCATAGTAAGTGCTTGATGTTGAGAACACATGAAAATGGAACAAATGGTAAGTGGACAACTTGTGTATTCTGCCCACACTACTTTTTGTTCAAGTTTCCTTAGAGAAAACACCTATTTATTTCTCAAATTCACATACATAATGGCTGCAATTGTCAACCTCTCTTTAATTTCTCTCTCTCATAGTCATTTTCAAACAGCGTTTATGAACAGCAATATGATGAAATGGTTGAAAAAAGATCAGCAGCGAAGGAAAATCTGACCTTAGGGGGCATATGTGGGGTCTCGAGGCGAAATTCATGCATGATCCAACCCGTTTTGATCCCATTCGGTGCTCGGTTTTGGTAAAACACCAAAGTCTTTCTCATACCTACCACCTCTTGTGTTCTTGGGTCGACCACCGTTCGATCCTTCCCCGTTGCTTTCCAGTAACCAGATGTTGTCGCCCTGTTCGTTCGAAACCCCGTGGCATACTTTCGGTCACGAAAACTAAAGAAGTACCACTCGTTTGCGTTGAGCTTTGCCACCTCTTTAATTTCATTTCAAGTACCCCATGCATACACAAAATACATATACAGTTAATTTATTGATTATAATTAGTTTAATTTCATTATATATACAGATTTTTAAAATATAATTAATTGCAGTTCATGAACAATAAATAATTTAGCTAGGAGACAGAAAATTGGATTGGGTTACATCAAAGCTTGACTATGGAATTTTATTTTGCTTCCAACCAACATAATAATAATAATAACCTTTTCACTGACTTGTTCTTCTTACTTGAATTACTGAGAGTGTTGGTCAGTCTTTATCACCTTATGAGTTTTGTCTAAGAAAGCCAAGGATTTGTCTGGCATTACATGCCAGGGAAAAATAACTTTTTTTTTTTTTTTGTAAGAAGTTAACACTAGTATACTTCTTTGTTTGCCTTGGACGATTGTATAAAAAACTTAAAAGGGATGTTTGGAGCTAAATGAGAAAAAAAAATGTCTTATTCTTTGGAATTAAAGAACTGTATCTTTTCACTTAAGCCCCCAAAACAAAGGAACTTCTACGGATAAATAAATTAAGTGTGCAGAAAATTTAAGGGATTGTTGATTTTTTTTTTTTTTTTTGAAGTTGAAGGCTTCGATTTCTATGATTAACAAGCTTAGTTCAATCTATCTCCGACAATTTCCGGGAACTCTTCAACTTTACCCTCAAAAATATGTCAACATAGACAAAAAGAGTGCACTTGTATTTCTAGGTCACATGCTAGTCCAAGACCACACTCAACATATATAGCCATTATGTCACTCATGTGTATCTTTCTCTATTATAGCAATGACCAAGTAATTTAATTACCCTAGCATGTGATTGCTATGATCATTTTTTTTTTCACTTTATTGTTAGGACTTGCTAATTCAGTCTGTAGAAATGAACACGACTATGTAAATTGGAAAGTGCACGAGCTAGCAAAACGACACAGAGAAAAAAGAAAGAGGATTCATACGGCAAATCTATTGCGTATAAATATCGTATATTTCGACAGTTTCTACTTTAAAAAGTAAATATATACAACACCACGTAAACATGCAAATGCAATCTTTTTTTTTTTTTTTTCTTAATGCGTAAGAGTTGGCATATAGAAAAGAATTATAGAGGATACTTAGGCATCGTCTAGCTAGAAGATTTGATGCATTTATTAGGGGCTTCAATTTAGTATATATATTCTACGCAAAAGTATTTTTAATGATTTATTCATATACCAATGATTTAAGGATCAAACCATGACAATCCAATCACAAAAAAAATTTGGAGTTCTTTATATTTTAACAATGACAATTTTACTAATCTAAACCAATAATTTAATAGTTGTGATTTAAGACCCTATTTGACAAAGAGAAAATATGTCAAATTATGAAGAAAAATATTATCAATGGCTAATGATATTGCTAAAGGTGATATTTTAAAAATAAATTAATGCATTACTTTTTCATCAAATTAGTAAAAATAATATATGAAATAGAAAAAATTTTACTAAAATGATATTTATATAATCCTTAAAAGGATACTTATAACCATCGTTAACTAGGGCCCAAATATAAAAACCATCTTTACCCCGGACCCAGTTATGAAAAGTTGAAATCTCCCACTTTTCGATTATGAAATGGAGGATATCAATGATTTTAGGCTGGTTAATCATATATATATATGTATATATGTATATAACTAGAATCAGATCACAGGGTGCAGATTCTTTTTAGTTCTTGCAATGTTCCAAAACAAAAGCATAAACAAATTAGAAGAAAAAAAAACAAACCAACCTTAAACCTTACTTACATGACTCAACAAGTAGGTTTTGGCAGACAAAATGTGAAAAAGAAGATACTCTTAAAGGATTCTATCCAAAAGAAAATTTTTTATTACTTAATTTGGGAGTTATCAATAAAAAAGGTCGGCATTCTGTATTGAAAAATTATTTAATATATTATTCGTAAATTTTTTAAATTCTGCAAGTAAAATTGAAAGAGTAGTATATATATTTTAAGATATACTAAAAAAATAAGTATATAATAATTTTTTAATTTCATCTATAAAATTAAAAAAAAATTAACTATCACTGTATTAAAAACGACCGGTTGTATTTTTACTAAAGGGAATGAAGATGAATAAACTTACATACACCACATGCATCACCATACAATATAAATACATGTATGGTTACATGCAAGTGTATGGGTTTCAATATATGTGTGTGTGAGTGTATACACTCTAAGAAAATTCATGTGCTTCCTTTCCCATCTCTCTCTTTCTCTTTCGTTCTCTCACTTAGGGGAAAATAACGTGTTTATTTTTCGGCTGTTTCTAACAGCTAACATGGAAGATGGCACCAGCATGTTTGCCTGCCTGCGCTTTGTACCAGATATCAGAACAACTCAATAATTTTCTTCCTTTTTTGTTTGTCTTTCAAAATATTCCAAAACAATATCGACTAAGCGATCTTCATAGCCAATTTGCTTAAACCTTTCACTAATATCCACCAATGGTTAATATTGTTTTCTTTAGCTTTAATATTGGAACATTAATTTTAGCAAAAAACCCATACTTAATTGGAAGATAGAAAGTGATCAAAGAACAAAATTCCAAGGCAACCTTAAAAGAGAAAACCGTGGAAGCTAGGAATTTTGGTATAAAAAAAAAGATGAGAGACCTACCAGGAAGCTGCCATGGCTCACATGTATGCAAATCAATTTCTACCAAAGTATCCTTCAAGGCTTCCTCATTGGCAATCTTTTTGTAGAGATAATGGCAGACCAACTCCTCATCGTTTGGATAAAACCTAAACCCAGGAGGAAGTGTGGCTCCAATGTCCCTTAGTCCCATAATTTATGATGCTAACTAAGGAATATTAAAGGGGAAGGTGGTGGGGGTGGGAAAAAGAAACTAGAAATATGAGAAACTTTATTTCTTTTTCTTTGAGATCTTAGCTACGAAGGGGTATAGAGGGGGCAAAAGCTTAATATGAGAGAATAAATTTAAGGTAAGAGATGGAATACAAATGAACTAAAAGAAGGCATAGTCTGGTATATGATTTTCTTTGTTTAGGACTTGGAAAAATATTATATGGGATTGGGAAGGTTTGTATCGTGTGTGTATATATAGCTAGTTTAGGATAACAGATCAAGTGCCTTTGCCACTTAGAATTTCTTACAATATTCTAGCATATCTTGGGGCCATGCTTGTGCAACTAGTTAGTTATAATTATGAAGTTTCAAGAAAAACCAAAGTTACAAGAAATCTGACATATTGTGGGTTTTTTTTGGAGGGTAGAGCAATTGATCATAGCAATATATATAGGGACAAGATCCAAACAATTTTATTAGAGAAACATTCCAAAACACCCCTTTTATTTATGACATTTAAATGGATTAGTACTTATGTAAAAGAATAAATACCCAAGATTAAAAAAAAAAAAAAAAAAACTCTTGGAGGTATTGTATAAATTTATAAAAGCCAGATATACACATATATATTTATAATTCAGTAATTTGTATGTGAAAATCCCTTTAAAAATAAAAAATTTCATCAAACCAATCATACCTTTTTCATGGTCATTATCATTTACTTTTGTTTTGAAAACAATTTTACTTTATGTGGATTATAAGTTTCATTAACCTTTTTGCATTTTTATCTCTAATTATTTAATTTGTTCGACTATATATTTATGAGTTCGTTTGGGATATATCGTAGTTAATTTTTTTCTCTTTTGAATGGATTAAAAAAAATTATGTTTTTTTTCATAAAAAATATATTTTAAGAATATAAATTTAAAAAACTTCGATGATTATATATATTTGCTAGTCATTAAGCCAGTTGTGACTAAATATAAAGTAAAAAAAAGGTAATGAAAGATGATATGGAGAATTTTTTTTAAGAATAAGTATTTTATTTTGGAAAAGAAAAAGACCTAAAATTAGAAGGAGAATATTCAGTATTCACTAGTACTTTTTAAGTAATAAGAATGAGACAAAAATGCTTGGTTTTTCATTGGCTATAATAGATAAAAAATAATAATTTAAAACTATACCAATTAAATCTAAAAATCAGGAAATAATTAATTAAATATGTAGTATTCTCTTTGATAAATTGGGAACAATAATTAATTGGTCGGACAATTGGATTAAAGAGGGGGGGGGGGCATATTATCATCTTTTAGCCTTACGTCCCTTACCACGTGAACCATTTGATTGCTCTGAGAAAGAACAAAAACAGCTCAAGAAAAAATATATATATATATAATAAATAATTAAAATTAATATCTGAAATAATAATAATAATAATAATAATAATAGAAAAATAATATTATTATTGCTTAATAATAATCTACTTCCCATCCTATCTGTTTAAATTTTGATCAGAAAGAAATTGGATGGATGCATAGCAAATACCTGTGGGCCTGATGGCTTGTCTGTGATCTGGGGCCCACAGATGACGAAAGACATCTGACCCATCATATCTGTATAACTTTAAGAAAATGTGGATTTATTATTAATGTTTATACATTAACAATATTATTTAATTATTTAAATTAATTACATTAATTAGTTGAATTGGTTAAGAAATAAATTTTTTATACGATTTTTAACGAGAAACAATTTGGGAAATAAAAAAAAAAAAAAACTCATGTCCATACTGTAAAAGAATGCACTTTCTAAAATTAACAAAATTAAATTAAGATAAAATATAAATATATATCTCTTTTTATAAAAATATAGTAGTTGATATTTTTCTTTTTCTTTTTAAGTTTGAGTGGGGAATGTTAGAAAGGCAATGATAATAATTAATTAAATAATTCGATGAATGAAGACAAAAGTTCCTTTGTCACAACATGTGTCATCGGCCTCTAATAATTAGGGGATGCTACTATACTAGATGAGTGGATTGGGGTCACCAACAACCCTGTTCCATGCAATTTATAATTATGGTTTTTTTTTATATTTGTGTTCTATATTTTATTGGGTAGAAAAAATATATAATATATAATATATGTCTGACGCATCATTATAAAAGTAGATATTTCATCGAAAATAATAAATATTTAATTAGTTTTAAAATTTTGTAAAATTAAATTTTAATTAAGTTATATTTTATTTTAAATGCATTTTAAATATTTTAAATTTATTTTTAATTTAATTATATGTTAAATTCCATAGAATTTTTTATTAAATTATTTTTATTTAAAATAAATTAATTATTGTTATTTTAAAAAAGTTTATTGATAAAGAAATTGATTAAAGTAGAAAAATAAATTTACCTATGTTAGTTTAAAAAAATATATTTTATCTCTCTAGAAAAATAATTTACTAATGTTAGTATTTCCTTAATCAAACTAATTTTTGCTCAAATTTTATTTTAAATATTAAAACAATTCCTTAATCTTATTCATTTTTCCTTATTTCCATCCTTTGTTATCTGTGTTTTTATCAATTTCTTTATCTGTATTTTTTTTAAAAAAAATTTTATTTTATTTTAAATAAAAATAACATAATATTTTCATCTCAAATTTGATATATAGTTTAACTAAAGATAAGTTTAAAATAATTAATATATACTTACATTATAATATAACTCAATTTGGAGTTTAATTTGATAGTA
>JBBYHK010000020.1:11014815-11068480 GCA_038382065.1 Adansonia grandidieri | reverse complement strand
ATTATGTATAATATTCATCAGATTTAAGATCAGTGTTGGTTTAACTTTTTTTTACAAGCTTATATTATGTACCGGTCAATACAGCTATTTTTGGCCGGTACCGCCAAAATAAGCCGGTGCCACCAGTACGGCTGGTACAGACCGAAACCAAGATCGAAATGAAACCAACTATTATCGGTACTATTATATGTCGAAACTGGTACGTACCAATCGGTACAACCAGTACCGGTACGGTACTGACAACTATGATTGAAATACTATTAGAATAACCTAAAGATTAGGAACATTCAGGGAAACACTTCTTATCTTTACTTTTATTAATAATAGTTACACAGGCAATGATGAAGGCGTATTATCTCTTGTAGTTGTCATTTCCAGCCTTAAAAGACATCTCCCATCTTATTTTTTCACAGTGACATGTCGTTATACTGTCAATAAGTGGATAATTACAAAAGAAAGTTGTCACCTAAAATGGCCCATGTTAACCTAAAAAGAGTTGTATCTAACCTGAAAAAGCTGTTATGCTATCTTAACAATAGCTTAACGCATACCATCCTAGATGGTGATGAACAAACATCATTGTCTAGCCAGTTAGTTTTGTCCCCATGAGGTACCATATCACCTCAATAAGGCAATTTTTAACCCGAACATGTCATTATGCTGCCTGTGCATGCTTAGCTCCTTTTTTATGTTTATAATTGTCATGTTCACCCTTAGGCATTGTTACACCTATTATAGGGGCATTTTCTACAATTTATATTCATTCTTTTGTTCTTTATTCTTGTCTATATTATTTCATCTTGTCATTAACCTATTTCCCTTATTGTTTCTCATATTCATGTCACATGCATCATTTTTTGCAATAAACATGTAGAGACAATTAATATGGGTAATGGTGAACAAATGCCAGAATACCCAAAAGGTTTTCACCCCATTTTGCATTATATGTCCTTAATGAGGTTTGAGGTATAAATTTTCCATTTGTATGGATTCTTTCCCCTCAAAAGCCATACTACCATGGCCAGTGCAATAGGGAAGCGACATGGTGCATTTCATACATTCCATGCATCACTTCCAATACTGTTTAAAATGTTAAGGATAGATTTCCATAACAAGATGTTCATGGTCATATCATCTTTACATTAACATCTTCATTGCACTCACTTGCATGCATGTATGCATACATCTATGTATGACACATGAACTTAAAGGGTAGAGTGGTAGTCTGTATAAGTGTAAAAACATTTCTGAAAGAAGTTCCATTTCCTTGAGAGGTATCCGGGTTAACTAACATCGTTGGTCAGGGGGATAAGCACTCGGCTAAAATTAGGAGATTGATTCTTGTGCATAAAAAAGATCAATATTGCATGCTTTGTAAAAATGAGAAACTGCAAGCCCAATAACTGAGTTGATGAAGACAGTATCAGCCTCTATGAAAGGAAATGGGTAAGCTGGTGCAACTAGTATTAGGAGAGGGTTGATACATTTCAAAGATCTCCACACTAATGGTATTAGAGTCACACTTATTCAAAGGAGAGCAGTCTAAGAGCAACAACCTCACACAGCACTTATTCTGCTAATGCAGTTGATTATTCACATGAATTTAGCTGTAGCGCTTATGCATAAGAGATTTCATGGAACAAATACTAAAACTTCCTAAGCCTATCCGTTGGTTCTTGATTTGAATTACATAATGGAGCAAGAGAAACCCAATGGTGCCTAACCTTTGGAAACTACAGAAGACATAAATACCAACTACTAGAAAAGTAGCTTAGTGCAATCGAAGAGAACAACAAATTCAAAATCATGAATGCTTGGGCCTAGTTTCCAACCTCATCATTCCACCTAAGTTAAAGGTACCCGAGTTCAAGAAGTACAAAGGGACCATGAATTTGATTGCCTGAATCTAGATGTGTTGTCAAAAAATAGTTGAGTATAAAAAGAATGAGAAACTTTTAATTCACTATTTCTAAGATAGTTTGATCGAGGCATCCATTTAGCCGTACAACAAACTTGAAAAAGTTAAGATCCAAACATGGGTTGATCTTGCCAGGGCCTCCTTAGACTAGTACAAGCAAGTTTTTGATTGGACAACCGATAGGTTATCTTTAAGAAACATGGAAAAAGAAGCCCATTGAGACCTTTAAACAATAAGCAAAAATAAAGGAAGAGGTGGCATAAGTACATCCACCATTACACTAGAAAGAGTTGATCACATATTTTCTGGAGATGTTACATGCCTTTTTCTATGACAAGCTCATAGGGAATGCCATAAATAACTTTATTGATTTGGTCATGTTTGGGGAAATGATCAAGAATACCATCAAAAGTAGAAAACTTGAAAAAGGTGGGCCATCTTGCACTAAGGAAAGAAAATATGTACAGATGAAAAAAAAGTGGTCCAAGCCTTGATCTTCGATAGGCAGCTAACAAAAGTTTTACCTTTCACCATCCATACATTGCAAACCAAATGGTTCAACCTATTAGGTGTAGTTTCAGAACAAATCCATACTCACGTTTCTACCCATTAACATCTCTCTAAATGTATAATTTAGCACTTACGACTCCAAATGGGCATGTCTACCAACCAAAAAGGTTATGAAATGCTCAAAAAAAGTAGTGGGGCAGTAAAGATAGAACCCTTATAAAATTGATCTTGATATCATATGCATAATTACTTCCCTTGCTTGTCCATGACTAGTTGATTACACTATCTACTCTAAACCTCTAAAGCCACCCTAGCTAGAAGGTCATGACATCATCATTGCAGTTGTTGCATGGGATGCATTAGTCATTCTACAAAAAAATGTGGGGCTTTAAAGAGAAACATGCAGTAATCGATTGAAGTAGGATAGTTAGATTTTCGTAAACTGTGAGAGTGAAATAGGATGCGTGAGCCTAAAACAATGGGGGCATTTTAATTTAGCATGCTTCATGTGAAAAAGCCTTGGTCTTTGAAATGTCATCTTTTATGAACTCAACATGTTTTGAACTTAAAATCATGTATGATTGTAAAATGATATTAAAAGTCTTGAGTCATTTTTCATCTTTCTTTTAAGTTTTTCTGTGCATAAAATTGACTAATTAAAAGACCCAAACTTCAAAGAGTCAGTTTTAAACCATTAAATGCGACCACACCTAAACCATCAAATATACAAAAGCCTTGACTCACTTTAAATTTATAGATTTTTGGGATCCAAACAAAGCTGACATTCTTTTAAGAATCCTATCGATGGAAATCTGACATGTATTAGGATTATGCTACAAACATCTAAATTCTTTTTAACAAACTAAAACCTAAGTTACTAGGCAATACCCTAAAAGCTTCTCAAATCCTATCGTAAAGCAACATTATAGAACTACCATATGTCTTTGGCAAGACTTCCAAGACCATATCCCTTCTTATCAAATTAGTACCTCCAAACCATTTTCAAAAACCCTTTCTCAAGGTGTGTCTAAGGTCTTACCATGACCCTTCATCCTTAATTCTCCCTTATCATTTTTCAAGATTAGAATTCCTTGTCAACGTATATTACCTATAGCCTAAACCTTAGCATCATGTGATTTACCATTTGTGGCAAACCAAAAATGGGCAATGCTTAAGCTTTTGTAGTGAAAAAGAGAATTAAGCAAGCATGTGAAAAAAAAGAAAGAAAATTATAATCAAATGCAACTTTATGTGATTAAGATGCTTAAAATACTTTTTCAAATGCACTTTTTCCAAGGAATAACTCTTCAGTTCACAAAGTTATGCTCAAGATGAAAAAAGCCCATCCTTCATTATCCTTTCACAAGTTAGAAAACCATTTTCCTTTTTACCCCTTCTGAGCTTAATGAATTCATTCTTCTAAATCCTGATCAAGGATCACCTTCTACATCTGGAGGCAAAGAGAAAACTTATTTAAGGAATAGAGGGGTAGATATCTTATTTTATAGTTTTAAATGCTTGACATCAAAAGGTAAATACGAAATGTACCAATTTTCCAAAGTTTGAGGCTTTCCTTAAAAAATGGTGAAAAACCCAAAAGCAAAAGCATAAAACAAGAAAAAAAACAAGAAAAATTAAAAGCAAAATCAAGAAAAGGGAACAAAAGATCACGAAACAACATGGATGCCTTCATGAAAAGAAATTATCCTTGATTCAATCACCCTAAACACTAAATTTGGGCCTTTATACACTTTTTTTTAGAACCATGAACTTGGGCCTACATTATGGTCCTTAGAAGTCCATTCCAATCAAGCATGGCCATGTGAACTAATGAGCCTATTCTTTAGGGAATTGCTCTTCTCATAAATTTTGAGCCTTTTTAAGAATCATGGTGATGCAATCAATTGAAAAAAAGAAATAAAATGGAAAGATTAAAGCTTTAGGGTGAAAAACAAAAATGGGTAGTCTAAAGCAAAATAGAAAAATTTGATGCCATTTAAAGGATTACCATGATCTTGAAAAGGAAACCATTATTCCAAAAGAAATCTAAGGATACCCAAAAATCCTTAAACATCTCTAAAATACCATCTTTAGAGGGATTGATTTTTAGAATTACACTCCTTGCCTTTCTAAATCAACCTCATAACCTTAACCTATCATGGCTAATCTTAGTGCCAGTCAAAGAATTAGTGGTACGAAGCTGAAAGAACATCAAATTTATTTGGTTTCCAAGGATTTCATGTTTTATAAGGACTAGTCCATTCGTAAGCCTAGAAGAACAAGGAAGCAGTTTATCCACCTTGAAACTTTTTGAAACTAATAAAGCCCCTTTTCAGGGCTTCCAACCTAAATGAGAAGCCAAAGTGCTATTCGGGAAATCTTTAAACATAAATCATTAGTCTTAAGAGACTTGAATATCATGTTAACTTAGGAATTTTCATCAAATGAACATTTTAAGCAAAAGAATAAACAAAGGCTTTTTTAATCATAGGGCAAAGTTGAGATTAGAATGCCTCTTAAGAAAGGCTAAACCAAATTTGGAAAAGGGCCAACCATAGTCTCTATCTTTATACCTTTTATAAGCATCATGTCATCGTTCATGAAAATATGCATTATTCGCATAAGCATTTAAGCATCACTCATCAACATACACTTCACTTCAAGTATATTCACATCATTACTACATCTAGCATCTCCATACATTTGTATAATGGCTAGTCTTGCTATTTGCACACAAATGCATCTGTACCCATGTGCATTCTTGTTCATAAACATTTGCACTCATGTGCATTCTCGCCTACCTACTTTCATACTTGTGTACTTTTGTGCTTAAGTGCATTCTCACTTACCTACCTTCACACTCATACGAAATCTTATTCATGTGCATTTGCACTCACATGCATTTTTACTCACGTACTTTTGCTATCGCATGTATCTTCACTCATCTACCTTCGCATTGGTGTGTGAATTCATTCATGAGCTTTTGCACTTACCTATATTGTCATTTACAAGCACATGCTTTCACGTGCATCCTTACTTATGCATTCAAGTGCATTCTTACACACTTTCACATTCGCTGCATTCTCATTCACAAGTAGTCCACTCATATGTGTTTTTACTTATGAGCTCGCACCCATGTGTATTCTTGTTTATCAGCATCAGCATTCATGTACATTCTTATATATGCGCATTAGCACACATTTGCTTTCCCATTTATATCTGCTCACACCACATGTCAGTTTGTATTCACCCTTATGTGCATCTATGATCTCACACATCTAAATTCACAAATAGTAACCATGTTACCTCACATGCATGCACATTATTCCATGCATATAGATATCTTCATAAATAGTATAAGCATCACTATCAACTTACTCATGACAAGACATAAGATGGCATATGTACCTTGGGATGACACCATGGCATACATCATATTTCCTTTCTTGAGAATATTGAACAAATATCCAAAACCTCTCTTGAGCATATTTCCTTAAAAAAACTTTTTAAAGCCTATCTTAAGGATATTTCATTAAAAATTTTTGACGCCTCTTTTAAGGATATTTTTTAAAACCTGTGAAACCTCTCTAGAGGACATTTTCAAGAACTCTCAAATCCTCTTTTAAAGACATTTCACTAATAATTTCAAAGCCTTTTTTATAAACATTTCACAAAACTTTCAAAGCTTCTCTTGAAGACATCTTATCAAAAGCTTTTAAAGTCTTTCTTGAGGACATTTCACTATGAAATTTCAAAACCTGTCCTGAAGATATTTCAGTAAAATGTATTGAAGCCTTTGTTGAAGATATTTTAAAAACTTTTAAAGCCTTTCTTGAGGATATTTTGAATAGTCTTAAAGCCTCTCTTGAGGACATTTCATCCAAAGCCTCTCTTGAGGATGTTTTAATCAAGATAACATAAGAGCCTTTTTTATGGATACCGATAGTGCCTCTCATAAGGACTTTTATCATTTATCGAGTTTGCCCATAAAAAACTAGGCACCAATCAAGTCCATCCACAAAGAGCTGCGTACTTATTGAGTCTATCCACAAAAAGCTAGGCACCTATTGACTCAGTCTACAAAGAGCTGGACACCTACTAAGTCTGTCCATAAAAAGTTGAGCACTGATCAAGTCTATCCACAGAGAGCTGGCACTAATAAAATCTATCCATAAAAAGTCGAGCACTTCTCAAATCTGTCCATAAAGAGCTAGGCACCAATTTAGTCCATCCACAAAGAGTTGAAACCTATTGATTCTATCCACAAAGAGCTAGGTAGCTATTAAGTCTTAAAAAACTCAGCACCTATTGAGCCAGTCCACAAAGAGCTGGATGCCTATCGAGTCTATCTACAAAGAACTAGCACTAGGCTAGTCTGTCCATAAAGAACTGGGTACCTGTTGATTTAGTCTACAAAAATTTGATGCTTATCGAGTCTATCCATAAAGAGTTGGGCACTAGTTGAGTCTATCCATAAAAAGCTAGGAACCTATTGAGTTAACCCACAAAAAGTTGGAAACCTATTGAGTCTACACTTGTCTAGAGGGGTCAAACCTTAAAAGCCCAAAAGTCCATTACAGAGGTTATACCCTATAAAAACTCAATTAGACTTTTATTAGAATCACCATTAATATATTGTACCCATCATTATCAAACATTAACTTAGTCTTGTTTTTATAGGCATTTAAGAAACATTATCCTGCCTTAGATAAAATAGTGTTTATTTTATCTTTGCCCTCTTCTTAATACTTAAAAATTGCTGAAGAGAGGCAATTATAGACACCTTATTTTGTTCACGCCAATACATAAGGCATTAAATGTCATCATTTGGGATGCCATTAGGGTCATACGGATGAGAATGGATATGTTTCCTATCATTCTCAACTTAAGTATAAGACTCAAATATGTGTAAATTTTACATTTTTGCATAAACATATCTATACATAGACTTTATGTATCGATACAGGGCCTCCACATCATCAAAATTCAAAATCTTGTAAGTTGTATCAATACAAATAGGGGTTTTATCAATACATTTGCTAAATATATCCATACATCAATCAAATGTATTGAAAAAAGGCTTGATGGTAGCTAAAAGATGATTTTTGGACAAAATGTATCGACACATAAGTAATTGTGTCAATACATTCAGGAAATGTATCGATACAAACTTTATTGTATCGATATGCTCTAGATTTTTGCCCAAATGTATCAATACAATCTGCCATGTATCAAAACATCCAAGTGAAATTGCCTAGTTCATTGCATTTTTCAACTTTTGCATTTTAGGTTAAACTTCTAATTTGGCAATGTGTTTTACACCAAAAATAATCCAAACTCATGCTAGACCTTGTTATTGGATTACGATTAGAGTTAATTAATTTTTGAGCCCAAAAATGACTAGCAATTGAGGATATTTTCATGCAATGCATATTTTATTTTGGGGTAAGAATCCATTTACAGGTTGCATTAAGCAGCCTATTCCACCACCTTGGTTACCAGAACTAATCAAAACAACAGTAATAAAGCATAGTGCCCATAGCTATCAAGTGGTACATGGCTAAAACTAAAAAATGCCCTTATTTTTGGCTGCTAAATCTTTGGTTGAACACTTAATTATAAATGACCCAACTTTGGCTTAGGAAAGAAGACTACAGTTACACATATACACACACTTCAGATACTCTCACTTTCATACTCTTTCAACATTCTTCAGTGACCAATGCCAAAAATATTCCTCTATTTTTGCAGCTTTTCCAACAACTTTCTACAACCTCTCTAAAACCTTTATTTCTTACCCTTTTTCATCACCAAACCTCTCTGTCACTAAGTACCCCTTTTCGTAATTCAAAAAGAGTATACATGACTTAAAAAAATATGGCATGGTTATATTGGTTGGAGCCTTTGGGTTATCCACTGATTGAGATCTAAATTAGGCATAATAATATGAAGGGAAAAAAGACCACCAAGTGAATCACTTACCTAACTAGTCTCCAAAGACTACCATGAGGTGGCCATAAATTTAGAGTTCCCAATTCATGTTAGGTATGATCGAATACTATGGAAAATAAGGTTTTGAGTTACGAAACTTGAAACCTTGATTTTGAGGTTTGCAAAATCCAAAGATTCATCGATTGGTTCGAGAATTAGTTAAGCATGGGGGAGGATTAGCACTCACACGATGTCCAAAATTGGTACTCGCTAACCATGTCTCACTTTGATTTTAATTTAATCGATTCTACTTTATCATTATTTTAAAATAATCCACTATAATTCATGAATGTTTATGAAAATTATAAATCTAGGTTTTGAAAGAAAACTTAGTTCACCTATGTACCTTGGAGGTGTAAAAATCATAGGGATTTTTTATGAGAATTTTCATAATAAATTTTAAAAATTCAAATCTTTCATATTAGGCACTAAGGAGATACTGATGCAGAACATTACCTTGGTATCCTTAAAAAAAAATTTTAAAATATGAATGCATGATGTTTATCGCAAAGGGAAACATGTTAGTAAGATAAAATGAATATAATAACGTTGAATAAAAAACATAAAAGTAACATAAAAGAAGGGATGATCGAAATGTATCTTGTAATTATCTTTGATTATTGAGGAATAACTAGAATGACAATTTGAGATGCATTTGGATTTGGTGATAACTTGAGGGATAGTAAAAAAGAGGTTCTAATTAATAAGCCTGAGGATGTTGAGGAAGGAGAATTTGGATTTTAGGTGAAATTTTAAAAGTGAGGTTGGAGCATGCCCTCGAAAAATAAGGTTAGAGCATCCCTGATGGTGATAATTTTGGATGTGTTTAAAAGAAGCTTTTGATCAAAAAACCTTTTGGGAAGTTTTGTCACAAGGTTTTGATACGAATCCTAGCTAACTGAACTTAAAATGATAGGTATACCCCTCATTCATATACATATTTATATGTCATTATTTTCTTTTATTTAGGGCCCATATCATTATTATTCTTCTTTATTTTTCATGTCTGATGACTGAGCTATCGAGATGAATCACTCACTTGACTTAACTTTAAATAATCATTATGAAATGACCATTTAATTTGGAGTCACCACTAATCTATTTTGGCTAGGTGAGATAGGTCACCTGCTAGAGTTTATATCTAAAGGGTTACGAAACCCCTAAAACAAACTTCAAGGTCTGCACTCATACCGGAGATTGCATGAAAGGGTCCAGGAGTTGGATACAATCATAAGTAAGAATTGACCTTCTCATGATACTTGATAATCGGTGCCTTATTAATCATTTGTTGATTTATATTTTGATTTTTTTTGTTTCAATACTTAATATTTAATTATAATTTTTGTATTTAAAAATAAAATTTTATGAAAAAATTTATTATTTCATGTGAGAAAAGTGGGTTTTTAATATTTTTGAAAACCAAAATTTCTTTAGCATTCTTCCGGAGAACCAAAAGAACATGAGGGTTTATATCACTCTCTTTTATACCCCGTTGGAGAGCCCATGGAATACAAAAAGTTTTTAAAATAAGTATCTTTTATGCCACACTGGAGGGTCGGAGGAATATAAAAGGTTTTATTATTTTTTTTTGAAATTCAAAAAATCTTGATTTATATTTGAAAAAGATATATCGTTGTTAAAATAATTTGCAATTTTTCTTTCATATACTGGAAAAACTTTTACGTCTTATTTTAACTTGGAGACATTACCTTAATTTTCTAAAAAATTTTAATTTTATTATTAAAAATATTAATTAAATGTCCTAAGGCATGGAATTGGTGTAAAATGATGAACCTAGCCTTATTATGTACTTTTGTCATGAAAGCATCCTTGTAAACACATAAGACTTTGTTCTAACATGAAATTATAAAAATGCTTTCAGAGTGTACCTTCAATATGAAGGTATCCTGGTAACCCTAAAGGACCCAAAAATAAAAGGATAAACCTATCCTAATGCACTTTTGGCTTGAAAGCATCCTGGTGAGTACCTAGGATCCAGTTTTAGTGTAAATTACCAAAATGTCCTTATGGTATGCCTTCGATGTGAAAGTATCTCGGTACCCTAATAGGCACTATGAGAAAATGATGAACCTATCCTAAATATGCACCTTTGGCATAAAAACATCTCGGTGAGTATCTAGGACTCAATTTTAAGGAAATTATTGAAATGCCCCTAGGTATACCTTTGACATTTATCTCAATATCCTAATGGACACCAATATGATGGAAAATAATTATTTTAGCCTAAATGGAGAAATTAAAAAAAATGAAAGTTGACTTAACATGCAAAAATTACATTTAAGTCTTTAAACTCTTAAAAATTACATTTCATGCCCTAACGAAAAATCGAAAGCAAACAAAAAATTTTGAAAACTTTTATACCTCTATGGAAGGCCATAGGAATAATAGAAATTTTTTAAAATTGACAAAAATATCATATTAATTCTAAAACGCAAAGTTTTTCTCAATGGTCTTTAATATTTTTAACTTTGCAATTTAGTCCTTGTACGAAATACAATCATAATTAAACATAAAATTCATCACGAAAAATTATGAAAATCATATGAAAAATCATATAACAAATTTGGCCAAGCACTTATGGCCTTAGAACAAAAATTTTGCAATTTTACAAATAAGTCTTTAAACATATTAAAATTACAAAATGGCCTCAAATAGAATAAAAATGACAAATAAGCATCTAAATGGATCCAAATCATGTAAAAGTGACCTAAAATTAGGCCTAGGAAAATTTGGTCAAACCTAACTGTACTGTATAACATAGACGCCTCATTTTGTTTGGGCCAACTTTTAACATCCTAGGACTTAATTAAAAGATGATAGAATCAGAAAATAAAAATTAAGAACTAAAGTTAAACCCAAAAAACTTACCTATCTCAGTCCACAAAGAGCTAGATGCGTATCAAGTCAAAGCCCGCACAAGCTGGTGGCACTTGTCGGGGTCAAACCCAAGAACTTACCTACCTTAGTTCATAAAGAGTTGGACACCTATCAAGTTAAAACCCACATAAGCTGGTGGCGCATGTCTAGAGTCAAACCCAAGAACTTACCTACCTTAGTCCACAAAAAGCTAGATGCCTATTAAGTCAAAGCCCAAACAAGTTGGTGGCACATATCTAGTGTCAAACCCAAGAACCTACCTACCTTAGTCCATAAAGAGCTAGATGCCTATCGAGTCAAAACCCACACAAGCTGGGTGGCACATGTCTAGGGTCAAAGCCAAGAACTTAACTCCCTCAGTCCGTAAAAAGCTAGATGCTTTTTGAGTTAAAGCCCAAATAAGTTGGTGGCACATGTCTAGGGTTAAACTCAAGAACCTATCTACCTCAGTCCACAAAGAGCTAGACACTTATCGAGTCAAAGCTCACACAAGCTGGTGGCACATGTCTAGGGTCAAACCCAAGAACTACCTACTTCAGTCCATAAAAAGTCATACATTTATTGAGTCAAAGCCTACACAAGCTGGTGGTATCTGCTTGGGGTTAAACCTAGGAAACAACCTACATTAGTCCACAAAAAGTTGGACACTTATCGAGTTAAAGCCCATACAAGCTGGTGGCAAAATAACTTAGTAGGAAGGTCAAACCCTATAAACTCATTGAAAATTTCTTTTTATAGATATATTTAGCCTATCTCGACATAATATTAAATAGCTCCCTATTATTTTGTAGGCACCCAGAACCATCATCCTACCTAAAGAAAATGGTGTTTAATTGTCTTTGCCCTATTCTTAATACTCAGCAATAGCCAAAGAGAGGTAGACACTTCATTTTGTTTGGACCAACTTTTAGCATCCTATTACTTAATTGAAAGATGATAAAATCAAAAAATAAAAAAATAAACTGAAGAACGATTGTAGGGTGCTGTGTCATCAAGCACTATTAGGCGACATAACATCAGAAGAAAATTTTTTTTGAGAAGATCTAAAATGCCTATAGGTATTAAAAAAATGTAAAAATAAGGCATTAAAAACCATTTTTCATGGTGTGACCAAAGTAATTTAGATGAGCACATGAATCAATTTCCTATTGTCTGTGACCAAATTGAGGTAACTCGGGAAGACACAGGAATGTATAAGTTATATTTATGCATAAATGTTGATACATGGCCTTTACGTTGCAAAAACTTGAATTTTCACATATAGTATTGATACAAGAGGGTTTGGTATCAACACCTAGCATGTCTGTATTGATATAGACCTTAGCAGTAGCTAAAGTTGTGATTTTTAGCAAAATGTATCGATACACAAGCATGAGTATAGATACAAATCCATGGAGTATCGATATAGGCCTATAAGTCTTGAGACTAGAAATAATTTTTTGCTTTTAGTATCGATACAAACCTCGTTGTATTGGTACTCATGGGTAAAAATTACCTTGTGTATCGATACAACATGCTTTGTATCAATAGACCAAGGCATTTTTGCCCAGTTTAGACCATTTTCAGCCTTCAAAAATTTAATTGAAACATGTTTTTACACCAAGAAACCATTATAATTCATTATAGACCTCAACTTTGGGCTTATGATTGGATTTAAACAAATTTTTAAAGCCCAAATAGCCAATGTCAAAGGTCACTTTCATAAAATATACGATTGTAAGAGGGCATGTCAGGCATATCTCCAGTTATAGGCTATTACAGGCTTTTTACCCCTTACTCAGTATGGTAAAACCAATGGGAAGAAGGCTAGCTAAGTATAGTAACCGAAGATGTCCCCTAGTACAGGAATAAAAGATAAAAAATGCCCTTGCTTTGTCTTCTAGAAACATTGGCCAAGCATTGAATTTAAAGAAAGCTTCTAGCTGCCTATAAAAGGAGACTTCTAGCCATCTCAGAAAAGAAAAAAAGGCTTTAACCATTTGCAAGAATTCCCTAAAAATTTTTAAGCCCAAAACTCTTCTAAAAACACTGTTCTATTGGCCTTCACCATCAACCTTCTTCCCTTCTCGTAGTTCCACCAAACCACCACTAGAAAACCTATAAAAACTTAACCTTTCACACACTTTCACCCTTAAAACACCTCATCATCAACCATATTACCAGAAAGCTTCTTCCTTTCATCTCTTTCTTGCCAAATGATAGCAAAAGAAAGGAAGGAACTAACCTTAAAGTCATTGCTTTAATAAAGGAGAGAAGTTTAAGCTTTTTTAGCATATTTTCTAACTTATTCCATACATTTTCTATTTTTATCATCTACATCCTTTTAATGAGCCCTTTATGTTGCCATGACTATCCTAGGACTCTCATGAATTATTGTTGGTTGTGGTAGTCTTGGGTTTTGATAACTCTCTCGATACCTTAATTTTTTTGGATATGCAAACATGCTATGCTTCATTTTCATCATTATCACAGCCTCTGTTCATGCAGTTCTTGCCATGTTCCCTTCATATTCACATATTCATCTCATATTTAAATGTTCATCTTAACATGTCTTATGTATGTTCATGCATTTTCTTGTTTTCTAAGGAGTCTTATGACATAAAAATGCTGTATTGACAACTCGAGTATGCATTCTTTTGTTTAAATATGTTCATATCATTTCCATGAGCTTTATTTGTTATCTTCTTGCATTTTTGTCACCTATTTCCATGTTAAGATGTCATCTTTGTGTGTTTCCATGTTTAGTTCATGTTTATGTTTGTGTGTGTTGTATTTTGTCCATGACATCTTTGTTAAAAATACTTGTTTCTTTCCTAGAAACATGATTTTGAGAAAAATCCCTAAGTTAAGTTCATGCTACTTCTAATAGATGAAGGATAGCATGGATTTAATGTTTTCATAAATTGGTCTTCTAATCTTGAGAACAAATCAAACATTCTAGCTCTGGATTCATGGTAACATAAGCTTAAAAGTGTTATTTCTCAAGCAAAAATGACCTATTTTAGTTGAAAATATACTAAGCCTTGATCTTGAGTTTAACACCTTCATGATGGAATCATCTTTGGGATTATGGAATGAACTTGTGATGCCCATGTCATTGTTTCCCTTGTGTTATAGTTGTTTGAACATAACTTGAGTTTGACCCCTAAGATAATCCCCTATTTTTGCTTTGGCAACATCGTAGTCTGAATTTGAAAAATTATTTTAAAACCATAAATGATTTTCTTAGAATTGTTTTGATATTTTCCCTTAAAAAGCATCAAAATACCTTCCTAAAGGTGTCTCATTTGCCCTTGGATTAGTTCAAACCTTTGTTATCCGAAACCCTTGAAATTAGTGAATAGCTTTTTGTTTGGGTCATTTAGGATAACCAAACAAAATTTTCAACTTCTTGAATATTATTTCCATAAATTTCATGAAATTTCCTTTCAAAAACATATTATTCATGATTTAATGATCCCCCCTCAGCCTAAAATGAGTTTTCCAAGTTTAACGTGCATTTTCCCCTGCATATGCTGCCAGTGTCAAGATAGACTTAACTTTAAAAACTAATTCCACCTAGAAAGTGATTTTCTAGGATTTTTGGAATATTTTTATATCAGTCCTCGTCCAGTTTGTTTCCAACGATACCTCATTCACCTCTTAGTGCCTTCGCAAAATCCTAAAATAAATTCAGGAAGGGAGATGGCACGATGTTGTCCCCTGTTTTTAACCTAATTTTTTAAATGTCATTATAGAGACATTCAGATGTCTCAAAATACATCCACTCGGTTCTCCTACAACACAAGCTCTTTAGATTCGGATCAAGGCCAAAATAAAAAAATAATTTTATATAAAATACCTTTTTCCTCCATATTAAAATTTTTGCTAGTGAAGATACTCCAACTTCATTGTTTTAAGGGGATTCTCCAACCTCGCTTTACATTCAAAACTCATATTTCTTTTCCAATCAAATCATTCTTTAATATACCTAAAATTACAACTCTTGGGGATACTCCAACCTCATTGCTCTGAGGGGGTACCCCAACCTTGTTTTTAACTTAAAACTCAAATTTTCTCTTTGAGGTCACATTTGAGATTCCTAATTGTTTTCTTAAAACATCAAAAATTTTCATCTTTAGGAATGCTTCAACCTTATTTTTTGAGGGGATACTCCAACCCCACTTTTCATTCAAAATTTGAATTTCTTCCCTAATTAAGACTCCCTTTAAGCATACTTAAAAATTTTTTACCACTGGGAATACTCCAACTTCATTTTTCGAGGGGATACTCCAACCTTATTTTTCAAAGGGATACTCCAACCCTATTTTTTTAGGTTTCATCTGAAATCTAAATTCTCTCTGGTAAACATCCTCAGGCCTACCAATCAAAACTTCCTTTCTCGATCCTTTGAGTACATTGAATCCAGCCAAGTCTCAAAGTTTTCATCCTGATTATTCTTTAATAATCAAAGACAATTATGAGATACATCCCAATCGTCTCTTTTTTTTACATTCTTTTGTTCATGATTGTTTGTTTATGATATTGTTATATTTTTTTTGTCTTACTAACACGTGTCCTTTTGGTAGTAACTATTGTGCATTCATATTTAAAATTTGTTTTCAAAAAAATTTTACAAGGCAATGTTTTGTGTTGCTATCTCTTTAGTGCCTAGTATGGAATATATGAATTTTTAATTAATCCAAAAATCATGTTCATAAAAATCCCTCTTCATACCTCCACAGCACATAGGTGATGTCAAATTATCTTTCAAAACCCAGATTTACATTTTCCACTAAAGTTCATGCATTAAAGGGGAATATATCTAAATAATGACAAATGGAGCCGATTAGGTCGAAACCAAAGTGAGTCATAGTTAGTAGGTACCGATTTCAGGTGTTGTGAAGGTGTTAATCCTTCCATACACATAACCAACTCCTGAACCCAACCAATGAATCTTTGAACTTTGTAGACCTTGAAATCAATGTTTTGAATTTCAAAACTCGAAATATTGTTTTCACTGGGCGCCCAATCCTACCTAGCTTGAAATGATCAGTGGGGACTCCAAGTTTATGGCCACTTCTTGGCGGCCATTCGAGACTAGTTGGATGAGCAGTTTGCCTGATGGTCTCTCTCCCCTTTATATTACTATGCCTAATCCAAATCCCGATCATGGGATAACTCAAATGCTCGACCACCACCAACATCATATATTTTTAAGTTGAGCATGCTAAGCTCTTTGGATCACTCGAAGTTTTAAAAGCGAATATATGGCGACATGTAACAAATTTGTAAAAATTACAAATTAGTCCCTAAGCTTTCCAAAATTATAGAATGGCCTTAAAAAATATAAAACTTTGCACGATAGCATCCTTATCATTCAGCCAAGATAAAAATGTTCCTAATGGATCTTTAAAATATGGGAAAATTATAAGTTATCCTCTAAAAATCATATTAACACTAAATTCATCTAAAATTAACTTAAAACAAATCAATGAAAAATTACAAAAAAAATTGCTTTAAGGTTTTGAACAATCCAAGAATAATCTCAAAAAATATATCCATGACAAAATCACCTCATGCATGACCTTATCCATAAATTTCATATCCAAAAATTAAATTTTATGATCTAGAAAATATTCACAACAAATAAAAAAGCAATCAAAATGAATTTAACATGAATTTAAGCTAAAATAATAAAGAAAGTTATAATATCAGGTTATTATTTTTGAAGATATGAAAATTGGATCATTGCTTCAAAGTTTGGCTTCCAAACTTGGTACTTACACCATCAGCTCAAACTATTATGAAACTCATAACAAGGAAAAGAATCAGAATAAAAATCAAAGTAGAAATTAAAAGATAGAAAAATACCTTAGCAAAATTACCAAAATTTCTTCCAAGTATTGTTATTGTTGCCTTTTTTTCTTTTCGTGAGGTTGCTAAAAATGAAAGTAAAGTCATTAAATGAAATTGAAAAAACCCCAAAGTTATTGTTGACACATGTCATGGTAATAAATTAAAATGAAAATATAATAAAATAAAATAATTAATAATAAATATAATATATGCTAAAACATATGTACATATATATCTACACAAAATGATTAAGAAAAATAAAATAAAATTCAAGGATTTAATTTGGTAATGTATAATTTAAATTAGCAAATCAAAAATAAATTGTATACAAAAATATTTTAATTTACATGTATAAATTAAATGAAATAAAATTTAAATCAAAATTTATTTGTAACTTACCTTTAATTTGATATCTCATGGTAAAAATGCCAATATAAAAATTTTTTCTGAATATTTTAAAATTTTTTTTGGAGTGAGTATCGATATAAATACTGCACGAATATTGGTAAATCGATAAAAATATACGGTAGTCCACTTCACAAATTTCATGAAAAATTCTCGAAAATTTCTTAAGAGTGAAAAATTTGACAAGAAAATATTTAAAGTATTTTTTTCTTTCATATGCAACCTTTTTGTTAGAGATTTACTCTTTAGAACCCTTGAAATGGCATTAATTTTGTCACGTTCACATTCAACTATTTAGATATAATTAAAAGGATCATGAAATGTCTAATCTACCTAAAATAGATCACTCTTGATCAAAGTGGCCGTTAAATTCTTAATCTCGAATATTTAGGACTATTAAAAAAGAGACTCGGATGAAATTAGGTGTCTATAGTTTTACAAGGGAAAAAATTCAAAATTTAAATGAAAAGCGGGGTTAGAGTATCCCCAAAGGTGAAGATTTTTTGTTTCAAAAAAGTTTGATTAAGAATCCCAAAATGATTTCAGAAAAAGAAAATTCAAGTTTTGAATGAAAAGCGTGGTTAGAGTATCCTCTCAAAAAGTGAGGTTAGAGTATCCCAAAGGTGAAAATTTTATTTTTAAAAAGGTTTTGATTAGAAATCACAAAAAGATCTGAGAGAAAGAAAATTCAAGTGTTGAACAAAAAATGGGGTTAAAGTATCCCCTCGGAGGGTGGGTTAGAGCTTCCCTAGAAGTGAAAATTTTGATGTTTATGAAGACAATAAATATTTTGGGGAAAAAGGTATTTTAAGAATAGAAACTGAGAATTTAAATAAAAATATGGTTTTGTGTAGCCTTAATCTAAGTTTAGAGGGTTTTTGTTGTAGTACGTACTCCATAAGGAATCAGTTAGATGCATTTCGAGATGTTAGAATGTCATGATAAAGATGGTTAAGCAAATTGGGTTAATTTAATTCCAAAAACAGGCGATAACTTCATGTTATCTCCCTTCTCGAATTTATTTTAGGTTTATTCAAAGGTTTTAGGGGTGACCGAGGCAATATGGGAAAGGTAACTCTATGCGGATTAATATAAAACTATTTTAAAAATCTTAGAAAATCACTTTCTTGCTGAAATTAATTTATCAAATTTGGGTTTGTTTTGACACTAGCTGCATGTGTAGGAGAAAAGGCATAATAGATTTTGGAAAATCGTCTCAGATTCATTCAGTATTGTTAAATCAGATACGATACCTTTTTAGAAAGAGAATTTCATAAAATTTCTAGGAAAATATTTCAAAAATTCAAAAAAAATTGGTGGTTGAAGTGGCCCAAATAGAATGCAAGTCACTAGTTTTAGGGTTTTCAAATAGCTAGGTTTGAAAAATCATAACTCCCTCATCTGAAACGATTTGGGTGCAAACAAGACACTGTAAGAAAGGTAATTCGATGTTCTTTCAAGGAAAATATCAAAAAATAACTAATTTTTTTAATGGTGGGCATAATGCTACCAGTGCAAAAATAAAGGAGTTTTTTTGGTAATTTTTGGGTTTCTTAGGACTAAATTTGAACCAAGAATGTCTAAACATCTATAAAACAAAGAAAAGGGTGACATGTGTGTTGCAAATTCATTCCATAATCCCAGAGTAGTTTGGAATGATGAAACAACAAATAAACCATGCCACAAAAAAATTGAAGATCAAAGCTTAATATTTCTAACAAATAAAAAGGGCTTTTTTTTTATAAAAAAAAAGTACCATTTTTGAGTTTGTTCAACCATGAATCTAAACCTAAAATTTTGATTTGTCCCTAAGATTGGAGAATTAATTGTAAGAAAACATTAAATCTATGCTAGTCTCTATTTATTAGAGGTAGCATAGACCTAGTTAGGGTTTTTAAAAATCAAATTTTTATAATAAAGAAGCAAGCATTTTGAAAAATATTTTATGAACGAGATGCAACGTACATAAAAGTGAACGTGGACAACATATTAAACAAGCAAAGATGATATTTTGACAATGGAAAAGGTAGGCAAAATGTAAAGTGATGACAAATAATATGCATGAAAATATTAGCCATATAAATGACATTTAGAATCAAGCCATGGTGATGGTATGAACATGTTTAACCAAATAAAAGCATGCTAGAATTTTCACAACAATAGTTTTTTTTCATAGAACCTACCGAGATGCAAGAAAATCCATGAATATGCTCAAGACATGCTAGGGTGAACATTCAAGTATTAGTTAAACATGTGAAGGTAGATGAAACATGACAAAAGATGCATGAACATGGATTATTTTGATGGTGAAAATAAAGCATGGCATATTTGACCATCCAAGCAATGTTAAAGCATTAAAAGGATCATCAAAATCATAAGACTACCACAACGAAGGCCATAATATGCATGAGAATCTTGGAAGGGTCATGGTAACATAAAAAATGGGTCATTAAGATGATGTAAATGCTGAAAAATAAGGCAATAAATAAAGTATGAAGAGAAAATATATCAAAATCTTTAAGCTTTAGCCATTTTTTCGAGTCGCAACTTTGGACTCACATTTTTCCTTCTTTAGATGTTGATTAGCAAGAAAATGATGAAAAAAAAGGGGGTCCTTTTAGTTATTGTGTTGTTAGAAGAGAGCTTTTACAGGAATGATGAGTGGAATAAAAGGTTTTGAAAGGTTTTTTATGGTGGTTTTAAAGAGTTATGGGAATAGAAAAGGGTTTTTGGTTTTTTGGTGGCTAAGGAATATTGAGAAAATGTATGAAAATGAGTGTTTTCTGCTAAGAATGTGTATGTAATGTGTAAAGTTCTATTTTGTCTGTGTATGTATCTCTTAGCTAAGCCAAAGTTAGCATGTATAGCCATATGAGTATGAAGACAAAAAAATGCACAAGCAATGGTATTATGGGGTTTTAGTGCATGTACCTTATACAAGGACGAGGTGCTATGATCAGCTGCCATGCAAACTTATTAGCTTGCTTAATAGAAACAATGAATTAAGGCCACTTTATGCATTGAGCATTGAAAAAAATTAGTCTTACCCTTTAACAACTTGCATAATGTCATAAAATATCCTTTGTGATGGCTATTTGTGCCTACAAAATTTGTTTAAAAACAATCATAAGTGCAAAACTGAGGCCTGGTATGAATGTTGATGATTATTTGTGTAAAAAATGTTTAAGTCAGATTTTCAAATCAATGGTACAAAGGATAAAAATGGTTCAAACTAAGTAAAAATGCCTAGGTGTATCAAAAATTTTGCCCACTAGTATTGATACTTATGTTGATACCAAGAACAAAAATGTTCCCAATCATGAGGAGACTTATATATGCATTGAAACGCTTGCTTGTGTATCATTCATTTGGCCAAAAATCATGATTTTAGTTATTACCAAGGCTTGTATCAATACAAACATGCTAAGTATCAATACCACACCTTAGGTATCAATACCAAACCCTCTTGTATCAATATTACATGTGAGAATTTAAATTTTTAGTGATGTTAAAGCTTGGTATTAATACCTAGGCACCAATATGACTTGCACATACTTTAGGCTCTCTGAAACTTTGCTTTGGTAAAAAATAATGGGAAATTGACTTGTGCTTATCCTATGATGCTAACAATGAGCTAGGATAATGACTTTGGATGCCTCAATGATGGCCTAGATAAAATAAGGTGTCTTCAGCTACCCTTCTTTGGCTATTGCTAACTATCAAAAAAAGGTAAAGACAAATAGCCACCATTTTGCCTAGGTAGGATAATGTTTCTTAAATGCCTGCAAAAATGAAATTTAATTAATGTTTTGCCGTGATGATCATAATATATTAGAAACTATTCTGATGAAAGTTTGAATAGGTTTTTGTAAGTTTTAACCTCTCATTAGGCTTTTAGATTCTTTCCTAAGGTTTAAGCTTTCTAGTTATATGTCAGCTAATGTGGACTTTAACTTGATAGGTCTCTAGCTCTTTATGGTGGATTGAATTGGTACCTAGCTCTTTGTAGATAAACTTGATTGATGCCCAGCTTTTTTTGGATAAACTCAATTGATGTCTAGCTCTTTGTGGACAAAGTCAACTAGTGTCCAGCTTTTTATGGACTAAAAAGAAGAAGGCATCCAGTTCTTTATGGACTAAAAGGAAAAATGCATCTAACTCTTTATGGACTAAAAGGGAAAAGGTGTCTAGCTCTTTTTAGACTAAAAGGAAAGAATGCATCCAACTTTTTATCGGCTAAAAGGAACAAAGGCACCCAGCTTTTTGTGGACTAAAAAGAAAAATAATGTCTAGCTCTTTATAGATTAAAAAGGGAAAAAAAGCATCCAGCTCTTTATGGAATAGAAGGGAAAAAGACATCTAGCTTTTGTGGACTAAAAGGAAAAAATACATCAACTCTTTGTGGACTAACAAGAAAAGGCATCCAATTTTTTGTGGACTAAAGGAAAAAAATGTTTACTTTTTGTGAACTAAAGGGAAAAAGGCAGCTAGCTTTTTGTGGACTAAAAAAAAATGCATCTAGCTCTTTGTAGACTAAAAGGGAAAAAGATGTCTAGCTCTTTGTGAACTACAGGGACAAAGACATCCAGCTCTTTTTGGACTAAAAAAAAAAGTGTCCAACTTTTTATGGACTAAAAGGAGAAAAAGGCATCTAGTCCTTGTGGACCAAAAAGTAAAGGTGTCCAGCTCTTTGTGGACTAAACATTATAACTTTAAGTACATTTTATAGATGTCTTTTTGATTTACAAGTTCATGAAATCAGGGATCTTTACCTAAAGCCTTTCTAGGCCTTTCAAAAATAAGAATTTGTATCCAAGGATTTTTATTGGTTTAATTTTTATGCACAGGAGTTTGTACCTAAAAGATGTTAGTTGTAGTATAAATAATGCATGAGGATGCAAATGCATGTTTAAGTGATGCAAAGGTGATGATTTTTAAAGCTTGATCTAGTGATTAGTTTTGCCTTTCCAGTCAGTTTTTCTTCATTGAATTTGATAGAGTGATCTCTTACTCTGAGATTCACTAACTTTGTTCTAGATTTCCAAAATTTTTCAATGTTAATGTTGCTTTTAGAAGGTATGGGTGGCCTGTGATTATGGAAGTAAGGTCCTAAGCTTGAATGGCTTATGTTTGGTGACTTTTTGTTAAGTTGAGTTTGATGGTAGGTATGAAGGATTTATATTATCAATTCTAATTCAAAAGATATCTTTGAGTAGATTAATCTAAACTCCAGTGGTTTTGATAATATATGGAAAAGATTTTTTTTTACCCTTTACCATTGGGTTGGGGTTTATTGGAGAGTAGATTTTGAGCACATTTTCAAGATATGGAGGCCTAAGGCTAATACAGATTGTAGCTCTAAGGTTTATTCTTGATCTTTAGACATGAAACAAAATTCCTACGAAGTTTTCCATCTTTAAGAGTAATGCTAGGAAATCCTACTATCAATTCTTTTCATTTATCAAGCATTATCAATTAAATGATAAACATGATGCAACATGGGATGTAGGGGTTACAAAAGGACTTTGCAAGAAATCAAGTGATTGTATTTTATTCAAAAGAAAGAGGGTACAAGTTATGACAAAATCTAAGATCATGAAAGAATTTGAGATACAAAAGAGTTAAAAGTGGTTTTCTTGGTTGTTGAGCACCTAATATTGATGGCATCAATCTTCCACTGAGTGCTTTTAGAGACCTTTCTCAAGCGGTTAATCCTTCTGGTGTTGGCTAACCCACGAGGAGATTCTTCAGCGTCCTATCGTGGGAAAGTTGTTTGGAGGTTAGGTAGACACCATTTTTTCTTCAAGCATGGGTAGAATAAGATTTGGTAGAGTAGATCAACATAGAATAAGTGGGTTAGGACATGATTCGATGTTAAAGTCAAAGAAAAATGGATCCAGATTAGGTCAAATTTTAGAGGCAGTTTGGTTAATTATGCTTGCTTTCGATTTTCTACCTAAGTGAGTTTGTTTTCCTAGAAGCTTTCTCTTTTTTGTTCTTGTTTTTTTGGTTTATTTTTTAAAAAAGAAGAAGAATAGGATGCCCTTTTCATTAAAATTCTTTTAGGCTTAATATTTCTTGAAAAAAATCAAAATTAACAAGAATAGGCAAATCGCTACTATCCATTTTAGTTGAGATCAGGGCTTTTTTTGAAAATAACTGTTTTACCATGTATGACCTTTCCCAATTTGGAGTTTATTTTCTTTGAGCATCTTTATGAATTGTGAAAATTTGTTTGAGCACTAAGTCACTTTCTCAGAACTGTAGGGATAGACCTTTTTGTTATGGGCTCTCATTATATGCTTTTGATACATCTGACCATGACAGATGGCTTTTATTCTTTTTTCCTTATGAGATTGAGCTGCTCATGTTAGTTCTTGAGCCATTTCGCTTCTTCAAGTTGTGATTCCATCCATACTCTGAGTTAGGAGATTTCGACCTTAATAAGTAGAATAGCCTTCATGTCGTAAACTAAGGAAAATGGGATAGCACTCACAAAAGGTTGAACTATTTTTGTGATATGCATCTAGTGCAAAGGGTAACTTTTCGTGCTAATCTTTATATGTTTCAGCCATCTTTTCAACTATTTTCTTAATATTCTTGTTGGCTGCCTCAATTGCCCTGCTCTTTTTTAGATGATATGGCATGAAGTTATGATGTTGAATTTCAAATTGGGAACAGACTACTTGTATCATCTTGTTTTTCTAGTTATGCGCATTATCTATACGATTTGTATAGATACCTCATTTTGTCTGGGCTAATTTTTGGCATCATGGGACTTACTTGAAAGATAATAGAATAAAAAAAAAAAAACAGAGGATGATTATTGGGTGCCATGTCGCCAGGCACTATTAGAAAACACAATGCCAGGTGAAAAATTGTTTTATGAAGGTCTGAAATGCCTATGGGTCATATTAAAGAAAAATATAAAAATAAGGCATCAGAGGTCATTATTCCAGGTGTCACTGAAGTCATTCAGATGAGCACAGGTCTGTTTTCCACTATTAATGACCAAAATAAGGTATTTAAAGGGCCTAAGATACGCACAAGTCACATTGGTGCATAAGTATTGATACAAAGCTTTCATGTTGTCAAAAATTCAAATTTTTACATGTAGTATTGATTCAAGAGGGTTTGGTATCAACACATAAGGTGTGGTCTCAATACTTAGTGTGTTTCTATCAATACAAGCCTTGGAAGTAGCTAAAGGTGTGATTTTTGGAAAAATATATCAATACACAAGTAGAAATATAGATACAAATCAATGAAGTATCGACACAGGCTTCTAAGTCTTAAGACTATAAATAATTTTTGTTTTTCATATCGATACATAATTCATTGTATCAATACTCATGGGAAAAAGTTGCCTTATGTATCGATACAAAATATCTTGTATTGATACACCAAGGTATTTTTGCCCAGTTTAGGCCATTTTTTAGCCTTTGAAAAACTGATTCAAACACGTTTCTTGCACCAAAAATCACTATAATTCATACAAGGCCTCAGCTATAGGCTCGTGATTGGACTGAAATAAATTT
This sequence comes from Adansonia grandidieri, assembly GCA_038382065.1. NCBI lineage: Eukaryota > Viridiplantae > Streptophyta > Magnoliopsida > Malvales > Malvaceae > Adansonia > Adansonia grandidieri. Next base: position 11,043,382 of record JBBYHK010000020.1, on the reverse strand, counting down.
TTAAAGCCCAATGATAAAGGATTTTTTTTCACGAAATATATGGTTTGTCAGAGGGCATGCTTGGCTTGTCTCCAGTTGTAGGCTGTTATAGCCTTTCTGCTCCACTAGCCTACATGGCAAAACCAATGGAAATAAGAGTAGCTGAGCATAGTACTTGGAGCTATCCCCTAGTACATGAATGAAAGATAAAAATGCCCTTGCTTTGTCTCCAAAAAGCATTAGCTAAACCTAAAATTTAAAAAGGGGCCAAAGCTGGCTCAGCCATTAGGGATCAATCATTTTTCCACCAATCTACAGTAAACCTCTATCAACCTCCAAAAAAAGATTCCAGTAAACATTGTTCCTTACCCTTAACCTTCCTTTATTTCCATAGCTCCTTAAAATCACCATGAAAATACTTTCGAGATCCTCTATTCCATTTATCCTTCCTCTTAACTTCTTTCCATCGACAGCGTACCAGACATATCTTTTTTTTTTCATCATTTCCTTGCACATCAAAATCAAAAAAAAAAAAGGAAATAAGGTGAATCACTAGTTACTGCTCAAAGAAAAATCTAAGGCTTAATACTTTTGATATATTTTCTCACCTAGCTTAATTTCTTTTTTCATTTCCAGCACTTCATTTTGGTGAACTATTTATGTTGCCAAGATCATCCTAGGACTCCCGTGCATTATGTTTGCCTTGGTTGTCGTAGTCTTAGGATTTTGATGTTCTTTTGATGCCTTAAAATTGCTTGGCAGGGCAAACATCTACTTTTTCATTTTATCATCAAAGCAGTCCGTTATTCACGTATTTTCTTTCATGTTTCACCTATTTCCACATGCTTAACACATGCCTGAATATTCTTGCTAAAAAGCATTGAGTATGTTTATTCATTGTCTTGCATTGCAAGGAGTCTTATTGTATAAAAATGTTGTCTTGAAAAATCCAGCATGTTTTTTTTGCTTAAATATGCTCATGTCATCTTCCATAACGTGATTTTTTATGCCATTCATGGAGTTATCATTTCCATACATCTTATTTGTCACTTTCTTGCATTTTTTGTCATTTTCTCCATGTCAAAATGTCATCTTCGTGAGTTTGCATGTGTTATCCTTATTCATCTTTATGTATGTTGTATTTTGTTGACATCTATGTCAAAATGCTTGTTTGTTTGTTAAAAATCTGATTTTCAAAAAAAAAATCCCCAAGTTAAGTTCATGCTACCTCCAATAGATAGAGAATTGCAAGGATTTAATGTTTTTATAAAATTGGGCTTCAAATCTTAGGGATAAATTAAATATTTCAAATCTAGATTCACGGTAAAACAAGTTTAAAGGATGATATTTTCCAAACAAAAATGGTCCCTTTTAGTTGATTAAAAAATATATATTAAGCCTTGATTTTGAGTTTTAACACCTTTATAGAGGCATAGTTAATGGATTTTTTCATCATCCCAAACTACTTTAGTATTGTGGAATGAACTCTTGATGCCCATGTTGGTCTTTTTCTCATGTTGTGGACATTCGGTAATCTATAACTCAATTTGATCCCCTAGAAACTTGAAAAATCGAATAGTCCCTTGTTTTGCTCTAGTAGCACTATAGTTTGAGTTTTAAATTTTTTTTTCAAACCATAAATGATTTTTCTAGGATTTTTTGATATTTTTCTCTTAAAAGACATCAAAATACCTTTCCAAAAGTGTCTTATTTGACCTCGGATCATTCTAGAGAAGGAATTATGATTTTTCAAACCTTGACTTTTCAAAACCTTTCTGTTTGGGCCATTTTGGCCAATGATTTTTATATTATTTTAAATATTTATCCTAGAAAGTTTGCAAAATTCCATTTCCCAAAAGGTATTGTTTCCAATTTAAAAATTCTAAATGAGTTCAAAATGATTTTTCAAAGTCTATTATGCCCTTTTCTATGTACATGCTGCTAGCGTCGAGACATGCCTAAATTCAAAAATTAATTCTACCAAGAAAATGATTTTCTAGGAATTTTGGAATATTTTTATATTAATCCTCATTGAGTTATCTTTCCAACGGTCCTTATTTTCCTCTAAAGCCTTTGAACAAACCCATAATAAATTTGAAAAGAAGATGATGAGATGTTGTCCCTTATTTTTAACCCAATTTCTGAAACGCTTTTATGTAGACATTAAAATGCATCCGATTGGTTCCTCTATAACGCAAGCCCTTTAGGCTTGGATTAGGGCATGAGACAAAAATATATTTTATTCAAATATTTGATTTCCTATTTTCAAAATACCTCTTTTTAAGATAATCATTTTCTTGAAACATAAAAAAAATTCATCTTTAGGAATACTCTAACCCCACGTCTCTAAGGGGATACTTCAACCCCCTTTTTCACAAAAAAAAAGTCAATTTCTTTTTTCTTAAATTTATTTGAGATTCCTAATCATTTCCCTATAACATCAAAAAGTTTCATCGTTAGGGATACTCGAACCACACCTCTTTGAGGGATACTCCAACCCTAATTTTTTTACCAAAAGTCTAAAAATTTTATCTCTCCCGGACATCACAGATTGTTTCAATTAAATTGTCCCTTAAATTCCCACTAAATCCAAACACGTCTAAAAAATGTCATTATGGTTATTCTTCAATAATCGAGGATAATTATGAGATATATCCTAATCATCCCTCATTTTTACATTCTTTTGTGTGTAGTTTTTTTTTTTTTGTGATATTATCATTTTCTTTTTTGTCCTACTAACATGTTTCCTTTTTGTAGCAACCAATGTGCATTCATATTTAAAAATTGTTTTAAAAATTTTACAAGGTAATTTTCCATGTCGGTATCTTTTCAGTGCCTAACATGAATATCTGAATCTTTAAAATTTAATTCAAAAATTATTTTCATTAAAAAAAATCCTTACGATCTTCATAACTCTGCAGTGCATAGGTGATATAAAATTTTTTTTATCAAAACCTAGATTTACAATTTCCATAGAACTTCATGCATTAAAAGGGATAATATATAAATAATGACAAAATGAAATCAATTAGGCTAAACCAAAGCAAGATATAGTTAGCAGGTACCATTCGGGCACTGTGGGTTGTTAATCCTTCCCTACATGTAACCAACTCTAAGCCTAACCAATAAATCTCTGGACTTGTAGACCTTGAAATCAATGTATTAAGTTTCGTAACTTGAAATATTATTTTTGATAGGCATCCAATCATGCCTAGATCGAAATGATCTGTGGTGACTCCAAATTTATAGTTACTCCATGGTAACCTTCCCAAACTAGTTGGATGAGGGATTCGTCTGATGATCTTTGTCCCTTTCATTACTATGTCTAATTTAAATCTCGATCAAGGGATAACTTAAAAGCTAGACCAAACACCATATATTTTAAGTCACACATGCCCAATTTGGATCGTCCAGAGAGAAAACAAAGGGTACATGGCAACAATTTGTTTGGGAAGCCCATATTTGCAGCTGATGTCCTATGTCACAAATTTGCACATAAAATATTTAGTGATGTTGGCATAAAAAGTCATTTTTACCTACTTAATGAAACAACCAATAGTGACCAAAATAAAGCAGGGGTGATTGGTTCGATCATGTCGATGCCCCATATAGAAAAAGGCCATAAGGCTATCATAGCATGCAAAGGTAATGGTGGGACATGGATTTTGTTCGTGTAGGTTTGGCATTTGTGGTGCTTCTGAGCATGGTCAATGCAATCCTTCTTAAGAGTCAACTAATAAAAATCAAATCGTATGTCTTGTTTTGCCATTAAGTGTCTATTGGTGTGCGTATCACAAATTCCTTCATGGACTTCTTTGAGAATTCTTTTAGGTTCGAATGCATCCATGCACCAGAACAGTACTTGATCCCAGCTTCTCTTGTATAAAATTCTACCATTCAAAACGAAGCTCAATGCTATTCTTGGATGGTTCTCTTATTAGTTTTGATAACATATTTGGGATATTGTTGATCTCTAGCATACCAGAGGATGTCATGATACCATGGCAAGTCGTCCTTCTATTTTTGACATTCTGACAATGTGTTGAAGTTGTATAAATGCTCATCTAAATGGTAGTAATATTTGATTCTCAATTAGCTTTAAACGTGGATGATAAGGCAGCCAAAACATTAGCTATTTGGTTCTTTTCACGAGGTAAGTTCTAAAAGCTAATATCATCAAATTCTTTTTTGAGTTTTGAGATTAACATCCTAAAATGAATTAGTTTAGCATAGCGTATTTGCAATTCTTCTTTTAGTTGGCAGATGACTAAGGCCGAATCTTTAAATACTTGTAGAGTCTTGATACCTCTTTCAGTGGTGATCTAGAGTCCCATGATGTAAACTTCATATTCAATTATATTATTGGCACAATCAAAGTTTAATTTTGCTGTGAAGGGGTAGTAGTTTCCATCAAGTGAGATAAGAATTGCTTTGATTCCATGCCTCAATACGTTTGAAGCTCCATCAAAATACATTCTCTAAGATGAACTACTATCAAAAGTTTCTTACCTCAGATATGCACATAAAGTCTTCATCAAAAAATTCAAAGTCAAACGGTTGATAGTTAATTATTGCTCGGCTTGCCAAAAAGTCTATCATTGCTCTATGATTTTGTATTTAAAGAGTAAAACTTGCCACTTGGCTAATTTTCTTGACAAGGCACGGGCCTTAGATAAATAATTGTTGGGATCAAATTTGGTGATCAGCCATGTGTCATGGTATAGCACGTATTACCTCAACTCTGAGTTATCCACAATAGAGTACAACATAACTTCTCTATTGCTGAATCGTTATTTTCACACTCCATGAACTTCTTGCTCAGATAATAGATAGCTTGTTCCTTTTTACTCAAGTCATTATGTTAACCTAATACACAACACATTGACCTATCAAAAATTGATAAATATAAGATTAAAGATCGATTGGGCACTAGTGGCACAAGTATTGACAGGTTTGAAAGGTAATGTTCAACTTTATCGAAGGTTCTTTGTATTCTTCATTCCATTATCTGGGACTTTATTTTTAAAGTAGTCAAAAAATCATATCACATTTGTCAGTCAACTGAGATATAAATGAAGCTATGTAGTTCAACTTTCCTAAGAAACTCCTTACTTCTTTTTGGGTTTGAGGTGGTGGCAAGTTTTAAATAGCCTTGACTTTGTCGAGATCAATTTTTATTCCTTTTTTACTTACAATGCACCCCAATAGCTTGCTGAATATGCATTTGATGAGATTTAACTTGAGCTGGTATTTACGAAGTCGATTGAAGAGTTTTTGCAGGTCGACTACATGTTCACTCTCCATTGGTGAGCTGGCAATCATATTATCCATAGAGAGCTCTATTTCTTTATGCATGAGATCATGGAACAATGATACCATTGCCCTTTGATAGGTTGCATTAGCGTTCTTGAGCCTAAAGTGCAGTACTTTGTAGCAAAAGTGCCCCACATGGTCATGAAAGTGGTTTTTTCCATGTCCTTAGTTGCCATTTTAATTTGATTGTAATTTGAGAATCCATCCATGAAGGAAAATAGTGTGTTTTGGCATTGTTGTCTATGAGAGTATCGATGTGAGGCAAAGGAAAATTGTCTTTTAGGTTGGCTCCATTCAGCTCCCTATGGTCTATACACATCTACACTTTGCCATTTTTTTAGGGATTGAAACTATATTGGCCACCCATTCAGAATATTTAGCTACTTTAAGAAATCTTTCCTCTAATTACTTCTTCATTTCCTTTTTGATCTTCAAAAGCATCTCTAGTTTCATTCTTCTAAGCCTTTGTAACATGGGCTTGCACTTAGGTTTGAAGGGAAGTTTATGGACCACAATGTTGGTGTCTAATCTAGGCATGCCCTTGTAGGAATAGGCAAATACATCTTGATATTCCTTAAGGAGGTTTATCAGTTGGATTCGAGTTGATAGATTTAAAGATTCCAATGTTGACTTCTTTTCGATTCTCTTTTGTTTCTAGGTTTATGGTTTTAATAGGTTCTTCACGAGGTAATATATGTTTTTTTTCTTGTTCAATTAATTCCAGCAAGTCAAAGGGATCAGGATTCTCTTCAAAATCCCTTTCAAGCTTAACTTCACCTACATAGATTGGTTGTTTAAAATTGATAACCGAAATCTCAGTATGAATATTCATGCTCACTTTCATTTGGATATTGAGATATATGGAAAACGAACAATATAGGCAGAAAAAGATGTAAATAAAGGTCTAAGAGTTGGAAAAAACTATGAAAAAGGACACAAATGATGAGATACATAATGCTTAGTTATTTTCATTGATAATACTTTATGAAAGGATGCTCATACAAAGGATACTATAATGCTCTTGGATGGAAGCATCTAGGTTTAGTTCATAACTGTCATAACGTGGCCTAGATGCGAATCCTGACCAAGCCCGACTTAAACGGCCCTTGACTATATAAGTGGTGATGTATCATTATTTCAAAACTATTTATTCTTCTTTTTAGGCCATATCGATATTAATATTCTCTTATTTCTAGGGACTCGATAGTTAAAATGAATTGTTCACCCATCTTAACTCTAAATATTCATCACGAAATGACCATTTATTTGGAGTCACCACCAACCTATTTTGGCTAAGTGAGATAGGTCACTCATCGAAATTAATGCTTTAAGGGTCACAAAATCCTAAAAATAAATTTCATGGTCTACGGAGTACCAAAGATCATTTTTAAGGGTTCAGGAGTCAATATAGCCACAAGTAAGGATCTACCCTCTCGTGGTGCCTAAAATTGGTACCTTATTGATCATGGTTAATTTGACCTTTAATTTTTATTCGGCTTCAATATGTGGTATTTAATTACAATTCTCGTATTGTTAAAATATGATTTTATTATTTCATGAGAGAAAATTGGGGTTTTGCATTTTGAAAGCTGAAACGTCTTATGCACCCCCACCGAAAAACCAATGGGATGCGAAAGTTTTTATTATTCCCTTTTATACCCCAACGAAAAACCAAAGGGACATGAAAGGTTCTAAAAAAAACCCAAAATGTCTCTCACATCCTACTAGAGTACTTGACAAACTGTGAAAGGTTTTTTTATTTATATAAAATTCTCGATTTCCATTTTGAAAAAGGTATCTCATCATTATAATGATCCGTAAAACCCCTATCACATATGGTGGGAGAAGTTCCACGCATCACTCTAACTCCGAGACATTGCCTTTATTTTACAAACGCATACGAATTTTATTTGAAACAAAAATAAAAGACCAATGACTTGGTCTAGACACTAAAGTACTAATTTGAATCTAAAGACTAAAAAGACAAAAAAAATGAACATATCCTTAAAGTATACCTTCGGCATAAAAACACCTGGTGATTACTTAAAACTAGGTTTTAAAAACAATTAAAATATCCCTAAGGCTTACCATCGACACTAAGGCAACTGGTAACTACTTAGGATTTGGTTTTAAGGAAAATTAAAATATTCCTAAGGCTTACCATCTTCACTAAGGTACCCAATAACTACTTAGGATTGGGTTCTAAGGAAAATTAAAATATTCCTAAGGCTTACCATTGACACTAAGGCATTCGGTAACTACTTAGGATTGGGTACCATCAACATTAAGGCACCCGGTAACTACTTAGGATTGGGTACCATCGGCACTAAGGCACTCAGTAACTACTTAGGATTGGGTTCTAAAGAAAATTAAAATATTCCTAAGGCTTACCATCGACAGTAAGGCACCTAGTAACTACTTAGGATTGGGTTCTAAGGAAAATTAAAATATTCTAAGGCTTACCATTGACACTAAGGCACGTGGTAACTACTTAGGATTGGGTTCTAAGGAAAATATATTCCTAAGGCTTGCCATCGACACTAAGGCACCCAGTAAGGAAAATTATGAAAATGTCCCTTGAATATCCCTTCGACATGAACATAACTCAGTACCCCTAACGGACTCAAAAATGATCTTAAATGGCTAAATGAACCCTAAACATTCACCTTTGGCATAAGAGGATCCAGTGAAAAAATTTCAAAAATGCCTTTGGGTATACCTTCAACATGAAAGTATCCTGGTAACCCTAAAGGACTCGAAAAAATAAGTAATGATGATTTTTATTCTAAATGAATAATTTAAATTACAAAAATGGCTTAAAGTGCAAAAATTGCTAATGGATCCCTAAATTTTTCAAAATTAAATATTAGTCCTAAATTGATTCGAAATGCTAAAAAACATATATTTATTTTTTTGACCCAAAAACACCTTAAATGAGAAGTTTAAATTTTAAAATAACCTAACATGCAAAAATACCATTAAGTCCCTAATTGCATTTCATACCCTAACGGAGAACCAAAAGAATATGAAAGGTTTTTATACTTTTAGCACCTCACCAGAGGACCAATGGGATGCTAAAAATATTAAAAAAAAATTCTAAGCGGATGATTTCATGCTAAAGATAACCATTTTTCCTAAAAAATTCTAAATTTCCCTAAAGGTCCATAAACTTTCTCGATTTTACACTTAGGTACCTAAGTAAAAAAAAAACCTAAATCATCACAAAATATAATTAATCGGGTAAAAATCAGCATGTAAATCATGAAGAACATCCATAAGAAGGTTCGGTCAAATAGCTTTAACCAAAAAAGAAAATTTTCCATTATTTGCAAACTAGCCCCTCAATTGTGAGAAATTGCAAAATACCTCTTAAAGTGTGGAAAATACCTAGAGCATGATATGAAATACCCAAAATCAATTTCCAAGGTATCCATCAAGCTTTCAGTCAAATCCTTTGACCATGCAATAAAATTTTCTATTATTTGCAAACTAATCCTTAAACTTTCCTAAAATTACAAATTGGCCCTTACATGATTAAAATGTAAAATCAAGCTTCAAATGAATCAAAATAATCATAAAAGTCACATAAATAATCTCAAGCAAAATTTGGTCACTTCTTTCTGCCCCTAGAATAAATTTTTCAATATTTATGGAAAAGTCCTTAAATTTCTTAAAATTAGAATAGGCTGCAAAACTAAGCAAAATGTATTTTAACTTGATAAATGCATAAAATACACTGCTAAGAATGTAAGTGTGCTTCGGCCAAGCATATAGGTCTAAACAAAGATTTTTATTATTTTTATTTATTTTTTTCGGATTAGCCCTTAAACTTTTCATACTTACAAAATGACCACAAAAACACGTATACAATCACGAATTTTGGCCAACACCTAAACAATCTATTAATCAACTTTTTTAACTCAATAATCACATATTCACCTTTTATTTAACACAAATTAGCACCATTATATGATAAAATTACGAAAACAAGCATATAAACATGTGATTTCACCATAACAACAAGAAACTACTAAAAGAAATAAAATATATATGAACATGTATATGACAAACACAACACCAAAACCAACATCATATCAACATAAACGTGATTCATGAAGAAAATAATTTACTAACAAGAAGGAAAGAAAAAAAAAAGAAAAGAGAAAAAATTAAATAAAATAAAATCAAGGAAATTAGTTCATGGCCATTGTGCTTAGTCTTTCAACATGCATAAAAAAAATCCATGAACTTAAGCACAGTTTTGGCTCACCAAAGAGAAGAAATCAAACAAATAAAACTCCAAAGATTTAAGTGGAGATTTATACCTTAACAAAGCTTTGAAATTTTTTTCAAGTATTTTCTTCTTTTCTTTTCAACTCTTTTTTTTTTTTTGGGGTTCTTCAAAACTAAAAAACTCCCCATGAAATAACATCCTCCTCTATTTATAAGGGGAGGATTCGACCAAGGAGGATTTTCATCCTCCTTGTCTGAAAGTTTCATCCTATTTTCCCATTTTTTCTTTTTTTTTAAGCATTTATTTGATGTTTAGTTTACTTGTTAGGTTGGACAAGTAATAAATACAGTCATAAGCCCATGCCTTTGTCATCTTTTTTTACAAGCCACCATTTCCATTGTCATGATTATGCTAGTGCAGGTGAAATGATGATTTTGGTTAGCTTGATGGAATTAGTTGGAACGAAACTAAATCAATTGGAAAATAATTTAATTCCAACCAAAATAGGTTTCAAGCAACTAAATTGGCATATTAGAAAATTAATTATGTAAACACAAAACATTATGAATTTACAAGTAAACATAACTTTAGAAGTAAAGAAACAAATGTAATAAGGTGCATCCAAAGCCTAATTGAAAATTCCATGAAAAAAATGATAATAAATTAAAATTCATGACTCAAAAAAATTTCACATAATAAATCCAATTAAAAATTTAACCATACAGAAAATGAATAAAAAATTTGAATCAAAATAATTGATATCAAAATAACTAAAAAAATTAAAAGAAAAAGTTAGTGGACTTTGTTGGAAAATTGAATATTAAGATGGGCTTGGGAGGCTTTTAGAAAGTGAAATGGGCTTGGTGAAAAATCAAGAAAATAGGTTTGGTAAGGATATTGGGGTTGTTGAGAAATTATTGGGCTTATTTAGCCTATTTATAAAATTTGAAGTTTCTAGGCCCATTAAGGAGATTTGGCACAAAATAAAATTAATAAAATTAATAAAAAATTTTATAAAGATTTCAAGTATTGGATCATACAAGGAAAGTTTTTGAGAAGTCTTATGCGCAAGAAAAAAAGAAGAAAACGAAAATCGAAAACTTACAAAATTTTACGAGAAAACCTTTATGGAAGAAATTTGTTATTTGAAAAAAAAATCACTACTCAAAAAATAAATCAAATTTTTAAAAACTGATTTGATGGTGGTTAAATGAAAATATTTAAAGAATTTTAAAGTTCAAAACTCGAGAAAATTCTACCAAAAAGTTTACAGATTAAAAGAAAGCTTGTATTTTAAGATCAAAAAATTTTAAAGAATACATTAAAACTTATAAAAATGAGTTAAATAAAACACATTATTCAACATATTGATTTACAAAATGGCAAAAATAAAATTTTAAAATTCAAAATAATTTTATCAGAAAAAATTTCATAAGTACAATACTCGTGATACTATAAAAAAATTCAAAATTAATTAAAAAAATAAGCAACTTGACACCTTATGGTATAAATATCAATATAATTTTTCCTTGAATATTTATGATTTTTCAGGGTGAGAATCGGCATAAAACTACACTGATGTCAGTAAAAATACCCGGCCATTAATTTTCTAAGTTTCTTAAAAAAATTTTAGAAAATTCCTAAAAATAGAAAAATTAACCGTGAAATCATCCGCAAAGGTAATTTCCAAAATTTGTCAAGAACTTGTTCAAAAATAAAAATTTTTCCTTTGTAGATTCATCCTTTTTACCCGAGAAAATGGATTTTTTCATCATGTATATATACAGTTATTTACATATGACTGATTAAAATTACAAAGATGTGAAACTGCACTAGTGGAAGTTGACCTCTATTAGAGTGGCCACTACATTTCCATTCTCGGATACTTGGGATCTTTGGGAATAGACAGCCCGGACGAAATTAGGTGTCTATAATAACATTACTTTGAAATAGAATTAAACAATACTAGAATCTTGGTTTCAATCCAAACACTTGGAGTGAATCCTAGAAAGCACAAACTAGTCTCTCGATCTGTTATTGAATCTTCGATTCATTAGTCGCATTGATAGAAAGATCCCCAAATGCCTTATTCAGTACGAGCGCAACATTGTTGGAGTTGATATTCGCACATTTTTTCAAATAGAAACTTTCCTAAAGCATTGGAAATAAGATTGATTCCTACCTTAATTCTTGTCCTAAAAGATAGGCCATCTTTTTTTTGTGGTTCTTCTAAGCTTGTTTTCTTTGTTGTTGTGCACTGGTCTTAAACGTTAACCCCTTTAGCTGATCTGATTGATAACTTTCAATGCTCTGGCAATTCCTCAGAGATGTTTTTTTAATATCTTTTTAGCCTAGGCACTAGTACCAACATTTAACTTTAGACCGTTATAAGTGTTCCTTAATAGGTAATGCTCAACTATTGGTGAGCCTTCGTTGACATAAGTGGCATTGACAAACTTAAAGGACTAAAGCACAGGTTTCAAAGCATCTTGATCAGGTTCGATATACAAGGCATTAGTTGAGGTAGTGGCAATAATATCTTCCTCTCCTTCAATGCAAACAACTTTGTTTTCAATGACGAATTTTAATTTTTGATGCAATGATCATGGTACTACATTTGTAGAGTGAATTCAAGGCCTTCCCAATAGGTAATTATACAATCGAGCAATGTTCATCACATGAAAGTCTACTTCATAAATGCATGGGCTAATTTGCAGTGGAAGAGTGATGTTTCCCATGATGTTCCTCCAAGTTCCATTAAACGCTTGCATAACCATATAGCTATTCTAGATCTGAGATGTGTAAATGGAAAGCCTGTTCAAGCATGATACGATCATTACATTCAGCACTAGTATATTATCAATAAGCACCTTGGGCAATGTGCTATCTTAGTAATATGTGGTGATGTGAAAAGCTTTATAGCTTCCTCTTCTTCCATGAGGGATTTCATCATTGCTGAAATATATATAGTTTTTGATAGTGATGTTGCTTACTAGATGATCCAACTAGATTATTGGGATGTTGGGAAAGACATATGCCTCATTCAAGACCTTGAGAAGAGCATTCCTATGAGCTTAGAGTTTAATAGTAGTGATAACATAAATATCTTATCGAGAGTCACTTGTTTAACTGATCAATGATACTGTATTCGCTATGCTTAATGAACTTAAGGAATTTTATAGCTTCTTTTTCACTCACTAGATCCTATACAACTATAGGATCTGATTCTTTAGTTATAAACTTCAGAGATTAAGGAATAGGAATAGTATTTTTTTTTTACTGAATTTCACTTCTTGATGCAGTTATAGCATAACATTTGCCATTTTGAGTTAGATAGCCAACCCTTTTAAATCAATATTTGCTACTTATTAACTAGGTTCTTTAGTGATTAAAGTTTTACTTTCATATTTCTAAAGAACCTTCTTATTGTCCTTATAAGGAAAAAGGGATGGAAGTTGAATATCTTTGTTGTAGGCTGAACAGGGCCAGCTTTGATATTAGTTGCTTGTTAAATAAGAATAATGGCCTTCTGACCTCGTAAGGTGGATTTTTCTTATCCTTTACTGTGATGTTGGTAGATAGTGTTTCATGCACTGACATGGTATGTGAGGCTCACTTATTATCATAGAATTCAATACTACCTTCGATCATTATTCTTTGAACCACACCATTACACTCTTTGCACATTTGAAGAGTATGGCCATAGATGAGATGCAAATCATAGAAGTCGTTAGCTTCGTCTTTTGCCCTTCTGACCCTGTTAACCAATTCAGCTTCTACTAGGATTTTTAAACTAGATTCATTAACATCTTAAACTCGTCTATGTTCTTTATGATCTCACAGTTATCTTTAATAGCCATTCCCTTCGCATCTGATTTAGTATGAGCTTTGGATAAGTTAGTTCCAATATTGGACTTTGGCCTTTGTTTAGCCTCAACTTTTTTTTCTTTTGCTCTTGAAGCTATCTCTTTTGCCCAAGTCACTTTTCATGGCCTCATCGATTATTTCACATAATATGACTATATCTATAAAGTTTCTTGGGATGTTCTTTGCTATCTTCTCATAATAAAGGGCTTGTAATGTGCTGACGAATCTAATAGTCATCTTTTTCTCTATTAACAAGGGGTAAATCTAGGTGGCCTCTTCTATCCACCACATGTGTACTATTTGAAGCTTTTATTAGCTCTCTTTTCCATGCACATAGAGAGAAACAATTTAAAACCTAGTCAGCAGTAGGTCTCTCCTCATCTATGCATTAATAGAAAGACTGATGTATTTATTTTGCTCCTCATAGAACTTAAGTTCGAACCTGTTAATCATCTATTTTTTGGACTATTTCTAAGAAAAGTGGACAATGTTATAGAATGTGCTTCAACCGTAGTGGCAGCAGAATGGTTAAATGGTTTTTTTTACTCTGGTTTTTAATATCTAACATTATTCCAGCCTTCAGAAAAGCTTGTCACACCTTGTTCATCAGTGTCTTAACTTTTCTAATGCTTTTTTTTAACCCAACAACCTTCTCATTGATCATAATATTCAATATTGATTCTACATGGTTAGGAAGTGGATTAGCTTCAACATTAGGCTCAGACCTTGTTCAACCTTGGTCATACTTTTTTTATATCAAGCTCTACACCTTTCTCTTAAATGAGATGCAATTCTTAATAGAATGACCTTGTGCTCCAACATGGTACTCACAATAGGCATTCTCATTGTACTATTTGGGATATAAAGGTGATCTTGTGTTTATGAATACCAGGGCCACTAGATAACCCACCAATAGACAGGAGTAAATCCCTTTATGGGAGTAAAGAAGTGGCTTAAAGTGTTCATTTTCCTAGGGTGTTTATTAATTATTTAGAGTTTTTACATTGTTCATGTTATGGGTTTCTATGCTTTGAATAGTGTTCTGAATGGGATTCAATGTGAAACTTTTTGTTGGAACAAAGCTAGCAAAATGAACTGGTTATGAAAATGGTGAATAAAGGTTAAAACTCGAATACAACATGTTTAAAAAGACATACCCTATGCCGAATATGGATTCTGAGTGAATTTAGCTTGACTATCACTAACAACATTCACCTCATCCTTTGTACCCTTGGCTGTTGACTTGTTAATTGTTTGGATGAATCTCTAATGGATATCTTGCTACATTTGATTGCATTATTGATCATTTTGCTCGATACAACCATGTCAATAAAATTCTTCATGGCATTTCGTACCAACCTTCCATATTAGAAAGCTTATAGGTTATTGATAAACATGATTGTCATTTCTTTCTCAATCAAAAAAGGGAGAACATAAGTTGTTTCTTCTCTCCACCTTTGAGTATCCCACTAGAAGCTCTCGAAGGCTTTCTTTTGTATATTCATAAGGGAGAAACATCCAGGGTCCAATCGGATATGTGTTTATATTGATCAAAGAAAGCGCGAACCAATTCTGCCTATGTCTAAATTCTTACGAGATTAAGCCTTATATACGAAAAGATGGCTGCCATAATCAAGCTATCCTAGAAGCAATGAATTAGCAACTTTTCATTCTCGTCGCATCTAGCCATCTCATAGTAGTACATACGAAAATAGGCAGTAGGGTTTGTAGTCCCATTATACTTTTTGAAGTCTGGCACTTTGAATTTAAGAGGGATAATGAGATAGAAAACTAGTCCTAAGGATTTAGCATCTAAAATCCTAAATTTATCATTTTTTTCAATAGCCTAAAAGCACTTTTCCTATGATTGATACTTGTTTAAATCTTCATAATTTTTTAAAAACCTTTTTGCTTTATTTGCTCATCTAGATTTGGGATTATAGGTCTTGCTGGTGAAAAGGCCACACTTGAAAATCCTTGAACCAGATGGGGTAATATTGCTAGGTTAATGTAAATGAATGGTTGAGTTGATGGAATCATTACTGCTAGAGGATGCTCTCCATATGATGTGCTGTCCTAAGTGTCGATGGCTTTAGTACCCTCTTTCAAGTTGTTCTTGGGATTGGCCAGTTCTTTTCCTATGTCGACGATGCTTGATTGCCTTTTTTTCCCATTAAAAGCGTTGGACAATAGCTTAGTTAATTCCACAATCTGAGCTTGGAGCTCTTAATTTTTACGAAGAGATTGCTCTTAAGAATCCCTATACATGAGCTTAAGTCACTGGATGCAGACTTGGTGATCATTTTTCCATGGCTTTCTGATGATTGCGAGTGTTATACCAATGAAGAATTATAGGTTTAGTGTTTTAAAGCACTTTCACTTTAGGTTATTACTGGATTAGACTTTGATGATGTGCCATAAGCATGTTTGATGAAATGGTAGTGAATATGCAATCATGATAATAGATGAATAAAGCAATAAAAGAACTAAGTTCGTTATGCAAATGCAAGAAGGACCAGTGGACTGTTGTTACATGATGACATCCCTTATTGAACATTGAACCATTGGCCAGTTATCCCATAATAATGATGATTATGATGAAATGATGCGTACGTCAAATAGAAAAACAATAAAGAAATGAGTTAGTGGCCATAGAAATAATAAGCATAAAAATAAAGGAATAAAAGAATAGCAACAAAAATACATCATAAAAATTACCCTGAGAACAAGCTATATGATGCCTAAGGGCAGACATGACGATTGTGAATGTTGTAATAATAAACAAAAAGCACAATCACATGTCTGGATTAAAAACTTACCCTTAATGAGGTGACTTAATACTTCAAGGGGACAAAACTGACCAACTAAGTAGCAACATTCTTTCGTCACCATCTACGGTGAATACACATTAAACCATCATTTAGACAACTTGATAGATTGTTTAAGTCAAATATGACTTTTTTAAGATATTGTAGGGTGTTGTAGGCAATGGCATTCACTTGTCATCACCCACTTATTAAAAAGGGTTAGCCATCAAGTGTAAAAGCATGCCTTGAAAAAAAAGATCATGAAATAAAAGGACAAACATAGGTGACAACATTTATCCATTATAGCCTATGTAACCAAGGTACACAAGACCAAAGGCAAGAAGTTTTTCCTTGAGTAACACTATTTTTTGGGTTATTCTAGTAGCACTCTGGCATAGTTTGACATGGATTGGCTCATAAGGTTCACTATATGAGTTTAAGTTGATGCCTAAATAGGTATAAGAATCACTTTTCTGTCTGGTAAAGACAACCAAGGCACCTTTATCCTAGGCCCATTGCAGGTTTAGTAGAACAAGTTCAATCTGGTGGATATATTTTCCTATACAAATGCGAAAGGATAATTTACACCCTAAAAATCTTGCTATGCCTACAAAAGGGTAGTCACAAAGGCAGATAGTGCACTGTATCTTAATAATTTGGATATTAACCTTACCATGGAGTTTGGTGGGAATCTAATACAAATGCATGTGCATGATGTATGTTAGGAAACAATCAAACTTCTTGTTTTACCCCTACATTACCATGCTTATTCAAATTCATATCTATTCAGGAAGAGAGTAGTCTTGATAATCACGAGATAAAACCACGAATAGTAAAAAAGTCAAAAGATAAAAATAGAAAAAGCATTATACCTAAATAATGATGGAAACCAAAAAACCAAGAACTTGGCGAGACATAGCTAATCGTGGGCTTAATTCTCTAAGTCATCCCTAGTGGAGTCGCCAACCTATTTTTATGTACCCTTTTTTGTAATTCATAGGGAGTATACATGACTTAAAAAATATGGTGTGGTTATATTGGTTGGAGCATTTAGGTTTTCCATTAATTGACATCTAAGTTAGGCATAATAATATGGAAGGAAGAAAAACCACCAAGCGATCGTAGACCTAACTAGTCTCGAAAGGCTACCATAAGGTGGCCATAAATTTGAAGTCACCACCAATCATTTTAGACGGGGCATGACTAAATGCCTATTGAAAAAGATGTTCTAAGTTACAAAACTTGAAACATCGATTTTGAGGTTCATAAAGTCCAAAGATTCATTGAATGGTTTCGAGAGTTGGCTACGCATGGGAAAGGATTAGCATCCCCATACACTCAAAATCGGTGCCTGCTAACCATGTCTCTCTTTGGTTTTAGTTTAATTAGTTCCACTGTAACATTATTTTGAAATAATCCTTTTTAATGCATGAATGTTTATGAAAATTGTAGATCTATCTTTTGAAAGAAAATTTAGACCATCTATGTACCCTAGAGATATAGGCAACATTAAATTTTAAATATTTCAATATTCTGTGTCAGGCACCGAAGAGATATTGATGTAGAATATTGCCTTGTAATCTTTGAAAACAATTTTTAAAATATGAATGCACAATGGTCATCGCATAGAAAAATGTATTAGTAAGACGAAAATGAATATAATAACATTGCATAAAAGCAAACATATAAAAGAACATAAAAATAAAGGACTATCAAAATATATCTCATAATTATCTTCGATTATTGAGAAATAACCGAAATGATAATTTTGAGATGTATTTAGAATCGGTGGTAACTTAAGGGATTAAAAAAGAAAGTTTTGATTAGTAAACCCAGGATGTCTAGAAAGAAATATTTGGATTTCAAGTGAAATTTCAAAAGTAGGGTTTAAAGTACCTTTTGAAAGACAGGTTGAAATATCCCTAATAGTGATGATTTTGGACATCTTCAAAAGAAAGTTTTTAATAGAAAGACATTTTGTAAAGTTTCAGGAGAGAAAAAATTGAAATTTTGAATGGAAAATAGGGTTGGAGTATCCCTAAAGTTAAAAATTTTATGTTAAAAAAAAAAGGTTTGATTAGGAATCCTAAAAAGGTTTAAGATAGAGAAAATTAAAGTTTTGAATGAAAGGCGAGGTTGGAGTATCCCTTCAAATAGTAGGGTTGAAGTATCCTAAAGGTGCAAATTTTATGTTTAAAAAGGCTTCGATTAGAAATCCTAAAAAGATCCAAGAGAAAAAAAAATTCAAGTTTTGAATGAAAAGTGAGGTTGAAGTATCCCTTCGAAGAGTGGGGCTAGAGTATCCCCAAAAGTGAAAATTTTGATATTTATGAAGAAAAAGAATATTTTAGGGAAAAAGTATTTTTAAAATAGAAACTAAAAATTTAAATAAAATTATCATTTTGTTTTAGCCTTAATCTAAGCCTAGAGGGTTTCTGTTGTAGCACAAGACTCCATAGGGAATTAGTCAGATGCATTTTGAGATGTTTGAATGTCTCGATAAAGGCGGTTCAAGAAATTGGATTAATTTTGTTAGCTCAAGGGAAAGATTAAACCAAGAGGGGTGAATTGGTTCCTATAAAAACTTGATAAATTTGAAGCAAATTGATAATTAAAAATAAGTTAAGGGTAAGGAAAACTAACAATTAATGTATAGAGGTTCGGCCCTTGAACTTAGCACCTACATCTTATCTTCTTGGTACTTTCTTACCAAGGTGATTCCCACAATTCACTAAACAAATTTTTACCTTTAAGGCTAAGGTATAACCTTAAACCACTATCTTTTAAGGCTTAGATAGAACCTTTCAGTCCTTTTGAGAATCCTACCCCAAATTCTTAAATATTTTCACTTACTTTCATAGCCTTTTGTGATATGAATGAAGTATTTTGCAAACAAATTGAACCTCTAGTAGGTAGATGTTTGCTAGAATTTAAGTACAAGATGAATGAGATACAAATAGGCTTGAAGAGTATAAATTTGATACAAGTAAAAAATAAAGAATTTACAGATTTTTTACTTTTGTTGTTCAATGATTCAATGTTTTTTTTTTGTATCTCTGCTTCTTCAGCTATTGGCAACCTCCATTTATAGCTTGAAATTGATTCATAGATGTTGGGCATTTAATGTGGTGGTTGGAGAGCCGTTGAAGCCTTCATAAATGCTTGTTTTTGTTCAAACCCATATTATAGTATCGATACAGGAATTAAAAAAGTGACCATTATAGCTTGTTGTATCGATACAGGGAACTAAGTATCGATACCAAGCAAGTTGTATCGATACAAACACACTTATATCAATACAATTGACAGTTTGAGCCAAACCTTGGCTACTGCCAAGCCTTGCATCGATACATATGGGGTGAGTATCGATACCAAGCAGGTTGTATCAATACAGACACACTTGTATCAATACATTTGAGGGTTTTAAGCATAATATCGATACATTTGTTCTTTGTATCGATAAAAGCTTCAAAAATTTTTGTAAAATGATTTTTCTTCACTCAATCATATATAAAAAATATTCTAAGTACAAATATACACTTTAGAGCATATATTTTTTGATAAATTATAAACTTAATACTTTTCAAAATGTTTTCCAATTTGAACATAAATACCTAAGTTGAGTATTAATTTAGCTTAAGTTGTTTGTTATATCAAAATTGAAATTAAAGTTAACAATCTCCCTCTTTTTGATATAACAAAACTTAAGATAAATTTGTTTGTTTTTTAGATTAACAAAAAACAACTACCCTTCAATAAAACAATGGTTTTCAAAAGTTTTAATTTGAGTAAATCGAGTTCTTTAAAGCTACAACATTTCAAATTGATAATATTGCCCAAGATTAAAAATCAAGCTAATGTTCAATATCAATATGTTATTTTGGTTCCAACATGGTAATATAATCATGATCAATGTGCATAATAAATTCATGGAAGACATATATAGCAACATATTGCAAATTTATGGCATTTTTCCCCTTTTTTGTTATATCAAAACAGAATTCAAAGATGAGTAATTTAAAGCAATGAAGGAAATACTATCAGAGTAGGCACAAGCAAAGGCAAACTCATTAAGGATAAGATGTTAAATATAAAGTAGGCAAAGAATCATAAAGTCCTAAAAACATAAGAGATATCCTAAAATGAGCCTAATTGGACTAAGCGTCATCGGCCAGAGGATCCTCGGTGGGTGAAAAAGTAGGCGGAGGGGCACAAGGAAAAGCAGCAAAAAAAGCATGGAATTGCTCTATCAAAGCCTGATGACTATGCTTAAGAGTAGAAAGATGAACATCGATACTGTCAAAGCAAAGATCAAATTGACCCTCCCATGTATCAAGACGGCCAATAATAGAAGTGTACATAGTATAAATGTCCATGGGTGCAGATGACGAGGTAGCAGGAGTCAAAAGTAAAGAAGGCTCATCATGCTCTGTATCATCATGATCATTAGTATTGGAAACATTCGGTTACTCAAGCGGTGGTTGTCAATGAGCCTTGGGAATAAAGTTGGCACCTTGAATTTCATACCTGGTGAGGCCCATGGATTGCGACCAATGTAACAGTAAGTTGTTACCATAATCTCGGGGTTGCACAAAAGATCGAGACCTTAGGTATCAAACTAGTAACTTAAGGTTATGCTGTGGAGAAGGCTATGACAACCACGAACGCAAAGAACAATGTTTGTAAATATGAAATAGGCTAAGTTTGGATGATTTTAGGTTTGAATCATATGAAGCCACCAATAGTCTGCGCCACTAATCAAGGTATTTTTGGTGCAATATGGATAGAGCACACGTGAGATGATAAAATGGAGTAAGCGATCGACCAGAAGAAGGAGCATCACTTTATTGTTCAGAGTGCGTAATGCAACGGGAGCTGAACCTTCATGGATTACACCTTTATTCAAAAAAGTAAAGGCAGACACGAGAGAAACCAAGTCAACAATGAGATCTTATCCCAAAAGATAGGATCGAATAGCAACAACATAATCGTGATCATTAATAATAAGAAAAGCATTGCTAAAGAATAACCGGACATGATTTTTGCGAACCAAAACATTTAAAGAAAAAAATTTAGTCCATCCGAAGATTTTAAAAATCTAAAGGTAAGGATCAAAGAAATGGAAAATCGACAACTTGACGATGTTGGATAGGCATATGGGCATAGAAGGTGGTGAACCGCTCATGAGCCCATGCATCACCGAAACATAAGTCAAAGAATGACTGATTTTAGGTTAGAAGTGGTTGACGAGCAAAAAAATGGAAGCACGGGTGATGGGACCTTGATGATAAGCTATTTGTTTGGTTTTAGGAGGCATAGTTATGTTGGAAAGTGGTTGAGGACTTTCGTCAAGCAGGTAGTGGCACTATAGAACCTGATGGTGGTTCAGACAAGTGAAAGAGCGGATTGATGTTGATAAAGTGTTTGATGTGATTTAGTGGGTTTTGAATAAGGTAGGATTAGGTTTCGATGATGTTTATCGATGGTGGTCATGAAACAGGTTAAGCAAGTCACGTGGGTAAAGTGCTAAGGATAGGTTGGTTGGGGAAAATGGTCGAGCAGGTGGTGGGTGATAAGTTTTGGTGGCAATTGGTGTTATGTATTAAGGAAATCCGTAACTAATCGCAACAACAGAGTAGAGAAAAGCTTAAGAATGAAAAAAACAGTTAAAGTCTAGGAAGAATTTTGGACAAATGTGATAGATTTAGAAAGGAAAGTGTTAAGAGTTAGGGTGATGGAGGGTTTCGAATTGTTGCTATTTTGGATGATAATGGTTGATTTTCAAATGGGTTTGGGTAAATGTGATGAAGTTAATCAGTTTATGGATCAAAGATTATAAGAAAATGTAACGATGGTGAGATTTAATGATTGAAGGTTAAGTGAGGGAGAGTATGGTACAGGTAAAGATGAATATTGCTCGATACAATAAGCATTTCACGTGTAAGGAGTCTTAAATTAATAGTAAGTATCGATACAAAAGAGTCAGTGTCGATACAAAAAATATTTTTAGGTTCTGTATCGATACAAGAAATCGGGTCTCAAGACTTAGAACAAATTGATCTGTATCAATACAGACTGGAGTTAGGTATTGATACAAAAAACAAGTCTGGATTTGTATCGATACAATGGAAATTGGTCTCAATACAGGGAAGAATAATGTGCAGGGATCGATGCATATTGTCGCAATGTACCCGAGGGTGGATCCTCGTGGATCTATGAATGCGTATGACTTAAAATTTTTTTTGTGACTTAGAATGTCTTCTTGATCGAGACTTTTTCTTTGGCGATGTGATGAAAACGAGAATCTATGGATTCTCTACTTATGATACAATGAGGGGGACCATAAGATGAATCACTCATCTTATTGTTCTTAGATGACTATCATAAAATGGCCAATGCTTGGAGTCGCCACCGATCATTTCGGGCTAGGCATGACCGGATGCCTACTGAAACCTATGTTTTGAGTTACGCAACTCAAAACATCGATCCCGTGATCTACGTAATACAAAGATTCATCATTTGGGTTTGGGAGTTGGTTACGTGCGATAAGGTACGAACCTCTTTGCGATGCCCGAAATTGGTACCGTACTAGCTATGTCTTTCTCAGTTTTGATTCTTTCGATCTTAACTTGTCACTACTTCGATATAATCCCTGTTAATGCATGAATCTTGTAGAAATAATCCAGGTTTTGATGAAAAAGATTCAATCTCATATACACCCTCGAGAGATGGGGAATATAGAGATTTTGATAAAAATGACCTCTGGATTTTACTTTGAAAGTGGAATGTTCCACTTTAGGCACTGGAGAGATACCCACGTGAACCATTACCTTTAATTTTATTTGAAATGATTGGAATCATGAATGACAATAATCATCACAAAGAAATCATGTTAGTAAGGAAACAAATGAAATAACATAATATGGATCATTCAATGCAATAAAAAAATAGGTAGACTATTGAAATTTATCTCGCTATTGGCATCGATTATCTTGGAATAATCGAATTGACAATTTTTGAGATGCATATAGGTTTCTTGATTAAAAAAGGTTTGTTTAACACATTCATGAGAGTCCGAGAAGGGGAACATTAGCTGTAGTTTGAAAGATAGGGTTGGAGTATCCCTTCAGAAAAATAAGGTTGGAGTATCCCCTCGGAAAGGCGGGGTTGGAGTATCCCCATGGATGACAAAACTTCATGATTTAGAAAAAGGGTGAGCATTCGATGATTTTTGGCAAAACAATTTATTGTGAATGAGGATGGTAAAGATGTAAAATGTGTTTGTACCTTGATACAAGCCTATGGGAGGTCAAAGCATATTCTCGAGTCTAATCGGGTTTACATAGAGGCATTCGAATGTCTCGAGACAAAATTCGGGAAAACAACTCAATTTTGACCAAATCAAAAACAGGTGACAGCATCGCTTTATCTTGCTTCCCAAATTTATTCTAAATTGGTTCGAAGGATTTGGAAGGTGGACAAGATATTAGAAAGGTAACTCGATGAGGGTCATCCTAAAAATATTCCCACTACCCTAGAAAGTCGCTTTATGGGGGAATAAATTTTCAAGTTCAAATTGATAGTGTTGCTGGCAGAGCATATGAAGGACAAGGTGTGTCAAAATGTAAAAAATCACCTTGGACTCATTTGGTATCAAAAAATTGCAAACAATACCTTTCTAAAAAGGGAATTTCATGAACCTCTTAGGAAAAATGTTTAAAAAATTTGGAAAAATCATTTAGTGGGCCTGAACTGCCCAACCAGAATACATGTTCAGATTCTAGAGGTTTCAGATAGTTTAGACTTAAAAAATCATAACTCTCTCATCAGGAATGATCCGAGGGTGAACAAGACTCGTTTTAAAGGTATTTTGACACACTTTTTGAGAAAAATATCATAAAATTCACTGAAAATCGTTTGGTATTTTAAAATGATTTTTCAATTTGTAAAAGCCATGCTGCCAGTAGGGAACAGAGCTAAGCAGCAGATATCTCTTTTTTTTGTGTCTACGGGTCCAAACTCGAGTCATTGACATTCGAACGTCTATGACTGAAGGGAAAGAGTGACATAAGCATCACAAACTCATTTGCACAGCCCCCGAGTAGTTTGGGACAATGAAACAGCCCGTTGATCATACCACTTAAGGTTTTGACTCAAACAAGGCACAAACATTTAGGGAATAGTTGTAAGGATATTTTTCTTTCAAAATCAGAAGATTTGAGCTTGTTTAACCAAAGTTCCAGATCCGAAAAACTTTAATTTTCCCCAAGATAGTTTAGTAACTTTAAGGAAAATGCTAAGTCCATGCTAATCCTCATTGGTTGAGGTTAACATGCTTAGCTTGGAGGGTTTTTTAAATCAGTTTTTTGACAACCATCAAGCATGCATTTTGACAAGGAGAAGACAACAAACATACAAGGAGATGGCACATAACATGAATAGGGATGCTAATTTTACTAATGGCCTAGACAAAAGAAGTGTTATGCACTTTGACAAGAAAATGTTATGGATGCTGAAAATGACAATGATTCATGCAATCTAATGTATAAATGTGCTTGAAATGTGTTAGGCTAGTGATTCATACATGGATTAAAGATAACAAGATGCAGGACATGGCACAAAACGCATAAGCAAGAGATATCAAACTAATGAGGATGAAATAAGGCATTTTGCACATAAAAGAGGCATTAAGGCATCCAAATCTTAAACTAACACAACCAAAAGCCACAATAATGCATGATAATCCTAAGAGGGTGATGGAAACATGGAGAGCTCACTAAAATGATGAAGATGCTAAAAAACTAAAAATGCAAGTGATAGAGTAAAAAGTTATACCAACAAACTTTAATTTTTGGCCAAATGGTTAGAGCAGTAGAGATGGCTTGAATTTTCCTCTTTTCCTTGTTATTGATAAGCAAGAAAAAGTGAAAAATAATGTGGTTTTGGTTTTGGTACAGATGAGGGTGATTTTTAGAATGTGTAGAGGTTGAGAGTGAATGTTTGGGGTTATTTTTGGTTGGTGGGTGAAGAGCTACGGGATTTGTTTTTTTGATGTTGGAATGTATTTTTGGAAGCTAAAAACAAGCTGGAATCTAACCTTTTTCTATTGAGATAGAAGTGGTCCATTTATACCAGCCTTTTAGAGCTAAATTGGAGGTGTTTTTAGCCATTTCTCAAGGGGGACAAGGTGATGTCAGCATGGTGGCTATAGGGTGGCTGTAGGGAGTAGCTTGCTGCCAATGTGATGAGCATAGGGTGGTTGGATTAAATGCTAAAGTGATTTTCCAGCAAATAAGGTAGCTGATGGTGACATTGGCCAACAACTAGGGGGAGTAGAGTGATCAAATAACATTAACCCTTTTGATCCAATTTAGACTTAAAAAAAATGTTTTGATCAATTTAAAAGTTGAAATTCATAATTTGACATTTGTTTTAATCTTTCCTGATGCAAAGAAACAAGTTAAAATCGAGTTTTGGATCAATAGTGGATGATTCAAAAGTGCCTGGACTGTGAAAATGGCCTGCATGTATTGATACATTGCATAATGTATCGATACATTTGGTCCAGAAACCTTGGTGGTATCGATACAATGATCATTGTATCGATACATGTTGATATGTTTCGATACATTTCTTTACATAATGCATGTTTTGGTCCTCACGTGGCCTAGTATCGATACATGAGGTCCTGTATCGATACAGAGGCTTATGTATTGATACATCTACATGATGTATCGATACAAATGGGGACATTTCAAAATTTTGGCACGTTGGAGTATTATATCGATACATGAGAAC
The DNA here is from genome assembly GCA_038382065.1 of Adansonia grandidieri. NCBI lineage: Eukaryota > Viridiplantae > Streptophyta > Magnoliopsida > Malvales > Malvaceae > Adansonia > Adansonia grandidieri. Next base: position 11,017,384 of record JBBYHK010000020.1, on the reverse strand, counting down.
CATGTATCGATACATTCTACTAAAATTATGATTTTTCTCATATCTTTTGTCTCTAAATACCTTAAACCATGTCATTTGATGCAACATCTTTGCATTTACCTTTGATATGATCCCTAAGCCTTCTTGACGTCCTCAAAATACTTTTTTGCTTGATGATATTGCCCCTTCTCACATCCATGCTTCAAATTACTACAAATTAGCCCAGACAGAATAAGGTGTCTACACATATGGCCTAGTATTAGGTTATTTCCATTAAGGTGGCATCAAATTAGGCATATTTTTGACCCAATTGTCTTTTGAAAAACATTTGAAAATGCAACTTGGACTAAAATTTTCAAATTAAAATCATTTAGCATGTTCAATTCAAAATTTAATCAAAAGACAACAAAATTATCCAAGAATAAAAAATTCATACAAGTGAACATCATCAAGCAAGTAACTGTGTAAAGCTAGCTTCTCAACCTAACCATGATGCAAACATTATTAAGGCAAAGTATCAGGATTGGATAAAATTATGAATTTAGAGTGCATTCTTTAAGCCAATTTCTCTTCTAATTATGTAAAATCTATCCTTGTCAAGTGGTTTAATGAAAATATCATCTAGTTGATGCAAGGTATTAACGAATTCAAGCACTGTATCACCTTTTTGCACATGATCTCTAATGAAGTGATGTCTAATTTCTATGTGCTTGGTTTTAAAATGTTGAATTGGATTTTTGGTGAGACAAATGGCACTAGTATTGTTGCATTTAATTCGAATATAATCCATGGTAATTTCGAAATCCTCTATTTGTTGTTTATCCATAAAATTTGGGCACAACAATTTCCCACGGATATGTTTTCTTCTTCAGTTGTGGATAAAGCAACACTATTTTGTTTCTTAGAGAACAATGATATGAGCATGTTTCCATGAAATTAACAAGTATTTTCCTATCAATTTTACATCCACCAAAATCCGCATCCGAATAAGCATGCAAGACGAGAGATGATTTTTTTGGATACCATAAGCCTAGATTAGGAGTGTCTCTAAGGTATCTAAAGATTCTTTTCATGGCAACTATATGTGACTCCCTTAGTGATGATTAGTATCTGGCACGTAGGCATACACTAAACATTATGTCAGGTCTACTTGCGGTAAGATATAGCAATGAACCGATCATAGACCTATAAAGTTTAGAGTCAACAATTTTACCTCCTTTATCCCTTTCAAGCTTTGTTGAAGTACTCATAGGTGTGGAATAAGGCTTTGCTTCATCCATTTTGAACCTCTTGGGTAATTCCTTGGTGTACTTTGCTTGCTTAATGAAAATGCCATCTTTTGTTTGTTTAATTTTTAGCCCAAGAATAATGTCAATTCTCACATCATGCTTATCTTAAACTCACCTTGCATTAACTTATAAAATTCTTGACAAAGAGATTCATTAGTAGCAATAAAGATAATGTCATCAACATAAACTTGAATCACTAAAATGTCCTTGTTTTTTACTTTTATAAATAGAGGTTCGTCTACATTGCCTCTATTAACACCTTTTTCAATTAAAAATTTTGAGTCTCTCATACCATGCCCTAGATGCTTGCTTTAGTCCATACAAAGCTTTTAAAAGTTTAAAAACATGATCGGGAAAATGGGGATTTTTAAAATCGGGAGGTTGCTCAACATAAACTTCCTCATTAATGAAAACATTTAAAAAGGCACTTTTGACATCCATTTGATACAACTTGAAATTGTTAAAGCATGTAAAAGCTAGAAGTATTCTAATGGCCTCTAGTCTAGCTACGGGGGCATAAGTTTCATCGTAATCAATTCCTTCTTCTTGACTATATCCTTAAGCTACTAATCTAGCCTTATTTCTAACTATTATTCCATTCTCATCAAGTCTGCTCCTAAAAACCCATTTAGTACCTACAATGGGATAATTACTAGGTCTCTCTACTAAATTCCAAACTTTGCTCCTTTCAAATTAGTTTAACTCCTCTTGCATAGCCATGATCTAACTATCATCTTTTAGAGCCTCATCTAAATTCTTGGGTTCAATTTGTGAAAGAAAAGCTATGCAATTGCATGTATTTCTAAGAGATGATCTAGTTCTTACCCTTTGCTTAGGATCACCAATTATCTCGCCTTCTTTGACATAAGTCAACTCTCTAGAATGATTTCTTTCCCTTTCTACTTAAGTTGGCTCATGTAGTTCTTCCTCTTTTGGAGCTTCTTGATTTTGGCATTGCATGTCCTTGTTCCTTATGTGATGCTTGTTCTTGGTAAATCTCTACATCATCATTATCAAGAGACATTTCTCAAGGTTAAGTTAGGTTCATCAAATATAACATGTATTAACTCTTCAACAACCAAAGTTATCTTATTAAACACTCTATAAGCTTTGGAATTTGTTAAATAACCAAGAAAAATTCCTTCATCATTTTTTGCATCAAATTTACCAAGATTATCCTTTCCATTATTTAATACAAAACATTTGCATACAAAAGTTTGAAAGTAGCTAATGTTAGGTTTTCTTCCTTTAAAAAGTTCATATGGAGTTTTCTTTAAGATTGGCCTAACCATAGCTCTATT
>JBBYHK010000020.1:11003322-11014715 GCA_038382065.1 Adansonia grandidieri | reverse complement strand
GTTATCCAAAAATCTTATATACTAAATAGGAAGTTAATTATATGCCAATTTACCTTGTTCTATTTTCGCATGCAAGGCTTCTCGTTAATTAAGCATATGTATATGTCTCTGTTGAATTTCAGGTAAAATGCACCAGTAATGCAGCCTGTTCGGGAAACCCTGCGACCGTAGTAATCACTGATGAATGCCCTGGCTGTGTTTCGGAGTCCGTTCATTTCGATTTAAGTGGTACTTCTTTTGGTGCCATGGCAAAGTCTGGTGAGGCTGAGCAGCTCCGTAACGCTGGCGTCTTGCAGATTCAATATAGAAAGTAAGAGTCTACATCCAAATGCACGACATTATTTGTACAGTTTCTTACGTTCAGTGGAAAAAGAGAAAATGTGAAGGAGAAAAATTTTATAGACTTGAGGAAATGGCTTGCAAAGTTGAAGAATTTAATCTTCGTTTCTCTATCCAATATCCAAATGCTTCAATTTTCTAATTATTCTTTTTGTTGACGAAATGGCTTGCAGAGTTGAATGTAACTATCCTGGAACGACCATTGCATTTCACGTTGATTCCGGTTCCAACTCTAACTATTTCGCCACCTTAATTGAATATGAGGATGGTGATGGTGACCTTGCTTCGGTTGAACTTAAACAGGCGGTTGACTCTGACTCCTGGCAACCCATGCAACAATCCTGGGGTGCAGTCTGGAAACTTGACGCCGGTTCCAGTCTGCAGGCTCCATTCTCACTCAGGCTAACGTCACTCGATTCTCGCCAGACCATTGTGGCAAGTGGTGTCATTCCTGCTGGTTGGGAACCCGGCAAAACCTATAGATCAGTTGTTAACTTTAAACCCTAATCCGTATCTATATAATTAGTATAAATTAAATATACGTATGCCAATGTAATGTTTGCGAAATTTATGTCAACATGATATTCTTCCGAGTGTTGATTCTTGATCAGATATGTTTTTGGGAGAATTATTATTAAGAAATTAATATAATATAGTTTAATCGTGTGACTAATTTCGAGTATTCCCCCTTTTTCTTTACGTGTAGAGAAATTAAGTAATATTTAAATGTGAGACCACGTACGGTACTGATATATATATATATATATATAATGTACAAAAAAATAATTATATAATAGGTTGGGTGACAATTCTTAAAAAAAAAAAAAAAAAGGGAAAATTACTTCATTAACTATTTGAGTAACAAACTTTTCAATATATTCAATAATTTGAGATAAATGTTTATTATTAAATTAATTAAAATTTTGAATTTTTTTTTCTTTGAAGTGGAAGAACATACACTAATCAATTGAGTTAAATGTTTAACTCAAATGTTCGTGTGTAAGAAAAATACTTTTATTAAAATATTGAATAAAAACTGTTAAATAATTTATTAACAAAACCGTGTGACTGAAACTTGAAATAATGACTTCTTTTAAAGTAAATTATATTTATTTCACTTATTATTCAATACATAAATTATTTCTTTCATCAAATAATATATAAAATAATTAACACAATATGAGCATGTGAAATTTATTTAAATTTATAATACTTTAAAAGCACACAAAAAATAAAACGATTACAAACATACTAATTCCTCTCTATCTTTTTTATTTATATTTATATTTATTTTCTTTCTCCCTTCTTTTTTTTCCTTCTTTACTTTCTTTCCTATGTTGGCACTAGAGCAATTTGTGTAGTCAAATATATATATATATATATATGTTAGATATAGACTATATATAAATATATTCACAAACTTAAATGTGAATCTCAGAAATATGTCAGCTACTGTGTATATCATATTGTGTTATATATGATTTATTTTCTTATAAATATTTTCTATCCATAAAGATATATGATACATTTTCCATCTATATATATATGACACATATTCTTAAGAATTAAAAATCACATGGATCGAATGTAACTGGATATATACGTGCTCAATTGCTCATATCACAAATTTTAATTATTCTTTGCATCTGGTTTGAAATAATAAATCAATTGAAAAACTTCATTATTAATATATATGAGTTAATAATAATTCATAAAATAATACACAAAAATGAGACGTACAATCGATGAAGAGTGATATTTTGGATGAAAATTCTAATTTCAAATAATCATACTGTTTAATAAATTCGGTAATTCATATATATTCGATAATATGTACATGTTTCTTATCTCATGTTTTTTAAGTGTTAATAATTAAATATTAATATAATATAAATTACACATATAAATACGATATAATATTTAATTTATTATATTTATTAAATTAATTTTATATTCATAAAATATGTTATATTTAAAATGCATCTAAATTATCATATCATTGAATCTGTGGCCTTGTTTAATTATCATAAAAATGGAGAATCAATTTTCATAAATACCCCGCAGGCGGCGGTGATTAAAGCGAGTCCAGAAATCCCTCACGCGCTCACAATTTTCCAAGCGTAAAGTTCAATGCACACGTGCTATATTAAGGAGTTTCCATTCAAACTCGAGTCCCGCGCACCATATTATCGTTCCCTCTGAGCAACGACTCGTTCGTGGTCCCAAACCTCATAACTTTCTTGTTCTCAATACCCATCCGCTTGGCGGGAATCTTGGAAGGCAGCGATGGCGCGGCCACTGACTGCGAACGTTTCCTGTACAAGCCCCTTATCTTGGTCGGAGTCTTTCTCATGCTTGTCTCTTTGACAAGCTTTATAGGGGCCGGCTGCCGCATGCCAGGACTGCTCTGGCTCTATCTCGTCTTCATGTTTCTCCTCATCTTAGACGGCGTCTTTTTCACCGTTTTCGCTTGTTTTGTGACTTATAAAGGCGCTGGGAGTTTGTTATCCGGGACTGGATATAAAGAGTACAAGCTTGGGGATTATTCTAACTGGATTCAAAATAGAGCGAACAGCGATGGGAATTGGTAGAAGATTAAGAGCTGTTTGGTTGAATCCAAGATTTGCACCGATTTCAGTCACACGTTTTGGAATCATACTCTCGAGAGGTCGCAAAAACAGCCCTTGAATTCTCTTCAGGTACAATTTTTTTCGTTCTTTCAAATTTTTATGAGATCTCGACAGTGTTATTAGTTTTATAAGTTTTTTTTTTATATTAAATGCAGTCCGGTTGCTGTAAGCCGCCAAACGAATGTGGGATTACGTACATGAAACCAACATATTGGATGGAGCAGAAAGGGGTGATTAAGAATCCTGATTGCAGAGCATGGGATAATGATCAAAATGTTCTATGCTTCGATTGCCAATAATGCAAGGCTGGGGTTTTAGACACCATCCAGAATTCCTGGAAGAAGATTGGCCGTTTTAATATCATATTTCTGATATTGCTCATCATTATATATGCCGTCGGTTGCTGTGCTTTGATGAGAGGTGATCCGACTGACTATCATCGAGGGTTGAAGCCCTGAACAACTGTTTTTATTTATTCGTATAGGTCTAGATAGGGGGATTAGGATGGTTGTTTTGGTGGATACTTCGTTTATTTATTGCTGGTTCTGTGTCTTCTTCAATAATCGTATGATCAATAATTAGGCATTCAATTGTATAAATAGCTTTCTAATTTTAGCCCACTTTTGGAGCATTTCTAATCTTGCATTCGGTTCAAGCCGCAAGCCTAATTATGGTTTGGGCTTCGTACAATCCTCACCGGTTAACCCATTTTTTTTCAATAATTTCCGGTCCATTATTTTTTGTTGCCATCCAATTATCATCTTTGATGAAAAATTAAGAGTTGGTCGAATCGATTTAATTCAGAATTAAAAGTTTATTTACTTTGACAATAAAATATAAGATTGGCAACGTTTGAAAAGATTTAAAATTGGTTTAATAAATAAAAAAAATTATAGAAAATAAAAAAAATATTATTTTTAAATTTTTTAAAAAATATTTATTATAGGTGATGATATGTGAACCATATAACCTATTAGATTTAAATTAAAAACCTTACCACTAAATCAATATGTACATTCTTATCCTTATTTATTATGTTTATTACTTATTTAACATTAAAATTATTTTCATATTTAAAATTATTTTAATTTAAAATAGCTAGTTCAATTGACCTAACCAGTTAAATCAATAATTGAAAATCATATCGATTTAACCTTTAATAATTTTTTTAACCTTATTTATCGTCTTTAATTCCATCATTTGAAGGTTAGAATGAAATGAAGCATATGATATTAGGAGCATTTTATTGCTTATCAGAAATGATAACATAATGCAGCTGAACAGTAAGGTTCGAAATTTGTACTTAAGCAAAAATAATTGCAATTCAGCTTGTGAAACACAATAGGAAATATGCTGATGGAATGCAACTTTATACCTCAAAATGCCTTGAAAGTATTGTTGACTACAACAACTGCGCTATGCTCGGCATTGAAATGTTTAAAAGATGAAACATAAAACATATAAACTGCTTTATTACAAGAGGCCAATTTAAGCTGAACAGGGCCAAATATATAGTATTTACCGTCTCCTTGAATAATAATTTTGTTTACAAACCAATGGCTATTGACACTAGATCTCTAATGAAATGTTAGGTGGCTGCGATCAACCTATATATAGCATCAAACTTAATCATATTTACATTAAAATCATCGAGGAATGGTTCAAATTATCGACGTGAATTTCTTGAGCTCAAATGCAGCTGATGGACATGGCCTGGCAGGGCCTTGCACTAACCAAGAGTCCTCTTTGCTTAATCACTACTTAATTGACTAGCTAGTTCGGCTTTGGGGAATGCTTTGAATCAAAGCAAAACAAGGATCATTGATTGATTAGAGAGACTAAAACCCACTGCCATACTGATCAAAGCCAAAGTCATTGCTTAGCCAGGAGTACTTCACTGACCAGCTAATTCATTGCGTCTAATAATTAACTACGAACTTGGTATAAATTCTCTTAAATCTAAACATTTAAAGAAAGTTTTCGTTATTATATATATATATATATATATATATATATATACGCACACACACACACACACACATACTAATATATTGAGCTTCAAATTGCCCAACTAATTAAAGCAATTATAACTTAATGCTTACTTGATGATTCATTTTTCTAGATGTGCAATAAAGGACTGATGATATGTTATTTTGAATTACCAGCAGCTTGATTAAGGAATTTAATTAGCATGAGGATTAAGTCTTGCAGCTAATGATATGTTTTTAACCCTCTCATTTTCCTCCAAAAAGAAGGGTTTTGAAAATAATAATAGGTAATGATCATAATGATGTGTAAGAGTATAAAAATTTTGTGGAAAAGTAGATTGAACCAACCGACAGAGAATGGGGAATTGCATGGGCTTAGTGTTTCTTGGCTTGGAATTGAAGGGATATGAAAAGCTATGGCAGTTAGAACCACTATCTCTTTAATCTCTCGCACTCATCGCTCATTCACTCTTTCCTTCTCACACAATATGCATTGACAGACACAAAAAGAACTCACGCTCACTGGTTGTAGGGAACTCCGTTGGTTTTCGTGATACTTTTTTGACCGGCGGCGGCGCCAACAGCACCACTACAGAGCCGTAGAAAAAGTCTCTTACCCTCTCACTCTCCAACCACTTGTTACCACACTCCTCAACTCTTCATTGCTTTCTTCTTTTCTAATCTATTTTTCATCCACAAAAACCAATAAGCCATTACTCTTACTAAAAACTAGGACCAGTACTACCTCTTTTCACCACATAACTCTGCAACAACCTTGCAATATACATGAACAAACAACCACCCTTTTCCCCAATTCTTCTTTCAGTACTTCGTTGAATTACCCGTCTTTTTGTTTTTTGTTTTTTTTTTTTTTTCCTTTCGTTGTATGGCTTTCATTGTGAATCAGCACTCAACTTTCAAACACTTCTGTAAAATTTGCAAGAGAGGATTTGGGTGTGGGAGAGCGCTCGGAGGGCATATGAGAGCGCATGGAATAGGCAACGAAAGCTGGCGTATTGACGACGATGACCCCGCCAGTCATTGGGAAGACAAATTAGGAGGGAATACGCCGCCTAGCAGCAAGCGCTACTCATTAAGTGCAAACCCTAATCGGTTAAAGAGCTGCAGGGTTTGTGAGAATTGTGGGAAGGAATTTTGGTCATGGAAATCTTTCCTTGAGCATGGTAAATGTAGTTCTGAGGACGCTGAATCACTTGTGTCCTCGCCAGGGTCAGACGGCAACGATGGCGTCACGAGGAGAGGGTGCGGTTGGTCTAAAAGGAAGAGATCATTGAGAGCCAAGGGGGGTAATTTCAACTCCCATTGCTCATCAAGCGAAGAGGAAGGCCTTGCAAATTGCCTAATGATGTTATCTAACGCAACCGTTGATCCTTTTGTAACCGAGCCCGAGGAGTCTTGCGCTTCTGCCAGCAAAGTAGAGGAAAGAAAAAATGCATTGAATTTCATTGCTCCTATTGCATGTTCGGTACCTATGGCAATGGACAAGGCCAAAGGCGTAGCCAAAGGGCTGTTTGAGTGCAAAGCATGCAAGAAAGTGTTCAATTCGCATCAAGCATTGGGTGGACATAGAGCTAGTCACAAGAACGTTAAGGGATGTTTCGCAGCCCGGGTTGATCGTCTAGATGATAGTCAAGCTTATGAAGACAACGTTGTTATCAGACACGAAGAATTTTTCCCTACAAAATCAACGTCAACTGTGGAATTTGATCAAGGAACTAGTATTCCTTTGGCCTCTAAATCGAAGAGGAAATCGAAAGTACACGAATGTTCAATCTGTCACCGGGTTTTTTCATCCGGACAAGCATTGGGAGGGCATAAAAGATGTCATTGGATCACTTCAAATGCAATTGACACTTCCCCTTTGGCTAAGTTTCATCAGTTTCAAGATCACATGGAGCAGATTCTGCAAAGACCAAAGCTCATTGACAATTCTGAGCCGCTTGATCTCAATCTTCCTGCGCCGGCTAATGATCTTGTACGCTAGAACCCCATTAATCCTTCAAGTTTTGATGTTTGTACAGAAATGTATTTGCAGCATTGGACAAGCGTTGATGCCAAAGAAAAAGAAGATAATCAACACCAACTGCAAGCATACAGTTATAACAACAATCACAAGAACAATAATTGTAATAGTTCTACGAGAAATGCGGACAACGAAGCAGACGGCAAGGTGAAGTTAGAAAAACTTAGCGAACTAACGGACAGCAATATGAGTGGAGGTTCAACTCCATGGCAGCAAGTTGGGATTGGTTCAACTACCAATGTTGGCTCTGAGTTCTCCTTAAATTTTGTGATGCATTTGTAAAAGGTGAAAATGAAGTGCACAAAACTGGTTTTGTCAACTTCGTGTTCTCTTTGCTTCTGTCTCTGGTACGGTGTTCAAGCAGCTTCCGTTTCAATTAATTTCTTAAAATTAATTCCTCAAAGTAATTTCCAAACTTTTGTTTATCAATTAGGGGTGTGTCACGCAAAAAGAAAAAAAAAAGTAGTGCTGGCATGTTGGACGGTCCAAATGGCCAATTGGTACAACGCAAGAGTTTAGTATGTACTTGGTTAGATAGAAAGATAGAAGGATGAATAGAGCGGAATAGAAAAGTGAAACATAAATAAATTTTAGATGTATTTGGTTAGAAAAAAAATTAAAAAAATAAGATTATGAAGATTATCATTTTTATATTTATTAATAAAAATAAATATTTTTAAATTAAAAATAAAAGAGAAAAAATAAGAGTAGTGTATGTTATATGTATATATTTATAAGATTATCTATTATTTTTAAATTTTAAATTTTATTTTAATTTTTAATAGGTATAATGATAAAACAATATATATTTTATTTTTTTTCTTTTTTTAATCATATCAAGTACCGAGAAGAAAGAAAATTATTTTTTTTACTTTTTTTATCTTTCTTATTAAGCACAATAATGAAAAAAATTATTTTTTTTTTATTTTTCTCCTCTTTCAAGTTTTCATCTCTCTAGATTTTGTTTCACCTTACCCAGCAAAGTCTTAGAGTTAATCAAGTAAGATGAAGATTTTTAAATTTGATTTGTTTTTGTTAGGCTAAATCAGTAACCATAAATCATGAAAGAAGGAAAGAGTAGCCAATGATTCTTGTTTGGGGCTTAATTTCCAACTTTGGGGACAAAAGCAAATTACAGGAAAGATTTGTAGCCTTATTAAGTATCTTCAAGTGGAATCTTCATAAAAGAGTGCCTGCCATTACTTGTTTGACTTTGGAACTAGGCCACTTCATCAACTAGCAAGTAAATGCAATTAGAAAATTAATTGAGTGGTTTGGTTGGATTCTCCATCTAATGTGGTTGGCTATGTTATTTTTTTATAATATATATTAAATATATATTTTTATTTGACACTCACATAAAAATTAAATTAATTTAAATTGTTAATCTTGAAATTATATGGATTATTTACATGCAATTCATGAAAGTCAATACTGACACAAAATTTACTACATCGTGGAGATAATTAATGCAGCATGTCGTTCATAATTAATTAATTACATTCAAAGTTGAAACCTCTTTTTTTTTTTAATTACGGGCAGTTGTTTTCATGATTGTAAATAGTACAATAAATTATTGTAAAAAAGATGACTAGGTAATATGAAGCTGGAATGGGTCCAAAGTTGAAAGAAATTATCAAAATATATATCATTCAATTAGTGGTAAGTTAATTCTTGGGCAAGCTCCTATCAGCAACTTCAAGCATGAGGTGTCCGAGTTTGGATCACCCTTTGCTTGGATTTGCCCTCTTGCAGTCTGGCCCCTGGCCCTGGATTGAGACTTAACCGGCGACAAATGCGCCATCGGTGAGAATTAGCGAACTACGAGTTATAGGTTTACAGCAACTTATCATCATTTTGATGATCAGTATTCTGAAATTCTTAATTATTTCATGTGATCATAGGAGAACACCTTTTACTTTCCTACCCAATCTGATCAATTACTCATTAACGAAACTTCCCCAGCATGACACCAGCAGGGAATGCGTCCAAAATGCACCCAATTTTTTTATGATTATTAACTGTATATTCAGTGGGTCTTGAATTGGACAGGGTCACAGTACTGCAATATGCATCCAACCTCAACTAGCTAGGTCTTTATTCATCACTAAATTTTGTCATTTTTAAGTTATATCCTAAAGAAACCCAATAATACAAGCAATCCCTTTACTATTTGTCCGAACAAGCATGGAAGTTGCTCATATCTGTAAAAAAAACAGTTGAACTGCCTATCAAAATAAATCAGAAATGACTTATCAAATAAAAATTCCCATATTAATTCATGATAGAACGAAATATCTCTTTAATGAAAACTTACACCCGAATGATTTGCAAATATATTAGTTCATAGCTTGAAATCGAGTCATTCCATTTGTGAAAGTTTGAACCAGTTTGGATATGTTCAACCTATCCCTTTTCGATGAAACTAGCAAAACTTTAGATAGGCACTGCAATTGCATTGTAAGGTAATTAATGATTTAAGTGTAACTGTAATTAAACAGATTTAAAGTTTTTATCCTAAATTACTAGGGTTTAATTGCAATTGTGGAGTGCATTCTCAACTATAAAATCTATAATAATATCATTAAGCCTGATTATCGGATCCAAAATTGATCTTGGTGACATGAGATAGCAGTTCTGAGATGATGATGGAGCGATGTTGGATGAATGCGATATGTCGAACCGGTGCAGCCAACCTAAGCTACATAATGGAGCATGTACAAGGTAGAAGCTACTGCTAGTAAAAAAAAAAAGGGTCTGCCGTCTGGGGTCTGCCGTGGGGATCATTAAAGGGTATATTGACGCTGAACTCAAAGTTCAGTTATAAAGTTATCGCTCAAAAGTAACGTCAACATATTTAGAATTTAAATTTTAAAATTTAAGATCTTTCTTTCGTTCTCAGACTCGGACCTCTATTATATAAAAAAAGAGTACCTCAACGCTCGCAGCACTTCCAGTAGTATCATATTGAGCACTGGGATTTTGAAGTAATGTTTTAAAACACGTGTTTTGTCCACATAATGAATGGGGAGGCAGTCAGTAGGACTGGGACTGGGTCTTCCAAACCCTAACAAAATGGCATTTACTACCCCGTAGAAAACTCCAAACTCAAAGGCAGGAGGTTAGTTTCCTGCCCATTTCCCCACCCTTCATTTCCATCGGACATTTCAACAAAAAGATCCAAAATTGAAGGAAAGTTAACCCCAACAAAGTTGACATTATTGTACTGCATTAACTTATTATTATTTTTATTAATTTACAATCTTATATTTGATGCCAAAAACCAGAAAGAGCAGCAGTAGCCGCTCCAGCACCAGCAGCCATGCTAAAACTACCAGCACTGATAGGGGCAGGGCAGTGTTGGTAGAGCCCCACACCTTGTCTCTTAGTTTCAGATTCTGCTTCATCGTTACATCGAACCCGGCAGAGCAGTTCTCTTGACTTGTACAAGCAAACTGCAAAAGCAGGTTTTTTTGTTAAAACTGGTAACAAAAGGCAGTTTAGGAGGTGTCGATTAGGAAACGGGCAAAGTCTTCGCATGTTACATGTCGCTCTTTCTCTCTTCATGCATACGCTTTTACTAAATTACTATTTATTGACATTTGCCGTTTTAACTTAAGAGAAAGTAAATTACCCTTTAATCAAAAAACAAAAAAAATAAATCCCATTTGCTATTTTTATTCTAATTTTGTTATATATATGTATTTATCTCTTAGTGGAGGAATGCTTGTCACCTACTCTTTTTTTTTTTGAAGTTTTTCACTCTCTTTCCATGCTTCTTTAAAACTCTCTGACAGAGCCAGAATTTACAGCTTTTCAGACATACATAAACATATATACATAAACATGAAGCTTTGTCTTTGAACTGTTTATTGAACCTTGTTTCTTTGTGTTTTCGGCAATTGAGAAACATAAGCGCAAGCTATACTTGGAAAGCTTGACGAATGGAAGAGCTTTGGATGGTCATATGAGGTCTAACATGCTGGATCTTCCAATTCCTCCTAAAGTTGAAGAAAAAGAACGATCGGAAGTATCGCCTAATCAACTTAGCGAAGAGTCTGAGGCTGCTTCAGCTTCATATTCGTCTTCTTCATTGGAAGAAGGGGAAGAAAAAGGGCAGTTTTATGGGCTTAGAGAAAACCCGAAGAGAAGTATTCGCTTGGTAGATCCTGAATTTGTCGATGCTGGCTCTGTAGTTCTTCAAGGCAGAGAAGGTGAGACCGAGTCGGCTAAGAACCCAACTCGGAGACGATCGAAGCGGAGATGGAAATTAGTAAAGCATCATCAATATCTTCATCAACAACAAGAAGAAGAAACAAAGAAGCTTAAATTTAACTCCAACCAACCAAGTGAAGCCATGTCTTGGGCTGAGCCTGAACAGGTGAGTTCGAT
>JBBYHK010000020.1:10975160-11003222 GCA_038382065.1 Adansonia grandidieri | reverse complement strand
GTTCTGGATCAAGCATTCAAAGCCCAAAATAATGATTTTTCTCATTTATAACATGGCTCTCGGGTCTCTTCCCCCAGCCAACAAATCCTCTTTTTTCTGCGTTAAGGGAGGGCGAGCTGACACTGACACGGAATTGAGGACATCGAAGTGAGGCAGAGGGGGTGTTCAATCAGAACATCACCACCAACATTGTCATCTGCGTTCTCTCTGGTATGCTATTTTACAAAGATAAATCGAGACATGGGCCAACCAACAGTCTACCTACCAATTAAAAGGCATACAGCAAAACATTGATTAAAAGATAATGCAATTTATCTGATTCACGCTGTTTTCAACCTTGAGACCCAGCTTTCAATTGGAAAACTAAATTCAATTTTGGACTCTTGTTTATTTTATACATATATCCCCTGACGTGCACGCATCAAGCTCAAAGTAAAATTTCAATGTAATGATAGAACCTCTTCCCTCTTCCTAAAATGTTGTCTCTCAAAACATTTTACGTGTTAGGGATGGAAACTGTGGCCTGTGAACTCGAGCAAATGCAACAATATAGCACACACAAGAGAATCCTCAAACTGAAATTCCATAATTACTAGTTTTTGAAACCTCCTTCACCAAAGTATTCTGTTCTCGCTTTGCCTCAGAAGCAAGGTTTGAAACCTGCCAAATTAATGATTCCAAATAAGCAATAATTTAAAAGGAAATCAACTTGGTCATCCATGTTTATGGTTTATACAATTACAGATATTGGAATAAACTACGAATATATATATATATATATGTATATCTTAGGAAAAAAAAAGTACATATGCTGATATTCAGAAACTTTACCTGCAATCGAAATCGAGATACTTCTCTGTTTGAAAGTTCTCTGAGGATATCTTTCAATCCTGATGTGAAAGAAAATATGAGCGTTTTCCTAGCCACATAAACGTTGAAATCTTCAACGTACATAATTAAGAGTAATTGTATTTTAATACCTGCTGCTTGTCGTTCAATCTTATAAGCTGAGAGAATCACACTTTGGATCTGCTTGCCTGAATCAAAATTGAATATGTTCCAATGGGAGAAATCAGCCTCAAGAAGCAAAACTTAAATATTCCAATGCACTTCATTTAAATCAGAAACCTGAGTTTCATCCTGCCACGAATCAGTTCTTCTTCGGCTACTGATGCAATCTGCTGGAAACATCGATATTATATTATAAAATAATATTTCACAAAATGCTTGATTAAAGCATTTAAGTTAATATAAGACAATGATTAATTAGATTTTGAGTAGTACACAAAGTTTCAGTGTATCTTAATGTATATGTTAAATTTTCTTTTTTCCATGTTAATATCCATGAAAGAATAGGAACTAGATGTCAATGTACAGAAGGTCCATTAATAAAAAGAAACTTTTAAAGTAGTTATAGACATTACGGCCTGAACTCTTTGTTGAATGAAAGCTGTTTGAAAAATCAATTCTGCAATATGAAATTTTTTCCATTCCTGTGACTTAACCAATCTTCTCTGAACACATAATCCAGAGCCCTATTTAAAAACAGCTCAAGCATATCCTTGAACACAGTGAATTCTCCATTTTCATATTAAATAACATCCCATTTTTACCTTCAGATTATTATTAAATAAAGAAAAAAATGTTATGACTTACGAGTTTAACACAAAAATATTCTAGAATCAGCTGAAACTCCAAGGAAAAAAGTTCTCTTCCATTGACAAACACACATGTACAAACTATAGACTATACACAAATAGATGTCCAAAGTAACTAAAGTATGAAATGACACAATCACATGATAGAATACTTGTCAATAGTTCCTCAATTAAATCGAATAAGGGAAGTTTTACCTCCAACTTCTCACGTTCAGCCTTCAGGCGGTCAATTGACTGTCTCAGCTCCTTTACTCTAATATCAGCTTTGGAAAGCAAGGACTGCAACAACAAATGGTAGGAAGTAAAGATAGTGTTCGCTCGATGGGCCAGCCCACTAAAATCTGATAAACTTCAGAACGATGCTACCTGATCCAAGTGATTGCGTCAAAAACAATAAAAACTAACAAAAATAACACTCAATGGACCAAGACGTGCAAAAAACCAGGTAGAAAGGATAGAAAGGGGGCTCCATAAATCAGAACATATACAGAGAAACTATATTTGACTCACCTCTTCGCTCTGAAAAAGACGCAGTCTTTTAATACAGTAAACGTCTCGGCCCTGCAAATTGCAAGTAAACGAAACAATATCAATTACATTCAAATTCTAAATCCAGATTAAAAACAACTTAAGTAAGAGGGTGAAGAGAATTGCTTAGTATGTCACTTCAGGAATTATGCAAACTTAGCACTTGAGAGGTAGGAACATAAACCTACAAGATATCAAAGCGACAACTTTAATCAAGATCACTTCACTACTGTAGAAAATTTAAACTAGCCAATTAAAATTGGTTATGACGAAGCCGCACCTCTACATTGTTAAAAAGGAGCTAGTTTCAATAAATGACAAGTCAGGCCTATACATTTGTAAGTCCATTGACATTGTAGCAGCACTTTTGACATAAAAAAAGAAAGATAGAGATGGATTTAAAAGATGCTGCGGTTGCATGTACAACCTAAAAACGTAGAAACAGCCTAAAAATATTACAATACCATACTTTGCAGTATCAGGAATCCCAAGCCGACAGCAACACTACCCGTGATCAATGGATGCGAAGCTGCAATGTTAACTCCCTCTGCAACAAAAATGTCAAACCTCGATCCTTAAAAAATTAAAAATATATCCTCCAAATACAAACAGAATGAGCACAGCTGAATAGAGTCGATGGAACAGACCTTTCGCCAACTGCCATATTCTCATAAATAACAAGTTGAAACTTAACATATTCAAGTGAATCCTATCAATTAAAAAAAAAAAAACTAAATAAACTTCCATTTCTCCTAATTCTCGGTTTAAAAGATGAACAAAAAAATAATAATAATGAATTTGAGAAGTGTGCAATGGTTTGATTAAAATGAGCGGAGGAAGTAGAGCGAATTTCTGAGAGTCTAGATCTAGAAGCTTCGATTGTGGCGTTAATGTTCTGTTCGATGATCCTCTGGCATTGGAGAGCTTGCTCCACTGCGTAATCGATCCATGGAGCGGCTTGTTCAATAACTTGCGATTCTCTTTTAGAAGGGAAATCGCTGGGCGGCGGCGGTGGTGAATTAGGGTTCGGTTTATATTCTGGCGATTCAGATACCGTTGCCTTGGGGAGGTGATTGTTTTGCTGTCTCGGAAACCTTTCTCCTGGGCGAAATTTGTTTTGAGGCCGCGAAACCTGGACTGCTCTATTTTGGACTTTAAGGATCCGATAAAATCCCGCTTCATCTGATCATTTACTAAAATGCTCCCATCTCTTGTTTATTTGGTCAAATTAACTTTTTGACTTTTAATGTCACTCTTTCCTTTTGGTTTTTTTCTTTCTGTAATAATATTTTTCACTCATTTGTTTGTGGTTAATATTTATTGTCATTTATATCATGCATAAATGATCATTATTTTATGTTTTTAACATATATAATTATGTTAAAAATGGAGCAGCTTCGGCGCCCATTGACTTTCCAGCTTCATGTGTATACTCCAAAGTATGCCCATCGATACTCCGTTATATATTAGATGTTTTATTATTTTTTAATAAATTAATTTAAATACAAAAAGTTGGCATTGTCATTGTTGACAGGTACTAATTTTTTAAAAATAAATTTGTATTAATGAAAAAGTAGAACGTAAAAAGTTTAGTATATTTATATATTTGTTAAACAATAACTACAAGTTTCAATTGCTTTTATTTTTTTAATAAATCTATTTAATAAAAATATATAAAACCGAACATAATAATTTAAGTATCACAAATATTAATTATTTTAAATAAATTAGTATTACTAAAGTTAGGATATATAATATTAATTTTAAAGTGCTCATATTCTTATATTGCATGAGTAAAAAATAAAGCATTTAAATATATACATAAATAAATTTTTTTGTACTTTTCAAGCTTCTTGTCTTTAAATTTAATCAAAATAAAAAAAAAAAAACCGTATTCACTATGTGATTTAAAATTTTAGATATAACATTTATATTAAAGTATAGTTAATGTAATGATTTAATTTTTAAATAGATAAATTTATGGCTAAAATTGAATTATTATCATAAATTATGTAAAATATGAATTAATAAGATATGATATGAAAATAATAAAAAAATTATTAAAATATAGCAAGATGTAAGCATGAACATGCCATAATATAGGAATATGTAAAAATATAAATAAAATAAAATATTTTAAAATTATATAAATATAATCTTTTGAATATATAAAAAAGTTAATATAAACACAAACATCCGAGTTTTTCTCTTTTTTTTTTTTATATTCAAATATGTTAAACTCTACCTAAAATAAATTATTAGCATAAAAAATTATGGCAAACTAAGGCAAATTAGGTGAAGCGAGCAACTCTTCCAACTAAGCCCAATTAATTAATGAAAGAAACACTAAGCCCAATTAAGAACGGACTTCTTTTATTACAAGTTATAAAATTTAGAGATGGTTACATTATACTTTCAAAATATTTTAATATATATATTTTTAAAATAAAATTACAAAAGTTGATTTTTTGGATAAGCAATTTCTTATTTACACCAAAAGCAAATAAACTATTGCATCAAAACATTAATCATTTTCATGAAAGAGTTATTTCTTCTTATATTAAAACAACTTCATAAAAATTGCATATTTCTACAAAAATAATTACACTTCACTAAAAGAATAGTATTATTCAGTTAATGGATGCATAAACTCTAATACTATTTAAAGTTCTTATCGAATCAATTTTACAAATAAAGTAAATTAATGATATTACATAAAATTTTTAAAAATATTAATATCTATTATATTTTAAAAGTTTTTGAATGAAACAAATGTGATGAATTGGATAACATAATCTTGATTAATAAAATTATTTAAAAATTTTAAAAAACATTAATAATAATATAAAATTTAGGATAATTATGTTTTTGCAAATCAAAATTTTTCTCATTCAATCACGGAATTTGTTTGAATTATGATATTTTTAGATCAAACAAATTTAATTTAGAAAAGCGGTAATTATCTTTAATTAATAATTATACAATAATTACTCACCTATTTCATTTTTTCAATATTTAAATATTAAAAAATTACCTCATTCGTTTTCGTTTTACGGCTCAATTTAATTTAAGGGACGACACCTTTCTATAGAAGCGCGTGACCCGCATGTGAGCAGACATAAATCATTTGTACTTGCTTTACATGTACCCACACTTTCAGACGTTTAACGCTCACTTTTTCTCGACGGTTCTCTTGGTTTCCCCAATCTTCAAAGCCTCTTCCTCACCGCAATCATCCCTAATCCCTCTTTCTATCCTTTATCTTTACACTGGCGCTTTCCATCGAAAACCCTCGCGATCCATTTCCGTTCACCATGCTTACGCTCTCCTCGACACTCTCAAGCCACGTTCGCTTCCTGCTCCAGTCCTTGACTGAAGCCAACGCCGACTCAATTTTTCTAGAGCTCTGCCAGGTTTTCTCTTTCTCTATCGACTATTCCTTACTCACATACACCATTTCGGTAATTTTTTTGTTGCATTTCTAAAGATTTGTCTTGTCACTCAAAAAACCTAAAATTACGCAAAAGTTGACGTTCGATTTAATTTATGTTTATACAATTAGATTGACTTTTGTTCTCGTTGTAACTCACTGCTTGATCACGTTGTAATTCTTTCTCTATCCTATTAGCTAGCTTGGTGCGTTCTTATCCATAGGAATGTATATATATATATATATATATGTATGTATGCGTATATGTGTGTAAATGATATTAATATTCTGGAAGGTTGAAAATGAACTAACTCAAACGTGAGGATTTCTGTTGATTTTCTTAAAGAAAAACCCCTAGACTGTAGTCGATAGAATTTGTAGTTAATAATTTTATAAACAAATTCGGAATTTCCCGAATAAGTTTAGATTTAAAAGTTCATGGGTTAGAAAATGGTAATATTACGCTTATCAAGTCAAGCAAGCCAGTTTCTGGTTGTGTTAGTTTTACGGCTTATCTAACAATGAAGAGTGAATTTATCAAGATTTATGCACTTGTGTTAGGGTGTGAAAAGAGATATCAAGCAAATTGGGATTGGTGCTTTGATTTGATTCTTTTCAATTTAATGCAATTTTCTGGATAATATTTGTATGGCCTATATATTGTTGGCAGTTTGTTGAATATGGAACTGAGGGAAGTATTCTGGTGCTGCAAGCCTGTTTGGATTGCTTGAATTCTCACAAGACTGATTCAAACAACTTGCAATCTGGACAAGTTGTAGCCTCAATTTTTAGACATGCCATGGACAAGCCAAACTTTTGTACTGTCTTCTGTCAGTCACTAAGAAGTATTGATATCAGTGAGGATTTCTTGGAGAATTTCTCAAAAGCGATGCTGTTATCTGTTTCTGAAAAAATTGGGATTGGTCTTGCTTTATCTGATTCTGAAAATCCCGAGACAAGAATGTGTGGTAAGTTGCATTGTTTGATTGGGAATTGGTTCTTAAATGGATGTACTCTTGATTAGTTTTAGTTAGGTTCTTTGACAATGTTGATCAGAATGATGGAAGTGAAGCTTTTGAACCTTTCTAGGGAAGAATTTCTGTATTGCTCAGATCGAGGAATTGCACTCCAATCCTACCTCTTCTGATTCTTCTATACAAATTCAGAATACAGTTATGTTCCTCCAGTGCTCCGGTGCCCTTTCGAAGCACGTAGATTCCTTTATGCAGATGTTATCTCTAGTTCAAGCAAAAGATGTTGCGCAGTTTGTTTTGACTCCAATACTTTCAGATGAATTGCGTGAGGCTAATTTCTTAAGGTGCTGATATTTTGCATATAAGGCTTCTCTTCTCCTTTAAACCTGCAATTAAACATGAAAGTTTTGTTGTCTTGTTCTGTTCGTTTTTTTATCACGTTGTTTTAAGTCATTTTCTGTTCCTTTTCTTTTCTCTGCAGGAATATGGATCTCTTCAATGAATCTGTAGAAAATGATTTTGATTCTCTCTTAGCAGAAGTGGAGAAGGAAATGAGCATGGGAGATATCATTAAGGAACTAGGTTATGGATGCACCATTGATGCTGCACATTGCAAAGAGATTTTATCTCTTTGCTTACCTCTGACAGAGTTGACTATATCTAAGATACTTGGCACAATTACCCGCACTTATGTTGGTCTTGAGGACAACCAAACCACATTTTCAACATTTAGCCTGGCTCTTGGTTGCAGCACTTCATCAGATTTGCCTCCATTGAGCTCATGGAACATTGATGTTCTTATAAAAACCATAAAGCAACTTGTAAGTTTTTTGGTTCTTATTCTCTTTCAAATTACTATCTTCTATTTCTATATGGAACATATTTTCTTTATTTTTGTAATGCATGTGAATACAGGCACCTGGTACCAACTGGATTCAAGTTTTCGAACACCTGGATCACGAGGGGTTCTACATTCCTAATGAGGCAGCATTCTCTTTTTTCATGTCTGTATATCAACATTCATGCCAGGTATTGTTGATTTCATTTTATCATGTGTAAAGTCGCATGCATTTTGTATAGCTTTAGTTTTTTTTAATCATTATTTTTCATTTGCTTAATTTATCTGCGGAAGTTGTGCAGGAACCCTTCCCTCTCCATGCCATTTGTGGGTCTGTGTGGAAAAATATTGAAGGTCAGCTATCTTTTCTAAAATATACTGTATCAGCACCGCCAGATGTATTTACCTTTGCCCATTCTTCAAGGCTGCTGGTAAGAGCTAGCAAGTCTATTCTTTTCTTCTTCTTTTCACTGTGTTTGCAGTAAGAATAATGATCTATCTTGCAGGCCTATATGGATGCAGTGCACGGCCATAAACTTCACATTGGAAATGGAAATCATGCCTGGTTGTGTCTTGACCTCTTAGACGTGCTGTGTCAACTAGCTGAAAAGGGTCACGCCAGTTTTGTTCGATCAATGCTCGACTATCCTTTAAAACACTGCCCTGAAGTCCTGCTTCTTGGGATGGCACATGTTAATGTATATGTCCACAATATCACATATGTGATAATGATGCATTTTGTTTCTTTTTTGCGTATTAAACTTATGGTTTATAAATTTTGTATCTATGCTTGCAGACGGCTTATAATCTCCTGCAGCATGATGTGACTTCCACAGTTTTTCTAATTATAATTAAAAATGCCTTGGGTGCTGGTTTGATACGTCAACTTTGGCATGTGAACACTAATCTTGTCTTACGGGGATTTGTAGACGTACACAATACTGAGCCAGACAGTATGATTAGAATTTTGGAAATTTGTCAAGAGTTAAAGGTAAATTTGGATTTTCATCGATGTCTCTATCCTTCTGCATCACCTTTTAGGATAAACTTTTATGCTGCATCAAACTGCTCCCTATATCACATTCTTCCTCCCTTCTCTCTCTCTCTCTCTCTCTCTCTCTCTCTCTCTCTTCAAGTTCTCTCTAATAGTAATTTCATATTTATTGGCTGGAAAAATTGCTTCAAGATTTTTATTTGTTTATCTGTTTTCCTGTTTTCTATTTTGGTAATTTCTCTAGTTTCTTATTATATTTGCAGATTCTATCGTCAGTGTTGGAGATGATACCTTTTCCTTATGGCATCAGATTAGCGGTCCTTGCTTCCAGGAAAGAGGTTATAGATATTGAGAAGTGGTTGATTAGTAACCTGAATATGTATAAAGATGTTTTCTTTGAGGTAATATTGGGTCTTCCGCAAGCTTATATGATTACCGAAGCTAATTTGGTCGAAAGATGTTTTGGCTGAAATGCATTGCATGGTGCCATTTTCAGGAGTGCCTAAAGTTCTTGAAGGAGATACAATTTGGTGGATCACAAGAATTTTCTGCCAAACCCTTCCATCATACTACTGCTGTTTTAAATCTTTATTTGGAAGCTAGTGCTACCTTTTTCAAGGTTCTACATCTATTTGTTTGTTATTCTTGTGATGAAATGTGATGCACATTTGATATCTTTTTATTTGTACACTAACTGCTTTCCTTCTGTATGTTTCCTATGCAGTTCCTTAAAGCTAATGGTGGGGTGGTAGCCTCTGCTCAGCTTCTCGAGGAAATGGAAAGGTTGCATGCAACAATTATGGATTCTACTCCAAAGTTGGATTCTACTCCAAAGTTGGACAATGGTGGGGCAACAGTTTCCTCAACCTCTGATGGATGTGGAGATGATATTGAGGGTGAAGCAAATTCTTACTTACATGAAATGTTTCATGGTCATTTGACCATTGATGCGATGGTTCAAATGCTTGCACGATTCAAGGAATCTTCTGTGAAAAGGTATGTTGTTGCTGCATTATCATTCTTAAATTTTCCTTTGATTGTTCAAAATATTTTTCTAGCTTTGATAGTATATACTCTTGCTATGGGTATTCTTAATAGGTTATGTAATTATTTGAATTTCTATGCTTTTTTTTTTTTTTTTTTGGGTGAAGGAACTTGTTTCCTTTTATTTCACATTCTGTATCTGCTTTTAGATTTTTCATCATTTAAAAACTTGTCTTTTAAAAGAAATTTCATGTTTGAGACATGATATGGGCTGTTTAATACTGACAGGGAACAATTGATATTTGAGTGCATGATTGCGAATCTGTTTGAAGAATACAGATTTTTTCCCAAGTATCCTGAAAAAGAGCTCAAAATCGCTGCAGTTCTCTTTGGTGAGTTGTTATACAATAGAATCGTAATATACCAATTTGTACCTTAACTGTTAAGGCTGATACATTATCTATTTATTACATGTGTAGGTTTTTGTCACTGCTTGAGTTACATTGCAGTTGTAGTCTTCAAATTCTATCATGATCAATCTGGATAAATGTGTTTAAAAGTACATGTAGCATATGGAATAATAATAATAATAATTTGACTTGTCATATCTGCTATCTTTGTAGAACTTTAGTTGTCTAATCTATAATCCACTCATCATTTTGTTCGTTATGCGATGGTTGTGGATAATTATCAGGCTCTTTTAACAATCACCAGCTCAAGATACCCACTTTCTTTTTAGACTTATCTCATGCTTTTGGACATTTTTCAGGCTCTGCTATCAAGCAGCAACTTGTAACTCACCTCACCCTTGGAATTGCCCTGCGTGGTGTTCTAGATGCATTGCGTAAACCTGCAGATTCAAAAGTTTGTGTTATTTCTTAGCAAGAGTCTTTTCTTCTTTCTTGTCATTAGTTAATTGCCCAAAAAGGTTTAAAGAAATTCTTTAAATGGAGTAATTAAAGGAAAGCTGACATATCTGCATCTGCAGATGTTTTTGTTTGGAACCACGGCTTTGGAGCAGTTTGTGGATCGTCTGATTGAGTGGCCACAGTATTGCAACCATATTTTACAGATATCTCACCTGCATGCCACTCATTCAGAGCTTGTTGCTTTCATTGAACAAGCTCTTGCCAGGATTTCATCAGGGCACTTGGAGTCAGGTGGGAGCAACAACCCTCCTGTTCATCACCGAGCTTCCTCTCAGGCGACGTCAGGAAATGTGGAGGTAAATCCTGTTGTTTGTTTTTCCATCTGATAGAATTTAAATTTAGGAATATTAGGTTCACAAAATAAAAATTAACTTGGCCAAAATATTTATAAATATTACTATGTTTTGCTGTATATGAAGGATATCCGATTTTGTTTTCATTGAAGAGTTCAGTCGAATATGATGGCAGATACATGATATCTTGATGGTATCATTCAGGACTTGAGCTGTTAAACAAGTTATTCCCTCCTCTTTGAAGCTTGCACTGATGGTCTTTCTCTTTAGACCCATGTCTATAAATTTCAAAATCAAAAGACATGCTTTTCATTTGGTGCTATCAAACTAAAAATGGAAAAAAAAAAGGAATAAATGTACAATCCGTTTGGCTGGAGAAAAAAATGATCATAAATAATCAGCAGTGCTAATGATCTGATCACCATCGTAGTCGGATTCTCCAGTTATAGTGTTATCCTGGACTTCTGCTTTTTTTTTTATTTGCGTTATGCAAGTTGAGTAATTGTAGTCTTGTTTTCTAATACTTGAGTCACCATTGCAGTTAAATAGCTCAAGCATCATTCAGCCTGGTCCACAACTTTCTGCTCCACTTCAGCTTCCAAGACATGATAGTTCTCTTGATGACCGTAACAAAGCCCCTTCGGCATCATCTAATGATGTGAAACCATCTTCTGTAGGGCAGCCATCAGTTGCTTCCTTGAGTGATGCTTCTAGCATTCAGAAAGTATGCCTGGTGACTTCTTGTTTTTGCGATGCATGTGGAATTTTGTTCTCTAGAACTAATATTATTGCTAAAATTGCAGCCACAAACTGCAGCAACTGGTGCATCTTTGCTGTCTGCTTCCCCTGGTTATGTTCGTCCTTCTCGAGGAGTTACTTCTACTAGTAATAATTTTCCATAGCTTCATTGGGATTTTTTATTTACAGCCTTCCATAAAGCATGACATCGTTACAAGCTTACACAACAATCTTCCTTTTTTTAAAAAAAAAAAAATACAGGATTTGGCTCTGCTTTGAACATTGAAACACTAGTTGCTGCTGCTGAGAGAAGAGAGACACCCATAGAGGTTTTAAATGAACCTTTATCAGTATTCTATTCAAATTGTATTTGGAAAATTGTTTTAATATTTTCTTTATCAGAATGCATATCATAATTTTTTGATTTATGCTTCTGCAATCAACAGCTTGTAAACAATTAAAAATGTCATATTTATAGATGATGGTAGCTATGTAACCATATTTAATTTGTTCCGGGCTTTGCTGATTTGAAAGAAGAGGATTTAGAATTGGTTATGATGAATATGCCAAAGTCATTCAAGTTTAACTATTATTTGCAAACTGGCATGGTTTTGAACCATTAATGCGCATCTGCTGAGCTCAGGCTTACATAATTCGAAGGGGAAAGAGAGGATGAGCAGGTGGGTGGAAAGGTCGGAGAGTATCATTTCTCTACCTTGTTTGGGAGTGGATAGGGTAGAGCAAGTACTTATTTATGTGACATTCTCAGTTTACCCTGGTTTAAAGTTGCTAGAATAGCTTTTGAGGTAAAAAAAGAGACCATAAGCTAAAATCTTTTTAAGAAAAAGAGGAATACTTGACACTCAAATGCAGCAGAGAGCATTTAGAAAGTGGTCCTATTTTGGGCTTTGGTCCACGTCCAGACCCTCTCCCCCGCTTCAGTAGCTCCCAAACAATGTAGAGTAGACCCTTTCCTCTGTTCTAGTTCCCTTCCATGAAAGCAGGCTATTAATCCACCTACCGGTGATTAGGAAAATTTGAATTTTGCTTTATTGAAAATGTCACCTTGCTTTGGAACGTGGTCCTTCTGTAACTTTCTTATATATTTGCAGGCTCCTGCATCTGAGATTCAGGACAAGATTTCTTTCATAATTAATAATATTTCGGTTGCAAATATTGAAGCCAAAGCGAAAGAGTTCACTGAAACATTGAAAGAGCAGTATTATCCCTGGTTTGCCCAGTATATGGTTATGAAAAGGTCGAACTTTGATACTCTTCTTTTACACTGTTCATGCCTCTTTCCGTGTGGTTTGCATCTGATCATTCAACTGACAACTTTGTTTTCATATTTTTGTATCATTGAACTAAATCATGTATTTTATTGCAGAGCCAGCATTGAACCAAATTTTCATGATTTGTATTTGAAGTTCCTTGACAAAGTTAACTCAAAGGCTTTGCATAAAGAGATTATCCAGGCTACATATGAGAATTGCAAGGTTTCTGTCATTTAAGTAATTTAGCCTTGCATATTAATTTGACCAAATAAGAGACAAAAGTACTGATTATCCCGTATATTATATTAGGTTTTGTTGGGATCAGAGCTTATAAAATCAAGCTCGGAAGAGCGGTCATTGCTAAAAAATTTGGGTAGTTGGCTTGGGAAGTTAACAATTGGCCGGAATCAAGTTTTGAGGGCTCGTGAAATAGATCCCAAATCTCTGATTATAGAGGTACTTGTTTCTTAATTTAAACTTTTAGTTCATTGCATGCTATAAGGTTTCAGTTATTTATATGTCCGTCAAGGTCTATCTGATCTATTTATGGTCCACTGGTTATTTTGAATTTATCCTTTTAATTTTTATCTCATTTTCACTCTTTCCAGGCTTATGAGAAGGGGTTGATGATTGCAGTTATCCCATTTACTTCAAAGGTATGATCATTTTTATAATTAACTTGTTTTCTTCTGCTGAACTTAAATTGTGAATATTCACAAATCTGTTACTTTTTGCAGATTCTTGAGCCATGCCAAAGCAGTCTGGCATATCAACCTCCTAATCCCTGGACCATGGGCATTTTGGCATTATTAGCTGAGATTTATTCAATGCCAAACTTGAAAATGAATCTCAAGTTTGACATAGAGGTATTGACATATGCTTTAAGCATGCATATAAAGACAAGGTCTTTTTTCCTCATTATTCTAGCTTGCCTCACATGAGCTTGGTAATCTTTTAATTTATCCGCCTATTGTGTTCGTTTTGGTGATTTAGGTTCTATTCAAGAGCCTTGGTGTGGATATGAAGGACATCACACCTACTTCTCTTCTCAAGGATCGTAAAAGAGAACTTGAGGGGAATCCTGATTTCTCTAATAAAGATGTTGGAGCCTCCCAACCCCAGATGGTTGCGGAAGTTAAATCAGGAATAATTTCTTCACTTAATCATGTTGAACTACCTCATGAGGTGGCTAGTCCACCTAATCCTGGTGGCCATACTCATTTGGTAACTCAGGTTTGCCTTTTTTCAATTATTTGCCATTGCTGTTAGCAGTTAATTACATATGTGTTAATATGTTATTTCTTGGAGTTGTTTTAGTATGCTGGTCCCTTGCGTCTTTCTTCTGGTGCATTGGTGGAGGATGAAAAACTAGCAGCTTTAGGCTTGTCTGATCAGCTTCCTTCTGCACAAGGGCTATTTCAAGGCACTCCATCACTATCACCTTTTTCTGTTAGTCAGGTTTGACCATTTTTGTTTTCACTCTTCGATGTTCCTAGAATTATGAACTTTTTTGTTTATTCAGATTGTTGGTCCTCGTCTTCTTTGTAGCTTTCAACGCCAATACCTAACATTGGAACTCATGTTATTATCAATCAGAAACTAAGTGCGCTTGGCTTGCACTTGCATTTTCAGAGGTATGATTCCGTTTGTCATATTGTTTCCTGCTTCTTGTACACATCCTTGGTGCCTTGGTGAACACTTCATATAACGTGTTGCAGGATGGTTCCAATTGCAATGGATAGAGCTATTAAAGAGATTGTAGCTGGTATTGTTCAGCGCAGTGTTTCTATAGCAACTCAAACAACAAAGGAGCTTGTTTTAAAGGTCTGAAAAGTGATCTCAATACAGCTTTAGATCCAACTACTTTTAAGTTGGTTCATTTCATTTTGTTTGGCCAATAAGATGACTTCCCAGTTGTTTTCTCCCATTAACAGCTCCCCTGCCTTAGGCTTATTTTAAAAAATTGGCGTTGTTACTACTCTTCTGCATTTTCAAGTATTGTTCTTATAAAAGTTCAATTTTGATTTTCCTGCTCATCAATTTATAGCTTATATTTCTTCTCACAATCATTGGATAGCATTTTCTTTCAAGTTTCTGTTCACATGGTTTAGAATCGTCTCCTTCTAGTTATTGGGAAACAGAGGCATCTTCCTTAAAAATGCCTGGGAATCATCTTGGAAAGTTTACAACCACCTTTTTGAATAAGATATCCAGTCGATGTTCTTGGTCTAATATCACTTTAATTCAATGCAATTTAGGATTATGCTATGGAATCAGATGAGACGCGGATCTATAATGCAGCACACTTGATGGTAGCAAGTTTGGCTGGAAGTCTGGCACACGTAACGTGCAAGGTTTTATCTCATAACAACTTTTTGAGTTATTATTTTCTTTATTCCATACCTTCTTAACTTATCCATATGGTTTTAATCTCACTTTGTGGTTTTCTAGGAACCTTTACGTGGCTCTATATTAAGTCAACTGAGGAATTCAGTTCAGGGTTTGAATGTTGGGAGTGATCTCCTGGAACAAGCTGTTCAGCTTGTTACAAATGATAACCTTGATCTTGGCTGTGCAGTCATTGAACAAGCTGCTACTGATAAGGTCTGATTGTTGCCTTTGATCTCTAGAGTATTTGTGCACGCATGATCATTGAGAAAGTGTTACAGATAGGTTTGATCTAGCTTTAATAGATTGGTTCCTAAGTTTATTTTTTTTAATCTTTATAAATCTCATGGATTTAGTTCATAAATAAGGTTCTTTAGTGACTCTAAATGCACCAAGAGAATGTTTCTAATGCAAGACTTAAAGTTGCCATGGCCCTTCTCTTATTTACAATTATAGTTAGATATAGGTTTCTAGGCTTCCTTCTTCTGAGTAATGCATGGTTCATATGCGCGTTTTCTTTGAATGGATGAAAGTTCTCTGCTGCATTGAGATGGACTTTTAGTAAAAGGCATTTAGTCAATGGGTTTGACTAATCTTCTATTCTTCCTAGTTCTAACTTTTATCCTTTTTCCCTTTTGACTTCAATATATAGGCAATACAAACCATTGATGGAGAAATAGCTAATCAACTTGCTTTGAGAAGAAAGCATAGGGATACAGCTTTTTTTGATCCAAGCATGTATGGACAAGGTTCTATAGGTGTGGTGCCTGAGGCTCTTCGACCTAAACCAGGTCACTTGTCTCTATCTCAGCAGCGAGTTTATGAGGTAGTCATATTAGTCATTTGCTCTAAGATTGCTTTGGTTTTCAGGAAAAACGCACTGAGAATAAGCTACCTCTCCTTTTGTTTTTCCTTTCTATGTTTTAGGACTTTGTTCGGCTTCCTTGGCAAAATCAAGCTGGCCAGACCTCGCATTCTATGTCTGCAGGTCCTTCAAGCTTATCTGTTGATACTGGTCTAAACAGCACATTTGGTTCTACTTCAGGGCAAGTTACCCCTGGTTACACGTCTGGCCCAGGAAACTTGGGACAATTGGATGTTGCTTCTGAGGCAATTGAAACTACGTCAGCTGCCCTTTTGAGGTGTTTTATCTTAAGTGCTACTTTGGTCTTTTTGATTTTTTTTTTCTGGTTTCCTTGCTGATCTATCTGAATATCTTTTTGTCTCAGTGCTTCCTCGATTCATATCGGCTCAGGAGCTGGTCTTACACAGCAGACTACTGAAAACGATTCCCTTAATGCTTCATTCCCTTCATCAACATCAGCCTCTGAGTTACTTCCAGTGGATAGCACTGATGCTCTGAAAGTTAGAAAACTTTATGGATGAACTTTTATCCGGGTAGACTCAATTTTTTTTTTAACTGACACATACTTCCAACTTGTTGCTAGGAATTTGGACCTACATCTCAGCCGTTACCTTCACCTGCTGCCACTGAGCGTCTTGGAAGTAGCATCTCAGAGACTTCGCTGAGCACAAGGGATGCATTGGATAAATATCAGATTGTTGCTCAGAAGGTTGAATAACACTTTTTTCTTCTTTCCTTCTTTCCCTACTTATTCCGTTGTCTTTTGGGGTCTGGGAGAAATTTGTCAGATCAGCGAACGAGTCTGGTGTCTGACCAGAACAAGTGTGTTTGTATATTCATGGCGGATAAAATGCCACTTCATGATCTTCTACTGCCTTTATTTATTTTCCTTTTTCACTACTCAGTTGTTGTGGGAGCTGCTTAATGTTATCTACAATGATCTTAATAGTTGTAACTTTTCAATTATTGATTCTTCTCTCAAGAAAGATTAGCATACAACAGGGAACATAGTTTCTGACGAGAGAGTGGGGAGGAGATCTCTTAGCTATAGAGCTGTGATTCTTCTTAATCTTGTGTTCTTACTACTTGAGTTTGACTTTTATCTTTTAGACACTGAAATCTTGCGAAAATATGTTTTGACTTTCTGGTCAAATGTTTTCAGTTGGAAAATTTGGTGACGAGTGATGGTAGAGAAGCTGACATTCAGGTATTTTTAACCTTCTGCTTTTATGTACTGCAGCTATTTATTATATTATTGATATATTGGTCCATAAATATCCCATTGCAACCTGTTCACCCCATCTATCTGTCTCTTCTGCTTTTATTTTCCCTCATGGCACCTTCTTTCCAGAAATGAATTTTCATTTTTGTTTGGTTATATTATTTGAACGAAGATTTATTATTTTTCTTGACATTTTTCTATTTTAGGGAGTGATCTCTGAAGTGCCTGAAATAATACTCAGATGTGTAAGTCGGGATGAGGCAGCACTGGCTGTGGCTCAAAAGGTGTTATACCAATTGTGGGGCAAAACTTTTATTTGTTGGTTACACTTTTTTTTGGTAGTGAAATGGTTATCATCCTTGAATCAATGTTTATACAGGTTTTCAAAGGTTTATATGAGAATGCGTCAAACAGTCTTCATGTCAGCGCTCACCTTGCTATTCTGGTTGCTGTCCGTGATATTTGCAAGCTTGCTGTTAAGGAGCTTACTAGTTGGGTATGCTCTGTTCCACATTATATGTGTCTGGAACCGTCTTCTCCATCTGTGGTGATTTTCAATTCTTCTCTTGCAGGTGATATATTCAGATGAGGAGCGAAAGTTCAACAAAGATATTACCATTGGCCTTATTCGAAGTGAATTGCTGAACCTTGCGGAGTACAATGTTCACATGGCTAAATATATAGACGGGGGAAGGAATAGTATGTATATTAGGAATTTTACTTTTACGGAAGTTAATTCTGCATAGCCTATATCAGCTAATCAAATTAAATTTCAGAAGCTGCGACGGAATTTGCGGTGTCGCTTCTTCAAACTCTGGTCTCTGATGAATCTAGAGTCATTTCAGAACTCCATAATCTTGTTGATGCTCTGGCAAAG
This sequence comes from Adansonia grandidieri, assembly GCA_038382065.1. NCBI lineage: Eukaryota > Viridiplantae > Streptophyta > Magnoliopsida > Malvales > Malvaceae > Adansonia > Adansonia grandidieri. The sequence goes on along the minus strand of JBBYHK010000020.1, from coordinate 10,985,230 downwards.
GTTGATCTATCTCTCTCTCTCTCTCTCTCTCTCTCTCTCTCTCTCTCTCTCTCTCGTGTTTCCTTGTTTTTCCCTTGATTTTGTTAGTATGGACTCTTAACTGTCATGAATATGCAGGTTGCTTCAAAATCTGGATCTCCTGAATCATTGCAACAGTCGATCGAGATGATCAGAAATCCATCTGCTAGTATGGCTGCTTCCAGTGCTACTGTTGGAAAGGAGGATAAGGCTAAGCAATCTAGGGACAAAAAGGTCACCGGCTTATCCATGGTATTGCTTTATTCTTATTTATGTGAACATTAAGTCTGGCCTGACATCCTTCTTTTGAAGCAGGCTCCTGGTTACACACCACTTAACAGGGAAGATAATAGTAATGTAGAGGCTCTAGAACCAGATCCTGCTGGCTTCAGGGAGCAGGTGACTATTTTTTCAAGTTCTAAGAAGTCATTGGTAGAATGCTTTGCGCATGTTATAGACTTTGCTACTAATCTCCTATGGAGTGAAAAATATCATATAGGTTGGAGTGAAAATTTTAGGAGGATCAAGGATGTTAAGGGTATATTACAAAATGTTGTCACAAACTTAAACCTAGTGGAGTCATTTCTTTTAACAAAATGCCTGTTAAAGGCTTATATAATTGGATTCTCTGCAGAATAGTCTGATGTATCTTTTGCCGAAGTTTACCCAATGAGACTAACCATCTCAAAAACAAAAGCAAGCTATCTTTGACCTATCTTTTGCCGCTATGAGTGGTGCACCATATTATTCTCGCACAAAAGTATGGTCTGATCATGTATCAAAATTACTGTAATCACCACCTTTGATACTATGAAGATTGAATGTTCTTTTAATAGGATAGGCTCATTTAAGTTTCAAACTACTTCTTGCTTCCTTTGCATATGTGCCTATTCATATATTTGACTTTTTGTTTCTTATCTTTCATCCCCATGCAAATGTGCTTATGCGCCAGTGTATGAAAGTGCTGACACAAGTTTTCCTTCCTGCAAGCCTGCACCATTCCTGTTGTCATACTTTAATAATAACTTATCTTCTCTCTCTCTCTCTCTCTCTCTCTCTCCCCCCCTCCCCATATCACTTCTTTTTGCTGTGCCCTCTATCTCCCCCATCCTGTTCCCCGCTTTTCTCCTGCATGACGAGGAAAGTGGGGATATTATGTAATTCTTATTTGTTAATTTTCCTTCAAAAACTTCTGTAGGTTTCCATGCTGTTTGCAGAATGGTACCAGATATGCGAGCTTCCTGGCGCAAATGATGGACCTTGTAATCATTACATAGTAGAATTGCATCAAAATGGACTGCTTAAAGGGGATGATATGACAGAACGCTTTTTTCGTATTATCACGGTGAAATTCCCCTTGCCCCTCCTTCCTCAACCACCTTCCCCCCCCCCCCCCATGTTACATATAAATTCATCAGAGAACTCAGGAAACTGAACTCATTTCTGTTTTTCCTCCATGTTAGGAACTTTCTGTTGCACATTGCCTATCTTCTGAGGTAATAAGTTCCGGGACATTGCAATCACCTCAACAAGCACAGACGCTTTCTTTCCTGGCCATTGATATTTATGCAAAACTTGTGCTGTCAATCCTTAAGGTTTCATTATTTCCTTTGTTCATTTTATCAAATACAATCCACTTCTTTCTCTAAATCTAACGTTGTAAATGCTTAACTTTTTTTTTTTTTTTCCTTCTTTGCAATTTCAGTATTGCCCAGTGGAACAGGTATCAAGTAAACTCTTTCTTATGTCCAAGGTGACTATTATTTATCTTTCATTTTTATGTGTTCCAGTTTTGTTTTTGAAGAATATTTAACCATATTTATGGTGGCTTATCAGATTTTGGCCGTGACTGTGAGGTCTATTCAAAAAGATGCTGAGGATAAGAAAGCATCTTTTAATCCTAGACCATATTTCAGATTATTTATCAACTGGCTGTTAGATCTCGGTTCCTTGGACCTTGTCACTGATGGCGCGAATTTTCAGGTATGACTTACTTGCATATGCTTAGCTGAGATTTAACCATTAAATAGCTAATTCCTGTTGAGTTTGTTGCAGATTTTGACAGCCTTTGCCAATGCATTTCATGCTCTCCAGCCCCTTAAAGTTCCTGCCTTCTGGTAAGAATTATGAATTTGGTTTTCAATTTATGTAGAGGTGGCAAAATGAACCTGAACCCCAACACCTGCATGAAAAACTCAAAACTCAACCCTATCCAAACCTGATTTGATAAAAAAAGTCAAAGATCCAAACCCAAAATGTCCTGAATTTGAAATGCCTTAACTCAAAATGAGTGAGCTTGAAACGGTCTGAACCCAAACCCGAAAAGATTGAAACTCAAGACCGACCCAATCACAAACCAGTAATGGCACGAAACGAGGTGGTTTGAACCTGATATGATGAGAACCTGTGATGATCTTAATCCCAAATGACCTCAACCAGTATGACCTGAATCTGAAACGACTAGACTCAAACCTGCCCAATTGTCACCTTTAAATTTTGTGTAGGAATGTGCTTTTAGAATGCGTTGTCACCTCTTGAAAAGCATCATTTATGATGCAATATTGATCTTGAGTCAAAAGTATTCCTTGTGAGGTATTGGTTTATTTGGATTGTACTCTCATCATCTTTGATTCAAGTCCTGAGTGTGCGCTTGGAATGAGTTGGCTTACCTTAATACTATTGGTTTAGGGTCAATGGTTGTTTCGGGTTAAAGTTACCAGGTAGCTACATTTTGCAGGTGTAAAAATAGCTGCTGTGATTGATGTAAATGAGCCTCTATTACTGTTTTATTTCTCATTCATAATGCAGTGTAGCGAAACTATCTAATGTCGAAAAAGAGATTCACTGGAATAGCTTTCTGCACTTTCCTAATCCCATATGCGTTGCTTTTTATTAATGTTTTATTCAGCATTTGAATGAAGATTGTCTTGAAAATATTGCATCCAGTAGGATGAAGTTGGAAAAACATGAACTTTTTTAGCATCTGTTTTTGGCTTTGCACATTTACAATCTGGAAGATGCTGATCCTTAATCCTTTTGTTACTTCTACTTATGTCATTTCTTGCTGTGCTGCGCTGTTATAGCTTTGCATGGCTAGAGCTTATCAGTCACAGGATGTTCATGCCAAAATTGCTCACCGGGAATGCTCAGAAGGGTTGGCCCTATATCCAACGGTTGCTGGTGGACTTGCTTCAATTCCTGGAGCCATTTTTGAGAAATGCTGAGCTTGCATTGCCGGTTTGCCTCTTTCTGAAGATTGATTTCATTATTTCTTTCGTACAAATAATACTGGTCCAACTTAATCTCTCTTGTGCTATCTGTATAGGTTCATTTTCTTTATAAAGGCACACTTAGGGTGCTGCTGGTTCTGCTTCATGACTTTCCTGAGTTCCTGTGTGATTATCATTTTACCTTTTGTGATGTGATTCCTCCGAGCTGCATACAGATGCGGAATATCATCCTTAGTGCTTTTCCACGCAATATGAGGCTACCAGATCCATCTACTCCCAACTTAAAGGTGTTAATTTATCATGCTTGTTCTTTTTTCAGATTGTTTGTTCATGTAATTAATTCTTTAATAATTTCCTGTGCAGATTGATTTGCTTCCAGAAATTAGAGAAGCCCCTCGCATCCTCTCTGAGGTTGATGCTGCTCTTAAAGCAAAGCAGATGAAGATTGATGTAGATGAGTATCTCAAGGTACTCACGTTCACTCATACTTGTATGTTGTACATTATGAATTGATTTCTTTCTTGCTTATCCCTGAACAGTTGGGTCATCTTCATTATTTACTTCAACCTGCCATTTAACTAACATTTTCAGATATGAGAATTGGTGTTTTCCATATTACTTCTCACTGGAAATTTTTTATTCTTGTCAGCGATCTGTTTATGTAACCCTCTTAAATTATTTGCACAAAACTCTTTGCAGACAAGGCCACAAGGAGGATCATTTCTAACTGAACTGAAACAAAGACTGCTTCTTTCACCAAGCGAGGCAGCATCTGCTGGTACCCGTTATAATGTACCATTAATCAACTCACTGGTGCTTTATGTTGGAATGCAGGTATTCTACAGTTTCTTCTACTTTTCTAGATGTTATGGGTTTTTTTTTTTTTAAATTTGATGGGCACCTTTCTTTATACTAAGCGTTGCATGTATTATTTTAGTAGTATTTAAAAAAAAAAAAATTCTGCCCCTGTTAACCAGAATATGGTTTCTGTTATGGAAGCCTTTTATAGGTTATGGAAAAAAAATTCAGAATGACATGTTTTTAGTGAAATATATAATCTGTATTTAATGAATTATTGTGGCAAACTGCTTTTAGGCCATCCAACAACTGCAGTCAAGAGTACCTCATTCACAGGCAACAGCAAACACTGTTCCAATGTCTCTTGTCTTGGTTAGCGCTGCCTTGGATATCTTCCAGAGTCTAATGGGGGACCTTGATACCGAGGGGCGTTACCTTTTACTTAATGCAATTGCGAACCAATTGCGATATCCAAACAGCCATACACATTACTTCTCCTTCATCATACTATACTCATTTGCTGAAGCAAATCAGGTGAAAATTTATGTTTGATGGTATCTATTGTATTTCTGCTGCTGCATATTTCAAATGGATGAGAGATTAAACATCTGCTTTTGCTTGTTCAGGAAATTATACAAGAGCAAATTACAAGAGTTTTGTTGGAACGGCTAATTGTTAATAAACCACATCCATGGGGTCTCCTCATTACCTTCATTGAGCTCATAAAGGTAAAAATTGATCTTGAATGTGACTTTTTTTTATGTTTTTATTTTTGTTAGTTCTAATACGAATATGCCTTGACGTCTAGTGTTCGTTCATGTTTATTACATTTCAGAACCCAAGATACAACTTCTGGAATCGATCATTCATAAGGTGTGCACCTGAGATTGAAAAACTCTTTGAATCCGTTGCAAGAACATGCGGAGGCCTGAAACCTCTGGACGACAGTATGGTTTCTGGTTGGATATCGGACAATGCACACTAAGAGGGTCTGTTTAATGTCATGTAATGGGAAAATCTCTGTTGCTATTGTGTGTATCACTTTTTTCTTTTTTTGAATTTGTCCTTGTGGTATCCTTGTAACAAACCAGAACACTTCAAACTTGTTCGACGTTATTGCACTCCAGTCCTATTTTGTTTTATTTTATTTAATTATTGTTTGTTGTCATTTAAAGCTGCCGCGGACTGGGATTACATTGCATGTTGTGGTTGATTATTCTATTTATGTATAAAATATTAATTAACACACCTCATTAAATGTAATTCTCAACAGATGATGGGGTGTGTCGAACACAAATAATCAAGCAATTTTGGGCAAACTAAATCAAATAGCCGGACACTCGTTTGTTATATATGGTAACTTTTTATCGATATATCTATAAAGCATTCAACAAGACACAAAACCCGAAGAATTATTCCGACAGATTGTCGCAGATATGAGAACACGTTTTGCACAGTTTCTAGCATTTGTGAAAATAGCGTAAACAAAGTTCTTTTTGGACAATGGGATGGGCTATAAGCCATGATTGTAAGGCTATACCTTGGATGCTTAACGATGTGGCAGAATCTTCCGTTTCATTTTGGATTGGGAATACAAAATAGCTCTAGGTTGTTTCGAATCTCCGATTTTGGCTGTTTCATCACATTCGTCGGTGGTTTCTTTCTAAGATTAAAAAAAAAAAAGAAAAAATCTATGTTTGCAGATACTGCAACTGAAAAACACCCACATCCCCTGGCCCCCCCCCCCCCCCCCCAAACACAATTATTTGGGCTGTTTACTTGGAAAGTAGTGTGGCTTTCATTTAGAAAAAAGGAAAAATGTAAATCGCATTTTTCCCATTCTTAACCAAAGCTAATGCAGCGCAGGCAGGCAAGTCTGTTTACCATCTTTTCAAGTACTTTAGTAAATATCAATCTCTTTAGTTTCCTGATGTATCCGCCGGGCGCGACAATGGCAACAAGACAGCTACATCTGGAGAACGTCAAAAATAATGAACCCCAGAAAAGACAGCTACATCTGCAATGTATATGACTTGGAGAATGGCAACAAAAGCAATGAAACCGATTCTCCTCCTGCCCTCCGCATGTTTGCAGATACAAAGAATTTAGATAACCCTAAAATTTGAAGATATTAAGAAATAATAGATCAAAACCATGTCTAACAATCAGATCTCAGAAACCAGAATCCAGATTCAACTAATCCAGTGGATGGATCTACTCTTTTCGCATGACAATTGGAGATAAAATCCAAATTCTAGCCATCGTTTATTAAATGCTTCTATATTTATTTTTTTTAGAAAATGTGAATAAAAAAAAAAAAAAGAAAACAATAAAAACAACAAAAATCAAAGCCATATAACCTAAATAAATGGATCATTTATTAAATAAAGGAAATGAAATGGAAAGGAACCAGATCCCAAAGACAATTGAGTCCGAGAAAATCAGTGTACAGTAAACTACAGTAATTACCCTTTCTGTTTACATCAATTAAAAACTCAGATGACTATTTGTAATGAAACTACAAAACCTAACCCTCACTGAAATGTTTAGATGGTACAAGACTCCCAGCACTAAAATACATGAACAAAGTTATTCTAGATTGATGTTGACGTTTGGCAGACAGTCATGGTTATACAACAAGCCAGTAGACAGGAACCCATCAAAAATAATTCATATGACAATACTGCTCAGCCTGGCTAGATGCGTGTTAAGAATGGAAAATCCCCCTGTTATCAACATCATGAAGATCATCTGAACTATAGAAAGGATGGTGATTTCATAGAATCTTATCTTTAAGTGTTTCCTCCGAACATTAACTACATGAGAGTTGCGAGTCTGAAGGATGGCATCAGGCAGAACAATCAGTCCTTTGACCTCTTGAGGAATCTACCACCTTTCTTTCCCATTCCGGTCCCTGCAAGATGTGATGATAGCAGAGATCTGGAATCTGGTCTCCATTTCAACTCTTTAAGCACAGAAAACAAGGTTGCCAGTTCAGGTGTGACTTCAGTATCCTTAATATTATTACATGACATTACTCTCAATTGCTGAAGCTCTTTCGAAGAAAGCACCACCAACTCCAAACCTTTTATCGTCAGCAATGAGCATCCTTCCAGAGAAAGAAGCTTCACTCTCCTAAAAAGTGGGGAACAGAAAAATAGAAGTCCGTAGTCAGAATTCGAATAAGGGGGATGAGAAAGGTAACTGCTGCAACTGAATATCCATAGAAAAGTGTTGAAAGAAAGTAGATGACTGAAAATAAGTCATTATCATCAACAGGCATTCCTGTTAACTATTTGAATATGACAAATTACATAAGAAAAAGGAAGAAGCTGCAGTGGGTTTTTTAAGGCATGCCATGAGCATATCACTGAGATATTTCGACCTATTAAGTACCAAGAAGAAGGGACTTCAACTGGAATCCAATTGTGAACTTTCCAGAAATTTATTGCTTTGTTAGTGCAGAAAATTCTAAGATTAAATCAACTGTCAAGGGACTATATTATCTATTGTCATATTGCAAGAAGAAAGGCCCCCTTGTTAAAATAAGAGACCCTGCGAAACCTAATAACCAACTTCTACCTCTCATCTTGGTTAATACTTACACCATTCTCTAATAAGATCAATAATTTCAGAATAACCTACATCCTGAATAACAATGCATTATGAAACATAAAAAAAGCACTTTCCAGGAATTAAAGGAAGCAAATAATCTAACATGGAAATTATACTATCAAAGCTTTGGCTCCCAGTATTAGCTAGTTCTTCTCCACTCTCCTATTGATACATATATAATTTGAAACCAGAATCAGAAAATACAGATGCACTAGAAAAATCCAAGTAAAAGACAAAGATAATTCTAATGGAATGACCAAAAGCCTCGCACCTACAAATACTTGCAAGGCTAAACACATCATCATCCAAACCCCAACAATTCTGAAAAACAACAGCCCTAACATTCTCGCAAACCAAAAACAAAGCTTTAACACTTTGCTTATCTCGAATTTGACAGCGCTGCAAATGCAACTCTTCGAGAGTCAAACAAGACCCCAAATGCTCATCCGCTCCGGGACTCTTATCAATACTTTTACAAGACTTTAGCCTCAAAGTCTTCAAATTCCCGCAAAACGAAAGCCCAGCTAACCACCCACCATCCATTCTATGATCAGAAAAGCTCAATTCTTCAAGCATTTGACAGCATTGCCCTATTGCCTTAATCCCATCGTAGCTCCCTTCACATCCACAAAGCTCAAGCTTGACTAACCTTCTACACCCTTGAGCTAATAGCGTTAACCCAATATCTGAAATTATCGAATTGTAAAACCCATCAATAAAACCAATCAATTTCACTACTTGTAAATTTTTAACCCCAGAAATACCCTTCAATGCCAAATCACCGCAACAATGTAGCTCCAGTTCTTGTAATGTAGAACACTCCTCCGCAATTCTTGACAACCCTTCTTCGCTTGCCCCAATCGCTACTAATCTCTGTAAATTCGGGTACTTTTCGGCTATCATTGTCAGCCCTTGGTCAACCGCATTTGACGGCAAAAACGCCGTCTTTTCGAGAAATCCACTGGGGGTAAAATTAGTATCGACATGAACCGACATCGTTTTGCGGGTCACTAAAATCCCAGAGTTCTTCGGCATGCGAATACAGGAACGCACGAGGTCTAAATCGGTGACTTTGGGGAACCGATTAAAAATCCGACCCGAAGAAACAAACGACCACTCTGTAACTTTAAGGGATTGCACCAACCGGCCGTTAAGGTACAACCAACGCTTGCAGACCAAGGAATTGGAAACATGTTGAGAGATGGGAAGCTTCGAGAAAATTCTGAGGAGGAGTGCGTCGGAGAGGAGGGAAGTGTAATCTGGTCCGGTAGGGTCTAAGGAAAATGATTGAAAATATGTTAAATCAGGCTCTGACGGTGGCGAAGCTGAGGGAGTGCGGCTAACAGGATGGTTGAACTGCTGCTGCATCGTGTAAATAACATGCTTCAGAGCTTGTTCTTTGAACCAAATGTCTGGTAAACTTATAGCCCCTGGTCTCAACTTGGCTTCGGGTGATAGCGGTGGCTTCAAGTTTAAATAATACTGGTCAGAATTAGGGCTAAGGTTAGGGTTAGGGTTTGTGTTGGGGGAATTTGGTGACTCTGGTCGTGAATGTGACATTTTGTAAGGGTTTGGTTTGGTTTGAATTTTTTTTTTTTTGGGGAAATCTAATCAAACAGCTAATTGTTTTATTAGTAGTTAATTAGTTAATCGGCTTTGTTTTAATCTGTTTTTAACATCGTCTAATTCGAAGTAACCATCGCCAAATTTCTTCTAAGCAATCTGTTGGAATTTAAAATTATTTAATATTTATCTTTTAAATATCTTAATTCAAAATCAGTTTTTCTACTCCAACAAAACCCAGCCCTCACCATTTTTACTTTTACTGAATCTTATGGGCTGTATAAAATTACAGTTCGTACAATTTTAGTTCTTTGTTGATTTGATTTCCTTCAAAGTAAATCGCCTTTTTTCTTTTAGATACAATAAGACAATTATGTCAAACTTAGTACCTATTCTGAAAGTACATATGATTATATTAATTATTAATTAAAGATATTTAATTATAGTTTAGAGTTTTCTTTTATATATTTTTTAATATACTATTTTATTGAATTTCAAAAAACATATCAATTATATTTTTTATAAATATTATTTAATTAATGTAATTAGATGTTAATTAATAATTTTTAGAATTTAAATTATAAAAATCTAAAAACAAATCATTTTGGAAAAATCTATGAACCTTTTTTTTTTTTTTCCAAGGAAAAGCAAAATAATTAAAGCATTGGCGGCATTGAATTCAAAAATGAATGAAGTAAATTAATCATTAGAAACCAAACCCCCAAACAGAAAAATAATTTTTTGAGTGATAAGATAGTTAATCAAAACGTAATCATTGATGTGGGTTGCTTTATGCCTTAGGTGTAACACGTCATCTTTCCTATTTAAAAAGACAAAAAAGGAAAA
>JBBYHK010000020.1:10954899-10975060 GCA_038382065.1 Adansonia grandidieri | reverse complement strand
AAAAAAGGAAAATACTTGTGTGCTCATTTATTTCATTTTTAATAATAAACCGAACAAAACAACATTAACCTTAGTACTAAACAAAATAAAATGAAAAATTATAGATTTTGTAAGGATTTTGTTTTTCTATGTAATGTCATGACGTTTTTGTAGGTTCAATTGTTAGTAGGACAAACAAGAAAAATGTGCTTTCCTTGTTCAACAATCTTTCTTTTCTTTGTTCTGCTGCAATTGATAGGTTCGAATTTCCTTTCTCTATTTTACTGTAATTTATGGGCCTGGTTGCTTCGCTGCCTCGAGAAGTTCTTTAAAATCGAAGCAATGAAAACTATTGGGGGGAAGGCGCAAAGGCAAAGCCCATTGTGAGACCATACATACAATTGTGACGATGGTTTTTTATGCTTTTTGGGGAAAAAAAAGTGGGTGGCCCAGTTGCCACTACAAACAAATCCATTGCAATTTGCAACTACACTTTTCGCCGATTTTTATTATTCCTGAAACTGATTTCAAACCAATAATCATCAATAAAGATAACACTCGTTTCGTTTCTATTCATATAAGTTTGGGGTTTTGGCATTGATTTCAAGACTAATCTCCACTGCACTGCATGTTGCACGCCTAGTTTGAGTGAACAGCTTTGAGCAATCGCCTCCGTTCCAGCGGAATGGGTTCCCGCGTAGTTACTTCGACTGTTCAATGAGCGATCCCCCATGTTTATCCCGTACCACAATTTAGTCGATATTAATTTTGGAGCCGCCTCCACCCCGCCGCCCTTCGTTTCCTAGCTTCTTTTCGCCTCTGTTTCTGTGACTGTCTCCCAGTAGATAACTAGATATAGCCTGTTATGGTAACCCACTTAGGCTGTTACCCTTCATCATTTCGTACCCTTTTTACCATATATATTTTTTATTTTCTTATTTTCAGCATTTTCTCATTTTGCCTTATTATTATTTTTACTACATATATGGACCAGAATCCTTCTGGCTCTCTCTCTCTGTCTCTCTCTCTCTCCAATTGATTTTGATTCTTCTTATCTCCACAATAATAAAAGGCTGGGGCAGGCATTTATTTTTCAGCACACCAATATACGACTCCCTTCTCAAATCCCATTGTGAGTTGAAACTTGAAAAACAACCTGAACAGCGAAAAGAAAAGAAACAAAAATTTATATATGATATATCCCTCTGTCTGAAACATGAAAATTGTCAAGCAAAACGGATTTTTCACTTTGTTTCACTGCCGGTAGTCCAGGCAAGTTCAGTTAAAAATGAGTCAGTGTGTTCCCAGTTGGGATCTCCACGACAATCCAGTCACTGCACGCCACTCCTTCCGTTCCAACTCCAATTCCACTGCCCCTGACGTTCCCATGTAAAAGTCCCCTCCTTCATATATATATATATATATATACATACACACACCAAAATTTCTTTAGTTGATGTTTGTGATTTTGCTTCTCAGGTTAGATTATGAAGTAGCAGAATTAACATGGGAAAATGGCCAACTAGCCATGCACAGCTTAGGCCCGCCACGCGTGCTGGCCAAACCACTAAACTCCATCTCACCCTCTAAGTACACTTGGGATAAACCACGCGCTGGTGGCACTCTGGAGTCTATAGTGAACCAGGCAACTAGCTTTCCATATCGTAAGGCTTCTCACGATGGCGGCGGGGATGAACTTGTACCCTGGTTGGACCACCAACGTGCTGCAGCCGCAGCAGCAGCGTCGTCAGCTACCATGACTATGGATGCTTTGGTTCCTTGCTCGAAGAGGTCGGAGGACCGGACCACGCACGTCAAGGAATCTATACCAGGGCTTGGAGGAACTTGCGTGGTGGGATGCTCCACTAAGGTGGGATCCTGCAGTGGGACGGTTAATACCCAAGACGACGAGGTACTCCTCAGGGAGAAATGTGCAAGGGCGGCGCGTGTTCCAGTAGCACCCGAGTGGAGCAGCAAGGAACAAAGTGCATGCGCCAGTGCATCGTTTGGAAGAGAGAGCCAGCACATGACTGTTGATACGTTTGAGAAAGATTTGGGTGTGGGCTTTACTTCAACTTCCCTCGGTTCCCCTGAAAATACAAGCTCCGCAAGACCCAGTAACAAGGCCACAACAGCTGATGATCATGACTCTGTCTGTTACAGTAAACCCCAGGCAAAAGTTCTTCTATTCAATTATTGCATGTGCATGTACTTTTATTTTATTTTTTTGTCATTTTCATTTAGAAAAATATTGAAAAAAACTTCCTTTTATTTATTTGTGTATTAAAGAGGGAAGCAGGTGAGGAAGATAAGAAGGAAACTGGAAAATCTTCAGTTTCAACTAAAAGGAGTCGAGCTGCTGCTATCCATAACCAATCTGAACGAGTATGTCCTCTCTTGAAAAGGGAATTTCTTTTTTAATGTATCTAAAACAATTTATAAATCGTTCAATTAATCATGATTGAATGTTAGTTTATAAAACTTGATTAAGAAAATGATTATAATTGTTTTCATCAATAATTCAATAAGCTGATAATCAATGTCAATGACTGGATTCGATTTTTAGAATTTTAGGTCCGAAAGTGAGTGCTCGGTAGTTCCAACTTGCGACAGTCAAAAAAGGATAAAAGAAATGAACTTTTCAAAATATGCTGAATAAATAATTACAATCTTTTTTCTTCTTCTTTGTAAGGAGTGTTTACCTTTTTCTTTTTTTTATAATTTTCTTTTTGTTGGGCTTCCACAGAAAAGAAGAGATAAGATAAATCAAAGGATGAAGACGTTACAGAAACTGGTACCTAATTCTAGCAAGGTATGAAAAATTTTTATGTCAAGCTTTTTATATGGTAGTATTGTTGATGTTTCACATAAATATTCAAATACGTATAAACATTCATATCTTATATTTATTCAGCATAAATGTATTAGTACTTGGGAAACGGACAAGACAAGTAGTATTAATTACTGGATCTCTGCTGTATGCGAAAACTGGGCATGGTCAAAAGAAGCTCGAGTACAGTTTCTGAATGGATTTCTTTCCCCAACTCTCATGTCTTGTTAGTTCTTCAAGTGTCGACATGAATTAAGGAACAAAATTTTGTTTACGTACAACTTTACACTGAATATTTCTACTAAAAGTCATTCTAAAATCTAAATTAAGTACTTTAATAATACAGCAGCACTTGCTTTGTAAAAAGTTCAGACGAAAAAATTGGAAAGCTTTATCTGTAGGCTGTAGGAGGAGGTCGCTAACAAGTAAAAAGGGACCCACCTAAGATACATAATAGCGTAAGAAAAGAATAAAAAACAAAAAGCTGACCAATAGATAGTATTATTTTATAAGTCTTTCCTACCCTTCACTGTCAATAAATAAGTTGAGAGGAAGTTTATTTTATGTAGCTTAAATTTAATTCGGGAAAGTATTATTTTTTGAGTAAATTTTTTTATATAATTATATTTATTTTTTAAATTTTTTTATATAATTTTTAATTATATATTTATATTTATATTTTTTATTAAAATATTTATGAATATGAATTTTGAATATAAATATTTAAACAATAAAATCCTTACAACTAAGGTTTCTTTTTCTTTCCATGGATTTATCGACAAAATTAAAGAAAAAAATACCAACTTTTTTCTTCTTGTAAGTGTTCCAGCGGAGAATTACATTACCTAATAGCTACCTTGACTTTTTTTTTTCTCTTTTTGCTAAATCAAGCTGGCATGAAAAAGTCAAGATAAATGCTATCTTGACTTTTAAACTTGACAAAAGTTGATCCACCCGTATAGGTTTTAACTATTTGCATCGTCCCAGCGAATCTATTAAATCGAAACATATCGTATATATACTAATATGCTTTTTTGGGCATAATGTTTTAACAACTTTTCACTGTTAGACTCTGTGAGCTTATACTTCAAGCCTAGTCGTGCTCTTTAAAGGTACTAAAACAGTACCTTGCATGGCTTATTTGAAGATGGATTTGATCCTTGTCTTGATATTTAGAAGATACACATATTTTATAGAGCAGTCATGTACTACTAGTTATTTACCACTATTCGGCAGTTAGAAAAGCTAAATCCGAGATGTACCAATAGAAAGACCCTATACCTTGAATCAATATATCCAACGTTGCATTACATGATTAGGAGACTGTTGCAGACATAGAACAACATCAATGTGGTCCAAAACCAATTTTTTAAGTTCAAATGGCTGTGGGAATTTCGGGACTGTTGCAATGATTCTAAGCCACAGAACCAACTTGCCATGGGCATGAGTTGACAGAAGGTTGTTAGGTGTGGAGACAATCACCTGCTACCACATAAATACCCTTTAATGGTAGGCCCCTTTTGCTCCTGGGCATGTCTGAGATCTGTAATTGCCATGATTTTAATGTATATATATTAACTGCAAATTAATGGTACAAGGGCCAGTAAACTACGTGATGCTAGGTGTTTTTTTTTTTTTTCTCTTTTTCACCTTTTGATCGATGCTACAATTTTCGGTTCAGGAAAGGGAGAACCATCCAAGCATGAAAAATTTGAAATGCTTTGAAATGCTTTCAAGCTTACTGAAATTAAGCTTGAGATGACTTGACTGCAAAACCCAACAGCCATTTGTAAAACAGATTTCCAATAAACATAGTTAGCAGGGCCTGTGATGCTTTGCATCTTTGGCAGTTTGGGAGAGTTACAATGTTCAAATTCAAAACTATATAGATTTTGATCTGTAATACTTCTATGTTATAGACAAATTAATTTTATTTCCTTAACAGACTGACAAAGCTTCAATGCTTGACGAAGTGATTGAATACCTGAAACAACTACAAGCACAAGTTCAAATGATGAGTAGACTGAACTTGCCACCAATGATGTTGCCGATGACAATGCAACAGCAACTCCAAATGTCGATGATGGCCCCGATGGGGATGGGAATGGGGATGGGCTTGGGCATGGGGATGGGTGTCATGGACATGAACACCATGGGCCGACCAAACATCATCGGCATCCCTCCGGTTCTGCCTAATCCTTTCATGAATATGACTTCTTGGGATGGCTCTAGTGAGCGGTTACAAGCAGCCTCAGCAGCTGGAATGCCAGACCCTCTATCCACGTTCCTGGCGTGCCAATCACAGGTAACACTTGTTTTCTATCATGTTAAAAATATCTTGCCACTATAGTAGATTGAAAGGTTCCAATGGGGCATTGATTTTTATAACTCTAGGGCTTCATTCTTGAACTACTAGGATTGAATGAGTTGAAGTATATCAATCAGGTCATTATCATATTAAAGACAAAAAGAGGCAACTTGCAGTTTCTTCACAATCAGCGCTGCCATATAATAGAATACATGTTTAATTTTGAACTTTTGCTTATTATATAAAAGATTATTAATCTTCGAATAATCTAGATTGTTGTGAGATAAACTATAATGATTTAATTGGCTGTTTGATTGATTAAAAATTTGTTGGCAGCCGATGACCATGGATACTTACAGCCGAATGGCCGCCATTTATCAGCAGATGCAACAACCAACGGCTTCAAGTTCCAAGACGTAAGCTTCATGCCTTACTTGTAGCTACCTATTCTTACACTAGCAGTGAACACAGGGTTTTTGTACAATCGAGTTCAAGTAATTTATTATTATTATTATTATTACTACAAAGCGTGTGGGTGGTAAGTTTGCTGCAAATTATTCTCTTTGAATTTGTACTATAATGGTTCCCATGAGCCAAGAGCTTCCAATCATTCCCTTTCCTCAACCTTCTATTTAGCGCAAAATATGATCTTTCAAAGTTTCAATAAATTAATTTAAAATCAAACATTAAGCTGATTTTTACGCATTAATTCTGAAACTTGATGCAATGCTTCCTTTGAGAAGATATATAAAATGCAGCGGTCAGCTAAATGAAGATTCAATTAAGTGCTAATTGACATTGAAAATACTAAATAAAGTAAGGTCAAATCTTCTTCTTTCTTTTTTCTTTTTTATTTCAAATAAGGCATTCTCATCATTGATGCCATACCTAGGAGAAGCCCAAACTAGATCATTGGATCATCTGCCTTGCTTTAATTTTGGTGGTGGATATTCAATCAGTATAGCTCAATTGTTGTCCATTTTCCGATGCCTTAGGGAGACAACTAAACGTGTAATTGTTCATAAATAGATGAACGTATAAATGATTATTGGATTCTCATTTGTCAACTTGTATTTAGGAATCACCACATGTTTGTTGGTAATGGGTTCCACACAAATTATCATTTTGCCATCTTATCTTATGAATGACTTTGACCTTTAGGTCAAAATCATGAGAAATGCCGATTCCGACCTGCTGTGCAAGCTGTTCTGCTGGAATTATTAATTTCTTCAATTTCAATTGGTTCAACTTCATTTCTTAGTGACTCTCAAGTTAGCCCCACTCTAAAACTATGCCTGCAAACTTATACTATATAAACTCCGCTTCATTTCTTTATTATCATATTCTTGTTTACGCAAATCCTTTCTTTTAGCTTTGTTCATGTCATACGTTAGATAAACTAGCTCTAAGACACATTTTCTCGTGTTAAACTAATGGATTGAGTTGACTGATACACGATTTTTTGCGCAATATATATAAATATATATTATTTTGAAATTTTTTAAATTAAAAAAATGATCATGTGAAGATTCTACCTCTTAATCTTTAAAACAAACAATATTTATGAGCCTTAAAAAAATTCCTTAACAAGGTATATAACCAAGAGAACTAATTAACAAGATATAGAGTATAGCAGATGACTAATAATGGGACCTCTTGTTTTTATATAATTGGTTCTTTTCTTCGCCTTTAAATGTGAAAAATTTTACGTTCCGTTTCAACGAGGGAAGGGACGGGACCCAAATAGACGTCGCGTTTAGCGTTTAGCTATTGCAACATCCTTATGCTTGGTGACGTGAATATGATAGGCAGCAGCGGCAGCCACATCGCATTTAACAAAATGATAGATAAACAACAAAGAATGTATGATTGAAGAATGGAACGCTTGGACGTTGAGATTACCACATCCTTTTATGTTCAATATCTGATCCCCCCCCCCTCTTTCTTCCCCAGGTTAAATAACGAAGGATTTTCTTAATGAATTGAGATTTATGAAATGAAATAAAAAATAATGATATATTTTGCCAATATTATTATAGGTACCAAAATCCTTTTCTTTTCTTTTTTTTGCTATTTCTTTTTCCTTCACTTTGTTCTACTTTTCGATGGAACAACTTCATTTTGTTATACTTTTCGATGGAACAACATTTTATTTTATTTTATTTTATTTTTTCATTTATCAAAAGAAAGGTAAAAAGGAAAAGGGGGAAACAGATGGGATGAAATGCAGAATCGTATGCTCGTGAAATCTTAGCACCTTAAAAACTTGAAAGCAAAAGAACATGACTATCCATTAATCATTTCCCCCCCAATTTGGAGAAGATAAAGAAAAATATTCCTTCTTATGCGCATATTTGGTTTGTCCTATCAATAACACTTGTTTTCAATTCCAATTTGATTCCAATCTCGTTGCTCTTCTATCTTTTACTATGTCCGAGAAATTATATTATACAATAAGAAAGAATGAATGAAATTAATTCTTTCTAACTGGCAAATCCAAAAAGGCAAAAACCAAAGCAATTTTGGTGGCCAAGTTGATGGCGTTGTGCATTTGTTTGATGCAACAATTCGAGTAGGAGTGGAGTGGCACCACCAGATATTGACGTGTCAAACAATTATCATATGTGAAAGATCTTTTTTTTCTCCGACTTTTTGTAGAGCAAATTGGGCTCTGTAAAATTGAAGTGCTGGATCCAACCATGAGCCATATAAAAAGCTTGTAACTCTCAGTAGATGCCATTGGACCATTATTTAGCTTGGTATCCCAACAGAGTTGGTCATTATCAAAAATAGCTTTTGTTGAAAAATGTTTTTCCATGGCTATTGTTCCTTAATTCATCCAAAACAAATCTCGTGGTTGGAAGATCATATTCTACGTAGCCTGTGGATCACGTTCATTTTTGTTCACACAATCACTGACCTCAGCTGTTTTGTAATTACAATGCCTGTTTTTTCTTCAAACTTTAAGCCTTTTTTACATTGGTTTGAGAACAACAAAGGATATGGAATCAGAGGATAAGAATTTTCTCTTTTGAATCCCACAGAAAGTAAGAAGGAGGATGACAATGAATAGATAGATGATGAGTGAACGAAATAAAATTATTCATTTTTTAGTTAATTAATTTTGTGAATTTGCAAATGTTGAAATCGAAATTCAATCTTCGTTAAATTCAGTTTTTTAAAAGGATGCGTCAACCATTCACATTAAATATTTGTCTCTTTGGGTCAGCATATTCAATTTAGCACTTGGAAAAAGAAGACTCGAAACTGGGCCTAGAATGCCCAATTTATTGTGAACATTTTGTGCCCATTGGACGAAGGTTGATGTGATGATCTTTATTGTGAGAAAAGCGCAATATTTCTATGTATGTGTCTTTTTTTCTAATTTTACAGGCTTAGGTTAACTCATCAAATCTTTGTGGTCTCCTAGCTCAGGTCAGGTCTGGCCTCACATACTAAATTTTCTCTGCCGGACTTGGGTAAACTTCATTTGGGCTTTCTCACTCAAATTTGGGCTCCATTATCAGATCCTGAGGCTGGTATCTTTAGGCTTGATTTGTTCTTTTTCAAATCATGGAAATATATTTTGTACAAATTTTTTTTTTCGAAATGAAAATGATGTTAGCTCAACATTTTCCCTTGTCTACTTATTGAGAAAGATTTGTAGGACTACTTTTGAGGCAAAATCAATGGTCTAAAAGATTCTAGTAGTCCAAATCATTTTCAATAAAGATATCATTTCGGCAAAAAATTGCAGATCACCGAAAAAAGTGGGAATTGACTTGCAAAACACAGTCTGGCCTAGCTGAGATTTTCGATCCACATTTTTGATAGTTTTCTTTTTGGCAAGGTACTGCTTGGGCCTATGTTAACTGTTTGCATCAACAATGGGATGGTCAAGTGAGGTGTCGGTTCAAACTTCAAACAAAGAAAATTCATATTTCATAAGAGATGAACATAGCTATTATCTTTCTTCAACGACATAAAAAAGAAAGAGGTAAATAAACATAAGAATTTAATTATTTTTAAAATACGGTAATAAATTTAATATTTAATATTTAATATTTAATATTTATAATTTTTTTCTCAAATTGCTTGATTTTTTATATAAAGAAGACTGACGTGAAGGGGTAAATTAATGGTAGTTAGATTATTTAAAGTTGGCCACAACTCAATTTTGGGTAAGATTTTTTTTCCTGGTGGGCCGTTAGATTGAACCCAGCCAAGATTCCTTGAAGTATATAATATTTGCAATTTCTTATATAGTTGAGAATGATGAGGGGGTACAAATAAGTAATGAGAAGACTCGACTTGACCCACATTGCAAGACTAGACAATCATGCGATTTTCACTGTGCAGAGGGATTTCACTTGATGTTATCTTTAATCATTTTGCTTCATTACTTTATTTTTATACTTTATAAAATTCTCACTTGATGCTTAGAATCTAATCAATAGTGATTAATCATAATTTTAGGCTTTGCCCAGTTGCATAATTACAAAATATACTTTCTTTTATATATAATAATATTTGTTACTAATATAAGAAATCTTCGTATATATGTGAAGACTTCCTTAATTATCTCATCTATTGTTAATTATAAGCTTTCGTCATGGATATTCTCAAGTACACAATTTTACTTATATCTGAAATCAATCGTATGGGGTTGAATTTAGTGTCGGTGTGCTTCAAGTAACATGCAAAATGTGAAGAATACCAAGGAAAAAAAAAAGCCAAAATTTTTGAAAATGGGAAGCATGATAATGACGTGTGGTAAAGTAAATAGTTGCCGATTAAATCACCAAAGAAGAAACTGCACGTGGTACAACTACAAATAGAAACCAAGATTTGATGGTAGAGTCAAATAGCTAGCTACGGCATGTGTAATCGGAAAGTAATCCATTAGGACTCGAGTCTTTTTAGATTTCAAAGGACACGAATCTTAAGGCCAGTACAAGTACATCTATAACTATTAAATGCCGCCTAGTTTTGTGGGCCCAAAGCCTGCCCAGGGAAACTATTTCATCCCCATCCTTTGCCCACTGTCGGCGAGCCCTATTTTTATTTCACCAAAGCCAAACCAAAGCCAAAGGGATGGTTATTGGTTAGATTAGATATATATATATATATATATAAAGGTGATTTTTATAATGTTGAAAGCTTAGCTGGTTTGTCTGTACCGTGGCTTTACAAAGTAGAAGCATTCAAATCTTTAAGAAAATGATTATCGTATTCCCTTGGCTTCCACTCACCTTCCAAATGGCCCAAACCAATGTCATTTTCCTCTTTCTTTATTCACTTTCACAGCTAATTTATCTCAACTCCCCACTATTATAAATCATCATTAAACCTCACATTTTATTCAATACTCCATAGATGAGGTCTCCCCTTTATTTTCTTTCTTCAGATTTCAACTTTATTACCTGTATCTTCAGTAAATCCTCTGTTTTTCAACATAGAGAAACTGTTTTGAACTCTCAGAAATGGCTGCATCTTCCATTTCAATCTCCCCAAGAAAGCTTCGATCCGATCTGTACTCTTATTCCTATCAGAATGGTGCAAACACCCCACTAGTGATATCAGTTCTTTCTTCTCTTATTGAGAGAACAATGGCGAGAAATGAAAGGATTGCCAAGAACTGTAAATGGACATTGAGGAAAGATTCCAGAAGCAAAGTTTTTGATTGCCATGAAACACCAGACATGACAATTCAATCTTACCTAGAGAGAATCTTCCGGTACACCAAAGCTGGACCATCGGTTTATGTTGTTGCATATGTATATATCGATCGGTTTTGCCAGGCAAATCCTGGGTTTCGGATTTGTGCCACAAATGTACATAGGCTTCTCATTACAACTA
Source organism: Adansonia grandidieri (assembly GCA_038382065.1). Classification (NCBI taxonomy): domain Eukaryota; kingdom Viridiplantae; phylum Streptophyta; class Magnoliopsida; order Malvales; family Malvaceae; genus Adansonia; species Adansonia grandidieri. The sequence goes on along the minus strand of JBBYHK010000020.1, from coordinate 10,964,084 downwards.
TGATGGTCGCATCCAAATATGTTGAAGACATGTGAGTATCGTTTCTCTTAAGTATCGTTTCTCTTACTCTTTTTAACTTTTTATTTCGACAAATGATACTAATGCTGAAGCAAAGCTTTTGATGATTTGACTCGAAAATTTGTGAAAAAGACTGTAATGGTGTTGGTGCTTTTTGTTGAGCAGGAATTACAGGAATTCATACTTTGCACGGGTGGGAGGCTTGACAACAAAGGAATTGAATAAATTGGAGGTTGAATTTTTGTTCTTGATGGGTTTCAAGTTCCATGTAAATGTGAGTGTGTTCGAGAGCTATTGCCGTCACTTGGAGAGGGAAGTGAGCATTGGAGGAGGATACCACATTGAGAGGGCTATAAGATGTGCTGAAGAAATTAAATCAAGACAAAATCACAATCAGATTGCTCGCATTATGTTGTAATTACATCATCATTAATGAGGGAATTTTCATTCTACCCATTTTGCTTTTGCAATTAGTTTTTTTTTCCCTTTTTGTGTATATATTTGATGTGTAAATATGTGATGGTTTGTTTGAAGTTAGGGCCAAAACAGGCCAAAACAGAGGAGTGATGTATAACTGGTATGATTTTCATTAAATGCAATACTAGTATTATATATATATATATTTCAATTTTAAATTTATCTTTTAACTCCTCAATTTTTATTTATTTTTTGTTCAAGAAAAAAAATAATCTAATTAATAAAACATTAAATAATAGAATCTTTTCAAAATCATAATTTTATGAATATGTCCAACATGCATGATATGTGAACTTTTTGACAATTTCTTCTTTGACCTTCTTCTTTATGGTATTTTCTTTTTATATTCGTTTCCAGAGGATAATATTATAAAAATATAAAACGCAATAAAAACATTTTGCAAAGTTCGATTATATTTTATTTCCAACAGAAGACAAATTCTGGCAGAGGAAAGAGGAAAGAAAGTGGAGGCACCTATTCTTGCCACTAAAAGGAATAAAAAAGTTGAAATTTGAGAAATGATTAATTGGTTTAAGTAACCATTACTTTATTTAATTTTAGCATTCTTTTAACATGTTTTGTCGTGGCTAAATCAGATATAATCTAATTGTATCGGAATATCCTCCTAATGCAATGTTCATCCCGGAGTACGTCGCAATATGTTTGATTCTTAGAAGATGAGGCCGCATCACCCACCGACGAGCTAAACATCACCTATTAATCACACTGTTTTTGACGTATGGACTTCCCCCTCAAAAGAAAACGATAGATATCGTGGTTTAGTGGTAGGGTGGCCCAAAAACAAGTTAAAATCAGGGCCATTTCCATTTAGAAATTAAGAAAGTTATTATCTCTCCCATCAACTGGAATTCATAATAATCTATTCTGCGAAAGTTCCATATCCCAATAATATATAAAATGCAGTGAATTAGATAAAACAGTGGGGGATCGAAAATGAGATTATTAGAAAGATGGTGGAAGCTAGAGTTTGTAGAAAACGACAATTAAACGGGTTAAGAGTGAGGCGGCAGTGGGGCCTAGATAGTTTGGTGAGTAATCATTCTTTACGAGTTACGATCACTTTCTAATGCGCACACAACATATATTTTCAATTCTTAGGCTACTACTTTATTTCTTACAACTAAGGCTGTCCCCCATCAACCCAGTCCCCTCTTTTAAATTATTAATAATGACTGTGATTAAGAATTCGGCTAAGTCAGCTCTATCTCTCACCAGAAATCTCTCCCCTGAATTTGATCGTCCTGGCCCTGGGCACACCCTTATATGCACCATTGATTTTTACAAGCTCAATTCCAAACTCCATCATCTCTGCCATGAATATTTTGCGATTGAGTTTGCCCTCTACGATTGTAGTTATAAGTATTAAAGTTGCTGCTTTGTGGTCTGAAATATGGGTAAGATATTTTTATACAATAAAAAAATAATTTTTTTAAAAGTTTTTATATTATTAATAATAAAAAAAATTAGATAAGTTTCAAACAAAAGTCATTACACTTACGATTCGACCCATTTTTAAATAAATTTTATTTTTTGAATGTAATAATTTTATTAAAACTTTTTAAATATGTAATAGATCTTTAAACTTGTAGGCTTTGTCTATTCTTTAAATAGATTTAAATTTAAAGTTGTAGACTTCTGTATGTAAAAAATGTATCCCTAAATTAAGTCCCATTTATAGCATAATGCACGCACGAAAATCGGGAGATATTGTAGAATATAGATGATTAAAAAGGGAAAAGTTTCAATCATACAATCATATTGTTGTGCTTCCTGACAAAGAAAGATAATTTCACTTAGATTGTTTTGACATAATAAATTAGTTATTGACATCGCTATGCTATCCGATATAATGGAATAAAGATTGATGATGAAAGAACCCTTCAATCATAAAAAGATTTATTTATGCCAATTCAATCGGTTAAATGATCATGTGGGCCATTTTAGATCCAAATTATGCTACCATTTTCATCAGCATGCACCTAACTTTCGAAGCTTAATAATTTCAGTACATTCATCGTCGTTGAATCAAGAAATTAAGAGTATGATATGGCTGTTGATTTCATATCCGGGAGAGATTTTCCTGGGAGGAGCCTAACATGTCATATTAAAGTAATGAAAACTTCGAAAGCATCATTTGCCAGATGATGCTATTTGGCGGCTCCGGTCAACAGCACCAAGCATGTGTCCCAAGAAATAGGTAAAGTGCATCAATGTCATATTAGAAAGAAAAGAAAAAGTCATAGGCTACATAAGTGTGGGTTTGATAGATGATATCAAAGCTAATTCTTAATTATTTAATTTTACGTTGAACATTTTAATGGAGTAAACGAAGCGAATCATCGTGATGAGAGTATCATGAATTTGAATGAAGCAAAATGCGTTAATCTTATCTCGAAAAGGAAAGAAAATGCGTTAATCTCATGTCGAAAAAGGAAAGGAAAGGAAAGGAAAAATTACCGGTTTAAGTTGAAGAGGAAGAGGCAAGTTCCTTGGGCATAGTTGACGTTCAGGGCTGGGCTAAAAAGCGTGTCCGTAAGTTAAGTTGGTTATGGGCCATTGTTTTAACAAAACTTATAATATCATAGTTTATAGGGTCTTTTTTATAACTTGGGCCATTACCTGGCAAGACTGGGCCTTTGCTTTAAATGCTGGGGTTAAGGAAGCAAAAGATGACTGGATCGTTCAAGCCCTACTCGTCTTTGTTAGGACTCGGGAGTTGGTACCAGGTGAATCCATTTATTTTCTTTTTATTATTAATTTTTTGAAAAAAAATATAACAATTCATTTGTTAATTTCTTTATTTACGTGTGTTAAATTCTAATCTTGGTGATATGGTTCTTTGAGGTAACTTGCTGCATGTATGTTAGATACTAGACCGACTTAGTTGGTGTTTATAGGTATTCGGATTGTTAAATGACGTTACCTTTCATGTTTTTCTTATTGTCAATGACATTCTATATAGGCCGACACATATTTATAAATATTCCATAATTTCAAAATAATATGCTGAAACAACAACCACCAATATATATATATATATTATCTTAAAAAATCCAAACCTGTCGTAGTATGAATTTCCTATGTTATTTTTTTTTAATCAGTGTCTAACATGAGTGGATTCCGATCCTTATGGGAAAAAAAAAAAAAAAAGGAAGTAACGAATATCTGCCTTCATTATTTAAGATGAGATGTACCGTAGTCCATTAATTTCTTGATCCAATACTGGTAAAGATTATAAGGTGCTAAATTCGACATTAAACGCATATCTATGTATAATGCCAATTTTCATATGGGGTGTTTCTGGCCAACTTTCTGTTTGACCAACAGAAAATTTTTCCGAAATAATAAGGAAATTATTTATATTTGGTGGTGTTGTTTAAAAAAAAATTGGTATATTTAATTTTTCTATGGTTATATTTAGAGATCCATATATAGTTTCTTGACCTAGAGCCAAAAATGTGGAAACATCTCTCTCCTCCATCGATCAATCTTCACCGTGAAAGCGATAGCCATGTGATGTGTAACTTGTTGGGTATTAAGGACTCTCTTCCAATTTGATGGAGATAGCCATGTGAGCTGCCTCAACTCATTAAACTCTTCATTTTCTTAAAAAAAATCTTTTATTGGTTAAAAAATTCTTCATAACCGTTTTTATATTAAAAAAAAGGACTAAGATGGTTATTGAGTAGAAGTTAACAAAGTTTATTATAGGTAATTTCCACGTAAAACAAAAGCATTGGATCACAATCATCCAATCTCATCAATCGTATTAATTAATTAATTAATTAGTGTGATAAAAGGGATTTTGAAATCAGATACCCAAATGGCCGCCAAATATTACGTGCCGTAGTATTTGGATGAAATGGATCATCATCGCTCCTGGATGAAATGGATCATCATGGGTTTACTTGGACCGCTGGGTGGGTATGTTCAACTGCCAATAGCCACCATCATAGCCAAAATTAACGAACATGTACATAGGATATTAGCAAAAAATAATATAATATATTAATTTATGAATAAATTAATTAATTCTACGATCAATCCAATAATTATATATGATATTATGGGATACAATTATTGGAAGCAAAGGTGATTGGTGGGATTAATACTATGTACAGATATGTATGAAGATTATAAATATTAAAACCTACTAAATTTCTTTATTGGACCTATTCGATAATGTAGGCCCGAGTTAACCGTCCTACCGGGGATCCACATGCTGAGACATAACCGCTGGTCGATTGCAAGTTTGATGCACAAATAGACAAAGAAGACGCTAATAGTCTTTTGTATTTTAATATTTTATTTGATTTTTTGTTTTTACTTTTAAAGTCCACGAGGGAAAGAGAGACGCGACAAGAGCGCAAATCAGATTGCCCTTTTTCCACTGGCAATGGAGCCTGGAAAACAAGCAATCTAACTGATACAGCCATGTTGCAGTATATCAAGGATGACATGCTACGGTACATAAATAATTCTTTACATGCTATGGTACATAAATAATTCTTTCTTTAGTACTATTATTTGACTTAAAAAGGGATTATTATTATTATTTTTCATATCATATGGTTTTTGAGGACATGACCATTAAAAACTTGTGATTCTACCTATCTCCTAAGAAAAAGAGAGGAAAAAAAAAGATCTTGTTATTGTTTGCACAAATTTGGACAGAACATTAAAATTAAAATAATTTCTTTGACAGTTGCCATTTGGAATATACATATCGTGGGATGTGACTGAAATTATTAGATAAAGGTTGAAACTTGATTGATATTGTCAATGAATTTGATTTTGATTCAACGGAGCTAATTGTTCATCCTTTTAGAGAAATATTCAGATTTGTGGATTTTCTGTCAAATTGGACGAGAACAAGAAATAGTTGATTTTTTTTTTTTGCTTATTGTTTTTTCTATTGGTTTTATTTTGTCTGCCAGCTTTGGTCTTATGGTTCTTTGTCACTGGGTGTTTTTTATGGATCTGTGATTGTTGTTTGGCTGTTCTCTATTGTTTTGTGTTACTCTTTGGCATTTTGGTCTGCTGTGCCAACTTAATTTTGTAAATATTAATTATTTTCAAATAAACTTATCTATTTGATTTTGGCTGTGACAAGAAAAGAAAAAATTGATCCCAATTCTCAATTATTGCTTGAGAATATTCTGCTGAATGTTTTTCTAAATCATATTCGTAAATTGCAGTTAATCTTTAAGTCAACCACTTGCGAATCTCATGTGTAACTCTTAACTTTGTTTATTATTTTATTTTATGTCCATTTGAATCTTACTAAGGGCAAGGCTTCTGATTGTCAAGGAAATGTGTGGTATGGAAAATTAAGTCATATTCTTAATTTTTTTAATGAAAATTCTTTTTATAAAAGTCTAGTAAAGTAGTTTATATGTTGTAATTATTTCGTATCTCAACGATATATCTTGCATTGACTTATTCCTGAAGAAAATAATGCCTAAATCCTTCAGTTACATACACGTGTCCTCTACTAAGTAGTTGCATTAAAAACCATGCACTACCCTTTGCTCTATAAATAGTTGGTATGCTAAACCCATCAGCAAAACTGAGCTTAAAACTGCATTTATATATAGCTAGCTTTGCTTCCTCTACTAGTTTCTTTCTTTCTTTGATTAAGGTGTTCATGGCTTTCAGTCAAAACATATTCTCTTTTTTCACTTTTGCGGCCACATTTTCTCTCTTGTTCAACTCCTGTTACGGCTTCTACCCTAAGCTCCTTTTTAATGCCTCATTGGCAGCATCTGAGTCTGATTGGTCCCCAGCTGGAGCAACGTGGTATGGCAGCGCCACTGGGGCTGGAAGTGATGGTAATTCAGCATGGAGAATTTCTTAGATTATTTACACACTTTATTTTTATTTATGACAGTGAAATTTTAACTTTTTTTTTTTTTGTGTGTACCTAGGTGGAGCTTGCGGATATGGGGGGAGTGTGGAGCAAGCCCCATTTTCGGCAATGGTATCGGCTGGAGGGCCTTCAGTATTCAAATCTGGCAAAGGGTGTGGAGCCTGTTTTGAGGTGCCATAAACTCTCCATATTTCCATATATACATATATATACATGAATATAATGCTAGTAATTCTAGTATTTTAATTAATATTCTTGCATGCAAATTAAGGTTTTCAAATTTGTCTAAAATACTTGTATGGTTGAAAACTTCAGTTAAAATGCACGACTAATTCAGCCTGCTCGGGAAATCCTGTGACCGTAGTAATCACTGATGAATGCCCAGGCTGTCTTTCGGAGTCTGTTCATTTCGATTTAAGTGGTACTGCTTTTGGTGCCATGGCAAATTCTGGTCAGGCTGAGCAACTCCGTAACGCTGGAGTCTTGCAGATTCAATATAGAAAGTAAGAGTTTACATTCCTGTGCTTGTGCGGGTTGTAGGATTAATTTTAAATCTTCATTTCGCTATCAAATCCTCAAGATTTCTAGTCATTCTGTTTATTGACGAAAATGCATGGCTTTCAGAGTTGATTGTAAATATCCAGGAATGACTATTGCATTTCACGTTGATTCCGGCTCCAACCCCAACTATTTTGCCACCCTAATTGAATATGAAAATGGAGATGGTGACCTTGCCTCAGTTGACCTTAAACAGGCTCTTGACACTGACTCCTGGCAACCCATGCAACAATCATGGGGTGCAGTCTGGAAACTTGACTCTGGCTCGACGTTGCGGGCTCCCTTCTCTATCAGGCTAACATCACTCGACTCTCACCAGACCATCGTGGCAACAGCCGTCATTCCTGCTGGTTGGGAGCCTGGAAAAACCTATAGATCAGTTGTTAATTTTAATGCCTGAACATAACGATATAATTAGTATAAATTAACTATACATTTGTGTAACACGTTTAATATATACGTATTGTGTGACGAATTTTATGGCTACATGGTATTCTTCCATATTGTAATTGTTTGTTTACATATATTTATGGAAGAATTATTATTAATAAAATATAGTTGATAGCCTTTAAGTGTATGACTAATACACATTCCCAACTCGTCTCCTTTTCACATGCATTTAGACAATTAGATCAAGTAATAACCAAATATGGTTATCATGTACGGCTGATATAAAAAAATGAACAAGAAATTTTTATAATAGGTGGGTGGCAGCTATTTATTTAAAAAATAAAAAAGAATCCTGGATGGTATAATTTTTATCTCACTTTTTTATAATTAATATTTTAAAATCACTGTTTCAAAATGTTTCGATATTTAAATTAAATTAATTAATTATAATTAAATATTATTTGATACGGAAAGGAAAAGGAAAACTTGGAAGTATTATTGGAGAGATATAGTACCTGTTGCTGGTATATCCTTTTTTCTGTTTTTTTAACCATCGGATGATTATTGTCTCCTAATTTCTTAAGAGCCACAAGAAAAATTAGTAGTGGGTCATGGTCACAAGCTTCACGGGCTTGACATGTTTGAGCACGTGACTGCTACGGTCATAGGTGTTTCAAATTGTCACGTGATACCCTTTCTACTTGTCTCGTTTCATGTGTGGCTAAATGTTACCAAGTCATGAACATCATCAAGGGCCAAAATTTTGGATTCCGACTTCTTTCTATTATTTTCGTGTCATGATTTTTTTAATATATATTTTAATTATAAATATAATTTTTATAATTAATAAATAAAATTTATTTATATATGTAAATAATAATAATAATAATAATAATAATAATAAGTATATTAAAAATTAACAAATTGAACCTTGGTCTAAAAACCCTCTTGGTATGCAAAGGTTGTCTTCTCATATTTTTTTATAGCCGATTTTTACATGCGTAATTGGTGAAATTGTTGGTGAGCAGCCCAAGATTGTAAAAACTTTGTGGCAGGAAAGTAAAAAGTAATTTTTGACACAAACGACACCGTAAATTAAAGATAAAAGAAATATCATAAATGTTAAAATTTAAATTTTAAATTTTAAATTTAATAAATATTAATTAATTGAATTCAGCTTTGAATTCAGTAAAACAGATGTTTTGCTCCGACAAAAAGAGCAAAAGGGGGAGATAATTTACACAACAATTGACTGTTTTTGGATAGACTAATTGATAAAACACAAAATAGTAACTTTTAGTGTTTTTATTTCATTTGTAGTATATATTTTCAAAATGGATTTCTTTCGGTTTGTTTCGATATTTTTTTATATATATATCGGAGAGTTTTTCAAGTATATTTTGATGTGCTTTATTTTTTGCTTAGTTACTTATATATTATTTTTCTTGGCTCAGTATTAATTATTATTGTTGGCTTGAATTTGCCATCTGATATACATGAATATCATAATTTTGTGTTGTACTATCATATTTTGTGGTTAGTAAAAGTTCATTAAAAGTTTTTATATTACAGTGAAAAAAGTATTTTAATTTTTATACTATTAAATTTAATATTTTAATCTCTATACTTTTAAAATTATAACAGATAAGGAAAAATGATTAATAGTGTTAAAAAATGTGTTTAAATGCTGATAAATTACTAACGTATTATGCGATGTGTAATTTTAAATTTTATAAAAAAAGACCTAAACCTGATTCTAAACCCAACCCTATTTCTGAGTAAAATTTAAAATTTCACGTCACATGATACGTAAATATTTTATTAATATTTAAATAATTTTTTTAACATAATT